>JASJET010000401.1:600000-886841 GCA_034092305.1 Diaprepes abbreviatus
ATAGAACCTAAACCCAAGAAAAGACAAAATAAAGAAAAAAATATATATCGGTGGTTTTTGGTTTCGTTTTTGTTAAATGAGTTCTAAGTGTATTTCCTGATTTAAAGGCTGTTTTTATATTATAACTTCTTGCAGTTCGTCTTATTTTCTTCGAGGTTCCTTTAATGTACGGAATTGTGAAGAAGGAATATGTTTCTTGCTGTCCAGTGGTCGTTGTTCTAAAATTATTTATAACATCGTCAATTAGTTTTAAAGAATAACCATTCTGTTGTAAATCGGACTTATTGTTTGCTACCTCTTTTTCCAATGAGTCGACATTATTGCATATAGATATAGCGCGATTGTAGAGGTTGGTAATAGTTTCGTTTGAACGATTCACCATGACATCTAGGAAGGGCAATTGATCATTTACTTCTTTTTCCATGGTAAACTTAATTGTTGGTCGAATGTTGTTTAGATGTTTCAAAATATCATTAAGTTCTTGATCATTGCCTTTCCATACGATGAAGGTATCATCGACATATCTCAACCAGACTTTCGGTTTTACTGTTGCACTTATACAGACTTACCACATCAAAACTTATTAGTCTGTCGTCTGACTCTAATAATGTTCACGAAATGTGCAGAATTTTTAACATATGTGTTCATCTTACCTTCTAAAGGTTCTATGATTTTTAAAAGAAACTTTGCTTGTGCATTTGTTGGGGATCCTCTGGAGCTAGTTATTGGTCTCAATGGTATGTTCATTTTATGAATTTACCGTAGTCCATAAAGATATGGAAGTTTTCTGTAGTGTGGTGGGAGAACCGATCGTAAGTTATCAGGTATATGGTCTTGGTATTTCCTTAGTGTTCTATAGATTTTTGACTCCATAGATTTAGTTGGGTTTCGAACTAGTTGTCTGTCTTTTTCTTTTTCCAGAATATCTCCGACCTTTTAATCGTACGTTACGAACGGAATTTTTCTTGTCTCCCAAGGTTGATTTTATTTTTTACCTAAACTCGTCGGAATGGTTTTTCTCGACTTGTATCGTTTCTACAGAACTTATGATGTCTAAAACAGATATGCTTTTAGGTGCGTCGTACAAACAAACAGAAATAAAGACAATGCAAGTCCGACAACTACATTTTAGTCAATCTTCAACATTATATTTTTGAACTTCGCATTAAAAAAAAATTATAATTATTCTGAAAATTAGCATAAATTTTCATAATTTCATATTATTATTTTTTATCTCATCTCCAATACCTTCAAAGTATTCTATTATATTTTGAGAATATCCTTATGCTTCTCGTCGGAGTTTTAGCTCTAAAAACTGACACTTGTCAAAATTTTGTGCCTACAGGTCTAGTGGCAAGTCCATTCCTGACTTTTTTGGGAATGTCAAAAGTTAAGTATGGTCTGAATTTGTGAGGCTTCATCGATTATATAATATGCCAATATTTAATTAAAATATTCAAATCTATATATATATATATATATATATATATATATATATATATTGATATACATGTTACCTCTAGTGTTCCTCAAGATGCTTACCTAGCCTCGCTCCTTTTTAACTGCTTCATTAACGATATTGAGGACATCATAACATTCAGTAGATATCTTCTTTATGCAGATGATTTAAAGATATTTCGGGTTGTAGGGAGTAGCAACGACTGCGAGGGCACTCAGCAGGATCTAGCTCGATTCTTTGAATGGTGTAAGTAAAATTTTATGCACATCAATATTAATAAATGCTCCATTATAAGTTTTTATCGTAAGAGGGATTAGATAGCTTTTGATTACTTTCTTGATAATAACATGATTAATCATGTTGAGTGTGTGAAGGATCTGGGTGTTACATTTGATAGGGCCCTTCGCTTCGACACACATATTAATAATATTGTGAACAGCGGTTTGAAGTTGTTCGGGTTTATGAAGAGAATGCTTACAGATTTTAATAGTGTAGACTGTTTTAAAGTGATATACTGCTCTGTAGTTCGATCAATCTTAGAATATGTGCCCCAAGTTTGGTCACCTCATTATTTTACATACAAAGAAAAAGTGGAGAAAGAGTACAAAGAAAGTTTTTAAGTTTCATTGCCTTTAAACAGGGAATGCAGCAGAGGCGGTCTGTATATGATGATACTGCCGATGCTTTGAGGTTGCTACCATTGTGTGTGAGGCGGATATATCTTGACTTCGTTCTACTTTATAAGATTGTTAACTCTTGTATTGATTCTCCTAAACTACTCAATAATATTGGATTATCGGTTCCTCAAAGAGCTTTTAGAGCGCATAATTTGTTTGAGGTGATATATCACCGAACGAATTATGGCATTAACAGTCCTATTTCTCGAATGTGTAGGAAAATGAATTCAGTTCCTACCGAGATTGATATTTTTCATTTACCAGTTAATGTTTTAAATTAAAAATTTTACAATTCTTGAAAAACTAGTTAATATTGTCAACTGTCAATACTTGTCTTTGGAAGTAATTTAATGCATTTTTAGATTTGTAAGTTTTTTCAATTCTGATTTTGTTTTGAATAGTGTTTTTATTTTTTTTATTTTTGAAATGGGTTGTATTTATTTGTTCCGTTAATATACTATTGAATTACCTGGTACCCATATCTTCTTTATGATGCATCTTTATATGAAATACGTCCAACACTCGAGGCTCTTAATTAATTTGCACTATCCTTTGCCGTATATTCATGAAGTATATCAGACATATTCATAAAGAATTAAAGCAGTTTTCCTCTCTAGACTCGAAAAAGGACCAAAATTAACTTGTGCTGCCACTTCAAAATATAGGAAAAAGTGGGTGAAAAGCTGTGATCAAAGAAGAAATATCAAAGTTCTTCCAGATCGTGGTTTGACGCATATAAAACAAATGTAAACAGTTGTACAGGTTATTCACGTTATTGTTTCCCATTCCGAATTCCACCTAATTTTCGCTTCCAAAGTCCCCAATCTACCAATTCCTCCAATTACGCCTTCGTTGTCTATTTATTTTTGGGTCATTTACCGAAACCGAAGGCCATCAGTGATCGGCCAAATTGGCAACACACCGCAGGGTTTTATTAGGTCGAGGGAAATTCGGCAGCTACGCAAACAATTGCCGGTCACTCGTTAGCTGAGAAACAATTGAGGCCGATCGCCGTTGAGGGTGAAAAGGAAAGTGGCCGATGGTGGACACTCATTAGACAGTGGCGGCGAAAAATTTTGCATATTAGGGGGAATTATTACGTAGCTGGGCATGAAAATAAAAGTATTCTATTGTCATATCGCAGTTTTATCAAAAAAATAACCACATCCCTGGAGAAAAAAAAGTTTTACACTTTAAAGCAGTGGTTCTCAACCTATTTCTAATCCGGACTCTTTTTCGATTTTTAAGAAATGTTTTTGTGAGCCGCTTGGTTGAAAACTACTGCTTTATCCAAAAAATTAATCGCAGACAACTCTCATTCAGTGTTGCCCTATCCTCACAAATTTCCTTGACATTCAGAAAAGTAAGTAATATGGATTCGAGCTTCTTCCTTATAACTAGCGCGTGGTACATTTATTTCCTAGTAAGTTTTGTACGGAATAAAATAAAATTACTTCCTCCATTAGTTTCGGAGGAAGGATTTCACTACAAAACAGTGTTATTTGAGAATATTCACGGACCTGATTGTTTGTACTCGATGATACTCGCGTAGTTATTTAAAACGTATCTAACTTGTAGAGCATATCTGATAACATAATACAATAATCAAGATTCCACTTTAGAAAAAAACCAGCAAAGAAATTTAAAAACAATTTGTAAACAAAATCAATGAACAAAATATGTGACTAAATTTGTCAACCAATCCAAAATTCCAGCAGAGATGGATTTTGCTTCTACTAAGTACATATTGTGACGCAGGACTAGGGGAATTAGGACGCGTCCTTATAGAAATATTGTAACGAAGAACTAGGAGAGTTCGGCTGCGTCGTTATAGAAATATTATATTTATTAATCATCATTGTTAGTCAAGTTTCAAGTAAGATTCTAAACTTTTATAAATATTTATAGTATGTTCTATAGCTATATATAAATAAGTTTAAAATTCACTGGTAATTTATTAGTGATTTAACAGTGAAAGTGTTAACAACTAGTTAATAAAGGGTTGAAAGTAATAAGTGAAAGGTAGTGTTATTATTTGGACCTAGTAGGTAAAAATAAAGAGAGAAAAATTGTAAGAATTGGTGTTGGAAGTATGAATTATCACCGGATTTCCAGAAAATTCTATTTGTAAACTAAATGAGATAAAGAAAAATAAATTTCACCTTTGGATTTGTCATAAGATAAGAAAAACAAAAAAGATAGCGGAAAACTGATCATATCATTGAATTTGTTATCAAGAAAAAAGCCTAGAACCTAATTTTTGAGAACGTTTTTGAACATTATATTTAAGAGATAAAAGAGATCTCGAAGAAAGAAGTTTAGGGCCCAAAACCTTCCAATTTCGATATTTAAGAAGTTGAGACATAAATTTGTTAGTTCGATATATTTTACTGCATATTGATTATGTATACGCCTCAAAAACCCCGCAATATCAATTTTACACAAAATCAGAAAATGTAAATTTTCTGTCCCTCATATTGTATCTTATCAACCTAATAGTTGTAAAATATTAAAGTCATATTCGACCCGTAAAACCCGCTAATACCAAATCTGAAAAAATGCGAATAAGATAAAATTTTCAACCCACCATATTGGATCCGCCATATTAAATTTCAACAAAATAATTTTAACGTCTTAATCTAATCTAAATCTAAACCCTTCAAAGCCCCCTAGTACCAATTTTGGATGAAATCCCGAAACAAAACTTCTAGACCGTCATATTGCAACTGACATATTAGATTTTCTTAAAATAATTTTATATTCGCTATTTACATCCACAAAAACGATTCAGTCCCACCTTTGAACAAAATCGAAAAATGTAAAATTTTTAGTCTGCTATCTTGGATTTGCCCTATTGAATCCTGAAAAGATACTTTTAAATTCATAATTTACACCCTCAAGAACCTCCTATATCAGTCTTGGAGAAAATCGAAAAATGTGAAATTTTTAGGACGCCATATTGAAATCTGCCAGATTGAGTTTTTCAAAAAATATTTTAAATTCGTAACTAACACTAACAAAAATCCTCTGATACTGATTTTAGACAAAATCGAGAGGTGTAGAATTTTTAATCCGTCATCTTGGATCCGCCATATTTTTTTTAAATAATTTCAGATTCGTAATTTGCGATCCCAAAAAGTCCCTCATATCAATTTTGAAAAATTCGGACGAAAATTAATTTTTTATAAGCCATATTGAATACGTCATATTGATTTTTTTTTAAAATAATTTCAGATTCGTTATGTGCGACCCCGAAAACTCTTCCATACCAATAGAGACAATTGGATAAAATTGATTTTTTTCGTCCGCCATATTGGATCCGCCATATTGAATTTTTTAAAAATAAATTCAGTATCGTTATGTGCAACCTCGGAAACTCTCCCATACCAATTCTGGAGAAAATCGGACAATTTTTTTCGTCCACCATATTGGATCCGCCATATTGAATTTTTCAAAAATAATTTTAGATTCGCTATGTATGACTCCGAAAACTCTCCTGTACCAATTTTGTAGAAAATCGGACAAAACTGATTTTTGTCCGCCATATTGGATCCGCCACATTGAATTTTTAAAAAATATTTTGGATTTGTTATATGCGATCCTCAAAACTCCCCCACACCAACTTTGAAGAAAATCGGACCAAATCAAATTTTTTTGTCCGCCATATTGGATCCGGCATATTGAATTTTTTAAAAATAATTTCAGATTGGTTGTATACGACCATGAAAATACCCCGTACCAATTTTGGAGAAAATCGGACAATATTAATTTTTTGGTCGCCGTATTCTCAGCGCCATCTTGGATTTTACTGCACCAATATCGTCCAAAAAAATATGGGACCACCGCAGCAACTTACTGAACATAACGTAAAAAATTTCATTGAAATCGGTGCTTCCGTTCCGAAATAATCGGTGAACATACATAAAAAAAAAACATAGTCGAAGAATTGAGAATCTCCTTCTTTTAGAAGTCAAATTAAATTCCGTCGTGTTGCGCCTCTGGAAATTAGAAATCCCGATACGCCAGCATCCCAAAAACCATCAATGATCAAAATCTCTCTTTCGGAACGCAACTGTATACAGGATACAAACGAAACAAAACTATTTATGTCCGTTTTACGTAATGTTTCTGATAATGGCTTGGCAGGGTCTCTGTTCGACCCCTGTAATAGCTTGATCCCATTCTCTATTTGGGTTTGTATAGTCCCAATAGGAAAGTTTGAAAATCGGTATAAAACTATATTGTTAATGGACATTTGGTTTCAGTTAGCAAGAATTTTACTTATTTGTAACATATTTTAACTCATCAATAAAACAAATGTAACAAAATATCCTCGAAACTCCGAAAAACGAATGGAAATCTGTCCCGATTACTTTCCCTCTAACAATACGTTGATTAATATTCGTGCTCCATCTTTCCATTGAAACCGAAAATAATCACTCAAAAACAACCGATCCGAATACTTCGAACAAAAACGCAAAGAGATCCGTGGAGTATCATTTTATCCCGGGCGGCCTTTCGCTCTAAAACAACTGAAAGTGACAGATAAACAAATGAGGACTGATATCTGGCTGCATTCGAGCCGCCATTTGAGATATTGCCTCTCTGCTTCCAAGGCACACTTTTCAATAAGGTCTAATGGAAAATGGAAAATGACACCGCGATGCTTTGTTTGCGTTAAGAATAGTCGTTAATATTTTGTCTAATGGAACGGGTCTTAAACGGACTTTTGTGGCCTTTTTAGTGTGGTTTTTGATAGATTTCAATGTAATTTGACAGGTAATAGAATTGATACACATTGACACACTAATTTTTTACTTAAACCTGGATATACATATTAATCAATTGAATTGAGTTTGGCGATACTTGCTGGAACTTCATATCATTAAAGATAATGTAGTAAAACTCGATTTTTACTTGAAAATTTTAGTTTAATTGAAACTTAAATAAAACGGTATTCAACATGTTTCGCTACACGGTAACTTTATCAAGAATGGATACAAATTTTTAGGGTAAGGTAGGATAAAATAACTCTGGATTTTCCAATAATAAACAGTTAACTGAAATAGGTCGTTAAAATAGGTTCAATAGAGGAGAGTTGTTTAAGTCAAATTGACTTTTGTGTGTAAAATTTGGAAATTTTGATCGAAATTATGATTGGATTCTATTAAGTGGTTTGAATGATGAGAATCTGTTTTTTCTTTACAAAAACTACTAAAGTATTCCTTTATTGTTGTTGACTTTGGGCATGTTATTTTATATACACCAGATTTATATTCTTTTTATCTGACTTCTAAAAGAAGGAGGTTCTCAATTCGTCGAGTATGTATGTTTTTTTTATGTATGTATACCGATTACTCCGGAACGGCTGCACCGATTTGAATAAAATTTTTTACGTTATGTAAAGGAAGTTGCTGCGGTGGTCGCATATTTTTTTGGACGAAATTGGTGCAGTAAAATCCAAGATGGCGCTGAAAATATGGCACCCAAAAAAATTAATTTTGATGGATTTTTTCCAGAATTGATATAGGAAAATTTTCGGGGTTGTACCCAACGAATGTAAAATTATTATTTAAAAAATTCAATATGGCGGATCCAATATGGCCGATGAAAACATCAATTTTCTCCAAAATTGGTACGGGGGAGTTATAGGGGTGGCACATAACGAATCTAAAATTATTTTTAAAAAATTCAATAGGGCGAATCCAATATGGCGGACAAAAACATCAATTTTGTTCGATTTTTTCTAAAATTGGTATGGGGGAGTTTTCGGGGTCGTACATAACGAATCCAAAATATTTTTAAAAAAATCAATATGGTGGATCCAATATGGTCGACGAAAACATCAATTTTGTTCGATTTTCTCCAAAATTGGTATAAGGGAGTTTTTGGGGTCGCACATAACGAATCTAAATTTATTTTTTTAAAATTCAATATGGCGGATCCAATATTGCCGACAAAAACATCGATTTTGTTCGATTTTGTCCAAAATTGGTATGGGGGAGTTTGCGGGGTTGTACATCACGAATCTGAAATTATTTTTTAGAAATTCAATATGGCGTATCCAATATGGGGGATAAAAAATTAATTTTGTCCGATTTTTTCCAAAATTGATATGGGGGAGTTTTTGGAACCGCACATTATGAATCTGATATTATTTAAAAAAATAATAAAATATATCGGATCCAAGATGGCTGATTAAAGGTTCTACATCTCTCGATTTTGTCTAAAATCAGTACTGGGGAATTTTTGTTACTGTTAATTACGAATTTAAAATATTTTTTGAAGAACTCAATCTGGCGGATTCAACATGGCATCCTAAAAATTTTACATTTTTCGATTTTCTCGAAAACTGATATACGAAATTTTTGAGGGGTAAGTTACGAATTTAATAGTATTTTTGTCAGGTTCAATATAGTGAACTAAAAATTTTTACATTCGCGAATCCAATATAACGGCCAAAAATTTTACCGTTTTCGATTTTCTTCAAATGTGGGATTGAATCGTTTTTAAGGATGTAAACAGCGAAAATAAAATTATTTTACGAAAATCTAACATGTCAGAGGTAATATGACGGTATAGAAATTTCTGGATTTCATCTAAACTTGGTACTAGGGGGCTTTGAAGGGTTTAGATTTAGATTAGATTAAGACGTTCAAATTATTTTTTTGAAATTCAATATGGCGGATCTAATATAGTGAAAATTTTACCTTATTCGCATTTTATCAGATTTGGTATTAGGGTGTTTTCGGGGTCGTGTATTACGAATATGAAGTTATTTTTTACAATATTAGATTGGCAAGGGAGTGAGGGAGTGAAAATTTTAAGTTTTCCGATGTTGCCTAAAATTGATATCGGAAACAAACTCAATAAGTACTATAAAATATATCGAGCTAAGAAATTTACGTCTCAAGTTCTTCAAATATCGATATTGGAAAGTTTTGAGGCCTACATTAGCAATCTAAAATTAATTTAAAATTTAAGATAGTGGATTTACTATGACAGAATAAATGTTTGTTTGATACAATTTCACCGGTTTTTGTAGAACTCTAAAAATCAAAGAATTTTTAGTGGTTCATTTTAGGGTGATTATAACTTTGGATAAAATGGGTACTTTTTTGCCACCTTGGAGACATTGCGAGGTACACTAATCTTGACTAGTAATTAGTTCAAATAATTTATGGATATCATAATGAATTCAAAACTAAAAATCGAAAAACAAAATTTTTATAAATAAAATTAAACCGATTTCTAAAAGTGCGCTAAAAAGTGAAAAATAACTATAAATTTCTATATGAAATTGAAATTTTTGAAGTCAGATATTAGTTTGGCTCCGACTTCAAAAATTTCAATTTCATATAAAAATTTATAGTTATTTTTCACTTTTTAGCGCACTTTTAGAAGTCGGTTCAATTTCTTTTATAAAAAGTTTATTAATTTTTGTTTTTATAAACTTACCAGGTGAATTATTGATTTTAAAAGCCACACTAATATTGAACTTTTTTAGAAATTCTGCAATGTAATTACTTGCTCGAACTAAATATCTAATAGTATAAAATTTTTGTATAATATTTTTTATTACCGGAAACACCAGATTTAACGCTTTGATATATAATTTTTATTCTTACTTTTGTTTATTATTTGTGAGGTGTATCCATTGGTGACAGGGAAGGCATATATGTTGTTTTCCGTGATATTGTTAAATGTAGAAAGTTTATTTTGTTATCTATATATTTTTCTCTGTGTACCAATAAAGCAAGTTAAGACGCCATCGATATATCTACGCCTGTAAAGAAATTTCCTAAAAATAGTGAGTTTTCATTTAAATAATCCATCAACATTTAGGCTAGTAAGTTTCTAAGAGGATTATCCACAATCAAGCCTTCCTCACTAGAACACACAGTTCCACTAAATTCAAAGTAAATTTGTTCCAGACATGTTTTAATGACTGAAATATTTCTTGTTTTTTAATTATGTTAATATTTTTTAGAAAGAGAAGTTTTTCAAAAAATATTAATATATTTAAAAAAAAGAAATATTACAATCATTAAAAATATGTCTGGAACAAAATTGCTTTGATTTTAATAGAACTGTCTATTGTAGTGAGGAGGGCTTGATTATAGGTAATCCCCTTAATTCCTTACTAGCCTAAATATTTATGGATTATTTAGAAGATATTATAAGAAAGCACACTAGTTTCAAGAAATTTCTTTACAGGCATAGATATGTCGATGACGTTTTAACTTGCTTTATTGGTACAGATAGACAACTGACACAGTTTCTCAATTTTATAAATAACATTCACCCTAACGTCACATTTACACTAGAAAAAGAAATAGATAACAAAGCAAACTTTCTAGATTTAACAATATCAGGGGAAAATAATATACATGTCTTCTCAATCTTTCATAAACCCACGCATACAGACACATCCATACACAATACTTATTGTCACCCAATACAACATAAACTGTCAACATTCCATAGTATGCTACACAGACTTATTAAAATAATACTGCAAAACTTTGACTTAATTGTAGTCAGACAATTTTGACGTATGGGTGACTATAAACAAAATGACCACGCTATTATTATTAAGATAACTGATGACTGCTACCAGAAACCAGCCGGAAAAAATGCTTAAGATTGGACTTGACAAGTACCGCATTTTGCCCATACAAATACCTAGGTATGAAACAAGCTAAAAGAATTGACTATCGCACTATGAAAGCCGAATTGACAACCCAATTTGTCAGGAGGGTAAAGCGGGTTATACGAACTAATTTAAATAGTGGAAATTTGTTTAAGGTCCTCAACACGTAGGCTTGATCTGCACTTGGCATCTCTTTTGGAATTGTAAGATAGAGCAGGACGGGCATCTAAAACCTGCAAAGAAAAATAAGAACACTTCTAATCAAAACACAAAAACATCTCCCTCGGAGTGTTATTGAACGTATAATGCTTCCAAGACACCAAGCAGCTCGACCAACAAATAATAAATTTACGTTCATATTTTCACAGGTTAAGGGACTCTTCCATATTACATCCAGCAATATGCAAGGCAGACAATTCAAGGCTGTTACACCTGAGGGAACAGGATATTGCCTCTCACCACCACACAGGCCAAGAGAAGTTGCAAACCTGACTACAGAAGCCAGTTCGTAGACGGTATCCAAATAAGGTCAATCAGGACAATGTCGACAATTCAGTGTCGATCTACTGGTTGATTTCAGGACAGATGTTTCCGGAAACGGAGGGCTTCTTGTTAGCTATCCAAGACCAGATGATTCCGACGAAGATCTATCGGAAGTTGTAAATATGACTGTCAAACATCAGAAATAATCCAGCACATAACTGGAGGATGCCAAGCGTTTGCTGCAACCGAGTAAAAGGAAAGATACGACTCAGCCGCTAAGATACTCCACCAAGAGTTAGCAGCTAAGTTAAACCTATTGCAGGTAGGAAGAGTGCCTTATTACAAATACAATCCGGAGCTTATTCTTAAGAACAACCAGTTCACGTTATATTAGAATCGAACGGTTCTGACGGATCAGACAGTTGCTCATAGTAGACATTATACTAACAGATAAAATTTCTAGGCGAACTACACTGATTTTCATTGTTGTACTTAACAACAATCTAAGGCCAAAACACAACGAGAATATTGCCAAATACAGAGATCTGGAGGTGCAAATCAGAAGACAATGGAAAATGAACAGCGTTCAAACAATTCCCATAATTTTCTTAACAAGTGGAGTTATTCCAAAGAACCTTCTGCAGAACATCAAGGGACTGGGCCTCGGTGAGCATCTATATAAGCCAATTTAGAAAGCAGTTCTCCTTGCAACGGCGCAAACCGTTCGAAAGTTCGTGGGAAATACAGCAGACCACGTCATCTAGAACCCGATAACATGGACAGAGTTCCTACAGAGCTTCGCACTTTTGATATCTTTATATACCTGGTATAAGTCAATATTCCCTGGAGGGAGTGCGAAGCTGTTTGGCTTGACATCATTTACAATAAGATCACAAAACATCAATTTTATTCTTCAATCTAGAGGTGTTACGAGATTTTATAAACAAAAACTAACTTTGGAAAAAATGTAAGTAAACTGTGCTGATTAAATGTCATCTGACAACAGTTTTATTATTAAGATAATACGATATGGACGTGTGTAAGACTTTATAAACGAAAATAAATGTTGGAAAAAGATTTAGGTTATGATCCATACTATCTGCAAACGTTTATTTTATTATTGTTAGACGCTTTAAACCATAATAATAAAATATTGTTAGAATGAAGTGAATTTTTTAGATTTTTTGCAAATATTTAATTAATTTATAGAGTTTAGTTTAGTTTATGGATGTTAAAAAACTAAATAATTTTCATTCAAGTAAGATGGTAGTCGTTCTAAGTTATACATTTTTTTTTCAATCTTGAAATAGTGTATAATACGTTTCCATACGTGTAAAACCTCTGACGTCCGCTAGATTTTTTTTTGTTATATTTCACCTTAAATAATACTTAGACTGTAGTTAATCGTCCCCATGGTTGTTTATATGTATAATATCCTTTCAGGTAGAGAAAGGGAAAGAATAAATACAAACAGTTTATTTCCTGCAAATATCACTCTGGTTCTCTCTTCATACACGTTTCGACCAGCGTATGGTCTTAGCAGTGGAGCTGTATCGAACCAAGAGCAACCTTCGCAGGAAACAAAACAAATATGAAATATAAATTCCAAGGTTTGTTAAAAAACCTGCCATCTGCAGACTTCGATGTCAAACTGTCTCATTATGTGAAAGAAATAAATATTACTGTCGAGATTTCTCTAATTCAACTACTTATAACAAACCCAAAATAAGAAACTCATATTTCTTCCATGCTAACATCCAATCGATAAGTGCAATTAAAACATCAGACGTTTCAGTCCACAGCGTCTGAAAGTGGGGGCGGCTGCGGCCACCACTCCAAATTGAGATGTTTCCTATTTCGGGAAAAGTCCGGATGTTCCAGCCCATATACTTGTCCAGACTAATTTTCGCCCGAGGAGGGCTCTTTTATTTATTAGACATGCACACAACAAATACGAATCGTCGTATACCGTGCGGTGCAAAAACACACTTTGTGCTTTCATAAACACGCCAAGTGCCTTAAGAAATGTTTTATTCAATTTACTCCATGGAAAATAGACTTTTGTCCGTAACAAAAATGTAATATTGGTTTTTTTCTGAAGTACGGAGGAGAGGTTTTACATAGACAATTACACACACTAATCACACTTATATGGAAAGAAGAGAAAATGCCAGCAAAATGACACGAAAGCATAATAATCCCTATCCATAAAAAGGGAAACAAAACCAAGTGCTCCAACTATAGAGGAATCTCCCTACTTAACACTGCATACAAAATCTTATCGAATATCCTATTAAGTAGATTAACGCCTTTTGTAGAAAATTTCCTAGGGGAATACCAAGCCGGATTCAGGAAAAATAAATCGACTATAGATCAGATCTTTACTATAAGACAGCTACTTGAAAAAGGATGGGAGTTCAATAAAACTATCCACAATCTTTTCATCGACTTCTGACAAGCATACGACAGCATTAAAAGGGGTTAACTGTGGAATGCAATGGCAGAACTTTCGATTCCAAAAAAACTGATCCACCTCATCAAAGTATGCGTAAATGGCTGTAGATCCAGTGTACGAATAGGTAACCAACTCTCAGAATCGTTTGAAATAAACATTAGCCTAAAACAAGGAGACGCACTGTCACCCCTCCTCTTTAATATAATCCTGGAAAAAGTAGTGAGAACAACACAAATTAGAACAGAAATAATAACCGTAAATGGGCCAAAATTACTACTAGCATACGCGGACGATATTGATATTGTTGGAAATACCGTCACCAATGTAAAGGACACTTTCAACAAAATAGAGATAGAGGCAAGGAAAACCGGTCTAATGGTCAATGAGGAGATAACCAAATACATGTGCATAAACAGACAAAAGAATCGAGATAGAATAGGACAATATGTAACAATAGACACATATAACTTTGAAAGAGTGGAGCGTTTTAAATATCTCGGAGCGACAATCACCGCAGATAACGATATCACAGAGGAGATAAAAGGGAGAATTCAGGCAGCAAACAGATGTATGTATAGTCTCAATAACACCATCAAATCCAAGAACTTAACACGAACCGCAAAAATCAGGATAAATAGAACTGTGATTAGACCAGTGGTCATGTATGGCTGTGAGACGTGGACGCTGACAAAAGCAATGGAAATGAAACTTAGATGTTTTAAAAGAAGAATTTTCGGACCCTATCACGACCCCAATACTAATCAATACCGAATAAGAACAAATACCGAGGTCACACAGATATATAACGCTAGCGACATCGTACAAGAAATTAAATCCCAACGCCTAAAATGGGCTGGCCATGTCCATAGGCTCCCTAATAACCGCCTTACCAAGTTAATTTAGGAGGGTGCCCCGACAGGGAAAAGACCCTTAGGACGCCCAAGAATGCGATGGAGAGTTAACATATGGTCAGATTTAAGAACAATGGGGTTACCCACTGACCCAACTATCATGGACGACCGTGTGAGATGGAAGCAAGTTGTGCAATCAGCCAAGACCCACCCCGGGTTGTAGGGCTACTAAAGAAGAAGAAGAACATTGGTTTTTTTGATGGAATGGATTCATATCGGTATCCTATAAATCATATCTCGATGGTAACTATGAAAGACCTGTGCAAAACAATGGCGGACCAAAAATGGTCACGATTTTCAGTTTTCTGAGTTTATCTCGAAAAGTAAAAGTTGAATCGAAAAATGTTTTAAACAAAAGTTGTAGAGAATTATATATATATATATATATATATATATATATATATATATATATATATATATATATATATAATTTATTTTTGTATCTTAAACCTTTTGTTAAATATTTTTTTCTAATATTTTCTTGGGTATAGGTTTTTCCATTAGAGAAACAAAGGACAATAATTTTCTTTTTGACGTTTCGCTCTACATAGTGAGCTTCTTCAAAAGAGTTTGGTATATTTATTTTACATCTACAAAAATTACAGAATTTTTTATATAATAAACATATATCACAGTAATTACACTTTTATATTTTTAATTTAATTAAAATTAATAAAAACAAAACAGATTTTAAAATAGTCTTAAAGTTTAAAATTTAAAACAATACAAACAGGTTAAAATAGTGAAGATTATAAAATAGTACATACCTTGAAAGTAGTTTTGTGTGTATGTTTCAAAATAAATTCAATTATGATCTTTGGTATGCAATTGATATGGATAGATTTATTTTTATAAAAAGCAAAAAATAGGAAAAAAGATTATTATTTATTTTTTAATGATGTTCTTTCACCCGTATGAGTATATATGAAATCGTTCCAAGCATCATTACATTATTTCTCATATTTATTTTAGAGTCGCTTCAAGCATGTTTTATTCAAAAATCAAATTATGGTATATCTGACTTAAATTTTTGACATCTTGCTTGTCATTTACAACATTTTTATCTTTTTTTATGTGTATCATTTCTTTGATGACTAATTTATGATAATTTCTGTCAGTATCTAAAATATGGGTGTTTTTAAAATCAAATTCATGCTTAGATGTTTGTTCATGCTTATGTAAAGATGTCGATGCGTTTTTAGTATACTTGTGTCCATTCACTCTATTTTCAATATATTGTGTCGTCATGCCAATGTATTTCTTAGGACAATTTAGGCATGGAATTGCATGTATTACGTTAGATCTTTTTTTGGTGGGAACTTTGCTTTTTAATTTCGTATAAACTGACCCAAGTAAATTGTTCGCCTTATGGCATACCGTTATGTTATGTTTATCCAAAATATATTTTATTTTTTCAGACAGTTGGTGTACATACGGTAATGCAATGAAAGTGTTTTGTGTTTTGGTATTGTTAATTTTATTTTTTTTGTTTGTGTTATAATGTAAATAGGTTCTCTGTTTAATTATTTTTTTTATGAGTAGTTTAGGAAAATGGTTCATTATTAGGGTCTCTTCCACTTTTTTTAGCACTTCTGGGCGAAATTCGGGTGAAGATAATTTTATAGCTCGATCAACTAAGCCGATTATGACACTATTTTTTTGTTTATTTGGATGTTCAGAGTTAAAATTCAAATACCGGCCCGACCAAGTATCTTTCGTGTACCATTTTGTATGAAGATTATTATCCGTCTTATTTCTGTGTATAGTTAAGTCTAAAAAGTTTATTTTTTGTTTTATTTCAATTTCAGCTGTAAATTTCAGTTTTGGGTGGAAATTATTAAAATATTGTAATAAGTTATCTATTTTGTTTTCGGGTACAGCAGCCAAACAGTCATCTACATAGCGTTTAAAAAGGATTATATTAAAATCCAGTTTTTTCAATACTTCTTCTTCTACATATTCCATAACTATTTGTGCTATTGTTGAGGAGATTGGTGAACCCATAGCACAACCGTCCAATTGTTGGTACAAACTATCTTTGAATTGGAAATAATTATTATTTATAGATTCTATAAATTCATTGAGTGTCAATGTTGTGTGTTCTTTTAAATCATCCCATTTTTCTTCCAAAACTTTGGGAATGATGTCATTGGGTATATTTGTATACAAAGAAACTACATCTAGTGAAACTAATTTATAATTTGTTGGTATTTGTATTGTATCAATGAATTGTTTAAATGCGAAAGAGTTTGCATACCAAAGATCATAATTGAATTTATTTTTAAACATACACACAAAACTACTTTCAAGGTATGTACTATTTTATAATCTTCACTATTTTAACCTGTTTGTATTGTTTTAAATTTTAAACTTTAAGAATATTTTAAAATCTGTTTTGTTTTTATTAATTTTAATTAAATTAAAAATATAAAAGTGTAATTACTGTGATATATGTTTATTATATAAAAAATTCTGTAATTTTTGTAGATGTAAAATAAATATACCAAGCTCTTTTGAAGAAGCTCACTATGTAGAGCGAAACGTCAGAAAGAAAATTATTGTCCTTTGTTTCTCTAATGGAAAAACCTATACCCAAGAAAATATTAGAATATATATATATATATATATATATATATATATATATATATATATATATATATATATTCGACAACATTTACGGTTTTTGTTTTTAAAAAATAAGACATTTATTAACAAATTACCGATTGAGAATTTAATGTAAATATAGGTAATACCATTCTAAAAAAGTATGTCAAACCCGGAATCTGTGGGTTTTTCATTTTTCGAGAAATTCGATGCCAAAGTTGAAAACTCAACCTTAATTTTCCGCTTTCCTAATTAAGATACAATGCTCAATTTTAATGGAAATTGTTTGCATTGTTTTATGTTTTTAAGAGCTATTAAAAAAAAATTGCAATTGTGGGCCGAGAAATTTTGTAAAAACCAATTTTTGCACCAAAAAAAATTGCGATAACTTTTCACCGGATGGAGATAATATTTTTTTAATGCGTACATTGGATTTAGATGTTTCATTTCCAGTCTAAAAAAAAAATAATTTTGGATGAAAAAAAAGTTTTTTTTTTCTTCATAATGGTGTGGCAAATGCATATTAAGAGCTCAAATTTGCAGAAGAAGCTTTTTAATACTTGTACTTTACTTATGACTTTTTTGGATCCAAGAAATATACTTCCATACGATATATGAATCTTCAAAAATTGGGCCGAATCTAATCGAAAATAGCTGCTGCAGGCCGCTGTCGGCGAGTTGCCATAGTTCAAGCGCATTATTCATTGGCGCTTCAAGGAAATTTATGCATCACAAGTAATATTGATGTTGTTCTATTAATCTATATGATAGTAACAATTTATTTAGAAATATTAATTATTAATTTGTTAACTAAGTAAAGTGCTGGCTTTTACTTGTTGGAAATCCATATTCAACGATGAATAAAAGACGAATATTTGTCAAATTTCCACTATATTTAACTAAAAAACTTGACGCGTTTCGCTAACACTGTAGCTTTATCAGAAGTTCTATTTTGAATGACAAAATGTTTGGTTACTTGAAAAACTTATACCAAGATTTGCAATAATGAATAAGTGCAATACCCTAATTTACATTTTATTACCTATTATTTAAATTATTGGGAAATCCACACCGATTTGGTTAAAATATATTTAAGAGGGGTGAGGTGTTGATATCTGTTTGGTCACTTAATAGATTACCTGTGTTCTTTAATCGATTTATTTCTATGGCTTCTAAGAAATTCAGTTGATAACCTTTCCTTTCTACATGGAGAATTTCAAAATTATCCTCTAATTGATGATTTTATTCTATTAAATGATTTGCGTATGAAGAACTGTTTTTATTGTGTAAAAAATTATTTTTGTGTTCCTGAATCCTTTTTTTAAACGATCTGCCTGTTTGGCCTATATATACTTTAGGGCAACTTCCGCATTTAAGTTTATAGACCCCAGACTTGTTATTTTTATTTGTTTTTGTTTTATAATTTTTTAAGCGTTTTCCTATTGAATTATTTGTTTTGAAGGCTACCCCAAGATCTTTTTTATTCAGAAACTTTTTAATTTTAATTGATGATTTACCAAAATATGTTGAAGCGGTAAAGGTGCGTTTTTTGTTTTCTTGTGCTATGGGATAAACTTCTTATGTGGCTTTCTTTTTTAATTTTTTTGTTAAAATTGAGTTGACCATTGATGGTAAGTAACCTTTGTTAACTGTAACTTGTTTAACCCAATTTAATTCTTTATTAAAATTCTCTTCAGAATGCTAATAAGACGATGAATAAAACTATGTTAAGCCGCTAATTTATGTTGTTCTGGGTGAGATGAAGTTCTATCTATGGTTGTATCCGTATGTGTGGGTTTGTGAAAAATTCCAAAAGAGTGTTTATTTAAAACTTTAGTAATGACTAGATCAAGAAAATTTATTGAGTTGTTTTCTTCTTTTTCCATAGTAAATTGAATATTTTGGTGGATTGAGTTAATAAAATCTAAAGATTTATTAAGTTGTCGATCTGTGCCTGTGAAACACACTAATATGTCATCCACATATTTGTACCAGTACAAGAAATGTTAATAACCACATAAGCCAACATTCCTTTTTTTCTATTACTTTATGCAATCAGCGTCCATTTCATCATCGCATTTATTACTCTCACTTACATCGCACATACCATGTCCATCATTATTCTTAATTTCATTGTACAGGGTGAGTCAACGATTGGATGAAGTAGGTTTGTGCCTTTTCGGTGAAATTTACAAAGAAACTATATTTATTGTTTGATACAGTTTATTTTTACGCAGATTTTAAAAATATTTAGGACTCTATAGGGTGAGCCAAAAAACTAGGACAGCATAAAGTTGTATTTTTTTTAAATAGAACACCCTATATACGAATCGTATTTTCGATTTAGCTTATAATTTTAAATCTTTTTTATTAAGGGTTTACTATAACAAAACTTTATAGTTTCTGAGATAATTAAGTTTAAAGAAAAAAAGTCACATTTTCAAGCATCAATTCAATCCTAAATAACGTTTTCAATTTTGTGACAAATATATTCAAATTTGGAATTTAGCAAGGCCAAGGACAAGTTAACATAATTTTTACCTAATATTTGCAATAAAAGCTACAGGGTGTTGAACACATCGGCTCAAATTTGAACAAGTTTAAATGAATAAATATATTTTTTTTTAAATGGTACACCCTGTATATTTTCATGTTATTTAATAGAGTAATAAAAACCCTAAAAGTTTTGTTCAATATATCCTATACCTATTTATAATAGTTTTTGAGATATTTCAGTTTTTCTTATTTTCCATACTTTTTTACAGAAATAGTCTTCATTATCATAGTAGCCTTGGCAAAAACAATGTAAAAGAACATTTTTCTGTGTGTCAAATTTATAACCGCAATCGCTTCTTTTGGTTTTTATGTAGTGTAGTTTGGTTTTTTTTGCATTCATCTTATATTGTAAAATGAATTTTCCAAAGAATGAGTTAATAGATATGATTTATACAATAGGAGGCTCAAAAAAATTGCCTTCTTGCTCAAAGAATTTACAAAATGAAGTATCCTGATCGACGCCAGCCTAATACCCATACTTTTCAAAACTTAATGCAAAGATTTGATTCTTCTGGTACTGTTGATTATCCAAAACGTAAAGTGGTCAACAAACCAGTAACTAATGAACGAAAAGAACTACAAGTATTGTTAAATGTTCAGGAAAATCCTTATATTGGTAGCCGTCAGTTAGCAGCGTTATGTGAAACATCACAATCCATATCACATGGAATTACACCAAGAATTGCATGGACAGGATTTTGAAAGTCGTGTAAACTTTTGTCGTACAATAAATGCGGAGATTCAATTAAATCCAAATTTATTATGCAAGGTAATGTTTAGTGATGAAGCTACTGTTAGAAGTAACGGTGCCATAAAAAGACGCAACATGCATTATTATGCCACAGAAAACCCATTTTGGATTAGAGAGGTGCAACATCAAAACCACTGGTCATTAAATGTTTGGTGTGGTATTCATCATAATCGAATTATTGGACCCCACTTTTTTAATGAACCACTAAACGCCATAGTTACCTGAACTTTCTACAAGAAGAACTACCCCAACTGCTTCAAGGTCTCGATAGGGATGAGCTCGACAGTATGTGGTTCCAGCACGATGGTGCGCCTCCGCATTACCATCGTGAAGTTCGTGCGTTTTTGGACCAACGATATCCGCAAAAATGGATTGGACGTGGGGGTTTCATTGAGTGGCCACCAAGGTCTTGCGACATCACCCCATTAGATTTCTTCCTATGGGGTTATATTAAAAATAAGGTGTATGTTAATCCACCAACAACAGTGGAAGATATGCGAAACAGGATTAGGGATACCTGTAGAACAATAACGCCACTAATTTTGTCCAGGGTCCGACAAAATCTGCAAAAAAGACTAAATTTGTGCATTGCACAAGAATGTCGTTTATTCGAATACTTATTAAAAAGAAATAATTAATCTCGGTATTTAATAGGTAATTTTTTTGTTTCAATTTAGTATAAAAGTAAATATGTATTTGCCTTGTCGTTATTGTTGTGTTAATTTTTTCACATTATGTTTAATTAAACTATTGCCGTTGTAATATAACGAATAATGTATTTCATCATATTTAACCACATTCTGTTTGTTTCTGTAGTTTCTTTTTATTATTTTACATGGCTACTATGATAATGAAGACTATTTCTGTAAAAAAGTATGGAAAATAAGAAAAACTGAAATATCTCAAAAACTATTATAAATAGGTATAGGATATATTGAACAAAACTTTTAGGGTTTTTATTACTCTATTAAATAACATGAAAATAAACACCACACAGGGTGTACCATTTAAAAAAAAAGATATTTATTCATTTAAACTTGTTCAAATTTGAGCCGATGTGTTCAACACCCTGTAGCTTTTATTGCAAATATTAGGTAAAAATTATGTTAACTTGTCCTTGGCCTTGCTAAATTCCAAATTTGAATATATTTGTCACAAAATTGAAAACGTTATTTAGGATTGAATTGATGCTTGAAAATGTGACTTTTTTTCTTTAAACTTAATTATCTCAGAAACTATAAATTTTTGTTATAGTAAACTCTTAATAAAAAAGATTTAAAATTATAAGCTAAATCGAAAATGCGATTCGTATATAGGGTGTTCTATTTAAAAAAATACAATTTTATGCTGTCCTAGTTTTTTGGCTCACCCTGTAAAGTCCTAAATATTTTTAAAATCTGCGTAAAAATAAACTGTATCAAACAATAAATATAGTTTCTTTGTTAATTTCACCGAAAAGGCACAAACCTACTTCATCCAATCGTTGACTCACCCTGTACATATCATTCTCATCATTATTAACATTTTCATAGTCAACATCATTCTCACACATATTAATTTTCTCTGAATTCTCATCATCGTTTTCTAAATAGCAGGAAATAAAATTTTCAGAGCAATTATCGCACTGTCCAACAGTAGAATATGTAATTTATAATTAAATATTTGTATGATTTTCTCTATAATTTTTTGTAAAAATTTTGTTAATAAACAAATTAATAATTAATATAACTAAACAAATTGTTACTATCATATAAATTAATAAAACAACATCAATATTATAAATATTACTTGTGATGCATAAGTTTCCTTGAAGCGCCAATGAATAATGTTCCTGAACTATGACAACCTGCCGACAGCGGCCTGCAGCAGCTACTTTCGATTAGATTCGGACCAATTTTCACAAGGTTCACACATCATATTGAAGTGAATTTTTTGGATCTAAAAAATTCACAGGTAAAGTATAAATATTAAAAAGCATCTTTTGCAAATTTGAGCCCTTAATATTCATTTGCCACACCATTATGAATTTTTGAAAAAAAAAAGGTTTTTTTCATTCAAAATAATTTTTTTGAGATCGGAAGTGATACATCTAAATTCAATGCACGCATTAAAAAAATTTTATCTTCATCTGGTGAAAAGTTATCGCAATTTTTTTGGTGCAAAAATTAGTTTTTGCAAAATTTCTCGGCCCACAATTGAAAAAAACTTTTTTTATAGATCTTTAAAATAAACAATACAAATAATTTCCATTAAAATTGAGCATTGTAATTTAATAAGGAAAGCGGAAAATTGAGGTTGAATTTTCAACTTTGACATCGAATTTCTCGGAAAATAAAAAACTCACACAATCCGGGTTTGACATACTTTTTTAGAATGATAATACCTATATTTATTTTAAATTTTTAATCGGTAATTTGTTAATAAATATATTTCTTTTTTAAAAAACAAAAACCGTAAATTTAGTAGGAAAAAGAATATATCTCGATAACTAGTGGCGCCACCTATAACTTAAATTATAAAAATCGATTGGGTTTTTAATTCTCTACAACTATTGTTTGAAACATTTTTCGATACAACTTTTACTTTTCGAGATAAACTCAAAAAACCGAAAATCGTGACCATTTTTGGTCCGCCATTTTTTTTGCACATGCCTTTCAGAGTTACCATCGAGATATGTTTTATAGGATGCCGAAATGGACATATTCCAGCAAAAAAACAACATTTTTATTAACAAAACAGCTCTTTTTTGATTTAATTTCCATGGAGTAATGAATTAAAGCCAAAAAACAATATTTTTTTTACTGTTTAGTATAGTTTTAAATGTATCTAGAACATTGTGTTCGCTTCCTTCTGAATTTTCCATAATGCTCCCATTTCCACACGACTTTGGAAAGCATAAAATAGACACACGCGGTAATGCTCGTTCAGAAAACATAAAAAGATGCCGGTAACAATAATAAGAGCTAATGGTGGCCGTACACGTCGAATATTTCGCGGCATTCAAATAGAAGGTCGTAAAAGACCGAGGCGCGGATCAGCCGATGAATAAAACAAAATGATTTTTAGAGTCTTGGTGCCCGGAATTATTCAATACGGAGGATGTGGTACGTAAATTAGGCAGTGGCGTAGAAAAAGAAAATAGTCGTATTGTTAAAATTCTTAAAAAAAAAGGATAAATGCAGTCGATGATGAAAAACCGCCGAAGATAACGCACTATTCAACATCACAAACTATAAAAAAATTGATTTTCCATGAAACTTTCCAACATCAAATGGGATCACTGGGAACTGATTGGGCTTTTCAGTTTTGAAGATTTTTATCAATCACTATTTTGTGTGTGATGAAATGATCTAGTACTGTGACACTTTGAATCCCATGATTGCATACATTTAGCTACTGTTAAGGAGATCCATGCAGGACTGAACAGTATAAAGCCTCATACGTCAAGTTCTGATCAGATTTCTCTATACATGCTGAAATTTTTCAGTCTATTTATAGATCCGTACTTGACTCATGTTGTGAAGGTGTGTCTGGAGGCCGGATATTTTCTCCTTTCTTGGAGGGTATCTATTATTCAGCCTATTAAAAAATTTACTACAAGAGTTTTATGCTGATCTCCATTCGATCAGTCTTCGCCAAGGTGTTAAAGAGGATTGTTTATAACCAAATAGGCCACTACGTTAATGAATTAAAGATTAGTCCTGAAAATCAGTCAGGAGAATCTTGGATAATATTGTGAAAAGTCTAGATTGTTGTGATGTTGCTTGATTTCTCTAAGGCATTTGATATAATCAGTCATGACTTAATGTGTGTAAAGTTGCATTATTGTGGGTTTTCGAGTGTAGCTTTAAGTTTAATATGCTTATATTTGTCTAAAAGGTCTAATATGGTTGTGGTTGGTGGTGTAAACATAGTAATGCAATCCCTGACGTCTAGAGCCCCCCAAGGTTCAATATTGGGGCCTCTTATGTTGTACCTACAACGCTATACACTATAACTTTTATTCTTATGAGAATCATGCTGCGGAGTAAACTATGAATGAGGAGTTAAATAAAATCTACTCGATCTACTAAGAGACGAAACATATGCCTCTGCCGTATCGCTGTTGCGGGGAAGGTAAGTCTTTGACTTTCTTCTCGGTATGGTGGTATAAGTTGGCCATCATCTTGATGGTGGTGAAATGGGATGAATTGTGTTTTTGTAGCAATTCATTCAAACTGTGCAATCTCCAAAAGATTATGATGGAGGGAGCTTTGCATTTACTGCTCGCTTTTTATTTCATTTACTCACGGAATTGCATATAGTTGTACGTTTGCCAAATGTGATTTTATCACTACAATAGCATAATGTGGATAAATCCACTGCAATTGCATCTCACACTGAGGAATCCGTGAAAGCCGCATAAATATATATATATATATATATATATATATATATATATATATATATATTAATCATAAACATCTAATCTTAAAATAGGCAATACATTAGCAAAGGATCAGTTATTACAACTATGTTTATGAGTGAGCGGATTGATACCTGTTTTGCATAATAATTACAGCATTAACGTGGTTTTTGTACATAACTTGTCAAGAAAATAAAAAAGGCATAAATTTAACAAGTACTGACCACGGTAGGTGTCGAATACGCGATGCTGCCGATTTGCATCGGGACATTATGTTTTGTCGCTTGGATGTAACAGCCAAAGAAGGAAAAATTACTTTATAACAAACTTTATCCATATAATTCTAGACTTTTTTATTTAGATTCAAACGACTTTCAATAAACATTAGTTCAATATTAAATGCGATTGATGCTATTTTTAGTTTTGTTCAAGTACCTCATGACCAATGAGGGCTATAAAATTATATTATAGTTAAAGCTGTTCCACTTTAACTTCAAGATGACACTCGTGGTTATCTTGACTTATGTGAATTTACGAAAGTTAAATTGTCAATAGAATATAGTTTTAAATTAATTTATACACGTGAGTGCAGTGTTGTTTTTGAATTATTGTTCAAGCTACACACTGTATATTCTGACGAAGGCAAAATAAATTACCGAAACGTTAATCTTTTAAAACATGTAAAATATAGAAAGTACAACACGACCATTACATTTTGATTTCATCTTTAACGGACCATAATCCCAAGAAAAACAAGGAACTAAACAATATACATTAAGAGAAAAAGTTGAAAGACAATTAAAAAAGAAAATTAAGAAACTATTGTATATATATATATATATATATATATATATATATATATATATATATATATATATGTTGTACCGTAGGTTTTCACGGATGGTGGAATGTGTACTGGTGTTTTTCCTGTTTTTAATCCGTTCGTCAGTAGAAATATCTTCACGGCGTTTCGCCAACATCTCAGCTGGCATTTTCAAGTGATGCTTCCTCGACGGCTGCTCGACTTAGAATATATATATATATATATATATATATATATATATATATATATATATATATATATATATATATATCACATAAGTTCTCCTTCGTGTAATTTAAAATAAAATAGAATGAATCTCGCCTAAGAGAACTTAAAATTAGCCAATCAACATTATTCTCGAATTAAAAAGTACGGAGAACTTCAAAATATATACAACTTTGTTAATTTGTTGTTCTTGTGTTATTGAGTGAACCATCAAGATGTCGCCTTTGTCGTTCTGTTTGCTGTTACTTAATTTTCTAATTTTCAATTCAGCTTATAGGGTGCAAAGGCGAGGTAATGATTTGTACTGAATGCAATGGCCTGACGAATCCCATTTTAGGATGAAACAGCGCTGTCGTAATTTTTTGAACCCCGAGTCTTTCCTTTATTTTTCGGCACTTTTTAATAGACGAATATGAGAAATTCATTCTATTTTATTATATAAACATATATATATATATATATATATATATATATATATATATATATATATACAGAAATATTGAGAAGAAAACGATATGCTGATGACTGTTTAATGTTTGTTCCCTTTAATAAAACGAATGAAATCCTCCAAGGTTTCACACCATGTTGCAATTCCCATCAGAAAGAGAGACAGACCGTACCATAAATTTTTTAGATATGACTCTTATCAAAAGAGAAAATAAAACCTTAACTGAGTGGTATACTAAACCCACATTGTCAGGAAGATACTTGAATTTCCACTCAAATCATCCAATACCTCAGAAAAAATGTTTTTATTATTGATCTAGCAGACAGAGCCATTACTTTAACTTTCCCTGAATTTAGGCCCCTGTTTTAACAGTTTTAAACACAGGGATATAAATAAAATCATAAAAGAGCGAATACACAAATTTTATAAATCTAAAAATCCTCGTAACAATAATGTTACATTGAAATTTATTGTCTTGCCGTATACAAACAGACTTTCAGAAAAAATTAAATATATTCTGAACCAACATAATATTGTTGTCTGTCACAAAGCCCAAAACAACTTATATTCTTTTTTCACAAAATGAATAACTCCAATGTTCTATATTCATTTCCTTGCACCAAAAAAATATATAGAAGTAACAACACAGTTTGTTAAAAATAGGTTAAATGGGCTCATATTTACAAAGAAAGCTGCGACTGCATTAAATAAACATGTACGAGAAGCAAGCCATTCCTTCAATTACAACAGTACTTAAACGACCATACTTATAACAAATTAAGTGTAAAGGAGATGATGGAAATAAAAAAAAACGCAGTTAACGATAGAACTGTCGTAACAAATGCCACATCTGCACAAATCTTAAAAAAATTAATATACCCTCTTAAAAGTCCATAGATGGGAATATCCTCTTTGAACATTTATATATTATAAGTTATAAAAAACCAAGGACTCCATAAGTAATGTTTTAAAAAATAATGTAATAAAGAAGTATCGTTTTTCCAGTACCACAATCAGTACAGTGTAACTTTCAATATAGAAATAGCAATCTCAAGGTGCATATCTATATATTTTTGTAAAATTTGAATATTTTAAAAATTATATAAAGTCTTTAATTGTAAAAGTTTTTTGTTGAATTGTCTTTTAACTTTTTTTTGTTAATGTGTAAGATTTTAATCATAATTTGTTTATTTTAAATTTTAGGTTGTTTGACCAAGGATGTTATTATTATTAAATTAAAGAAAATAATATAAAAAAAAACTTTTTGCAAATGCCTTAAAGAAATGCCGAAACGTCAAAATACGTATTTTTTGACATTCACGTATGAACCTAACCCCAAGAATAGAAAAAAGATATATTGATACACAAATTGGTTCAATAGTTCAAGAAAAGCAGGAATATATATATATATATATATATATATATATATATATATATATATATATATATATATATATATGTATATATATATATATATATATATATATATATATGAGGTATTTCTTATTTATTTCTTGGACCTTTATTAAAATATTTTTTATTTTTTTGTTTTTCTTGGGATTATGGTCCGTTTAAAAATGGAATTAAAATGTAATGATGGTGTTGTATTTTATATTACATTTTTTTAATACATTAACGTTTCGGTAATTTTTTTTACCTTCGTCAAAATGTGTAACTAAAAAGACAAAGTATTTGGTTGATTTTACTATTAAAATATTTACATATTATTTATTTACCTTGAACAATGATTCAGGAACAACACTGCACTTACATGTATAAATTATTTGAAAATTTTGTTCTATTAAAAATTTAGTTTTTGCGAGATTCACAGAGTTCAAGATGACCACGTGTGTCATCTTGAAGTTAAGATGGTACTGAGAGAACAGATGGTATTTTTTTGTAGGTAATGAGGGTTGTTTTGGCTATTGTGGGTTAGAAGGGGTCTGGTTCAAAAATGCAATGCGTTTTTGGTTTTAGAATTTTAATTTTTTTTGGTTCTTATTTTATAATATTATTATATATTTTGCTAAGTTGTTTGGTGTCTGCCTTAGCGTTTACTGCATGTTTGTTTTTTTGTATTTCTATCATCTCTAGGATTTCTCGTTTTTTTGTGTGGTTTTCAGTTTTCAAGATTTTTACTTTTTCAAAGTTAAAGGAGTGACGGTTTTCAGTGCTGTGTGTTGTTAAAAAAAAATTACCGAAACGTTAATGTATTAAAAAAATGTAATATAAAATACAACACCACCATTACATTTTAATTCCATTTTTAAACGGACCATAATCCCAAGAAAAACAAAAAAAATATATATATATATGTATATATATATATATATATATATATATATATATATATATATATATGTATATATATATATATATATATATATATATATATATATATATATATATATAAAATGCGTACAGTGAATGCAAACTTCATTCCATCATATCCTTTCCGTGTTAGAGGTTGCACAGTTTAAATAAATTGCTAAAAAACACAATTCATCCTGTTCCATCACCACCGAGATGGTGGCTTACCTGTACCACCGCACCGAGAAGAAAGTTAAAAAACTTACCCCCTCCGCTACAGTGATACGGCAGAGGTACATGTTTCGTCTCTCACTAGACTCATCAGGGTACCGACTCGCACCTGTCTGTGCAAAGGACAGATCGCAAGGAAGCATGCATCACTGAACGCGGCTATACATATATATATATATATATATATATATATATATATATATATATATATATATATATATTAAAATTAAGTATTTGTGCAGTAGTATATTATTACTAGATTTCGTTAAGTTATAGCAATTTAATTAGTTGACAAAAAAGAGCTAAAATAATTTCATATAATTACAGCCATTTCTAGGATATGTACGATTCAGATTTTCTCGAAATTGTTCGAATTTTTCGAAATAAATATAAATTACATACATATACCGGACACCCTGTAAATAAACACAATATTTCTCACATTCCCTTGAACAATATACTTCTACGCCTATGATACGTCAAGAAAAACACGTACGGAAAGCAAGAAAATTTAAATGCCGAAAATGTATATAATATTGAAAGGAAAAATACGGCGTAAGTGACACAAAGGCAGAAACATTTAGAGGATGAGACAGCGCGGGTAAATATTTAAAATGACAGGGGATGAAAAATTGACAGCAGCGCCCTCGTCCCGTACGAGCTACTTATGAAAATGATATGTGATCACGTTTGACAATAAGGTGGATAAGAAATCTATTACGAATTCAAAGAGGAGAGAGTCTTTTATAGTATCTTGGAAAAAATGCTGTCTGCTCCTTAAAACTGAAGGCATATTTTCACAATTGAAAGTTAGATATGATCACTTTTAATCTTGTTATGTAGATTATGTAAATTTTAAAATTGCTAATTTGATAATAATATTCATTACTTTCTCCAATTAAAAAGTACAAGCTTTACTATAATTGAAGATTTCGTCAAAAGGTATAAACAATTAAGCATTCAGTATTGTATGTTACTATATAATTTACTTAAAAAATTGGATCTTGTAAAGGGTGTCCTACAACTACTGCCATCGATTTATCGGAAAATAGACTATGAAAAATTTTTATAATCTGACAGTTTACTAAAGTCAATGGGGACAATTCGGCTAAAATATTTTCAAGATGATGGCCCTTCGGGTTATACCAGAAGTTGATACATTCTTGCTTATTTTAAAAAGAACACCCTACATATTATTTCATTTTTGGATTCTACGCAAAATTATAGACATATTTTATTATGTTGGCCTATATCTAAATCTAACTCTTTTTGACATACATTGTGCATCTTTTAAAGTGGATATTTTAATTTTTAATCGACTTCTCTTCTGTGGTTTTATATTTTTTGGACTCATTTGGTGCAGTAAAATCGAAGATGGCGCTGACAATATAGTGGCCAAAAAAACTAATTTTGTCCGATTTTCTCCAAAATTAGTATATGGGAATTTTCGGGGTCGAACAAAACGAATTTGAAATTATTTTTAAAAAATTCAATATGGCGAATCCAATATGGCAGACAAAAAAATTTAGTTTTGTCCTATTTTCTCCAAAATTGGTGTGGGGGAATTCTCGGGATAACTCATATCGAACCCAAACTATTTTTAAAATATTTCAATATGGCGGATCCAATATGGCGGACGAAAGAATCAATTTTGTCCAATTTTCTCTAAAATTGTTACGGGAGAGTTGTCGAGGTTGCACATAACGAATCTGAATTTATTTTTAAAAAATTCAATATGGCGTATCCTATACCGGGTGTCAACGAATCTATTAGAAAGTCATAATTTCTAGAGTATTATGTGTATCAAAATGAGAATTGGTACAGGTAAATGGTATGTGAAGGGGAGAGTTTTCGCAGCATTCCTTGAATTTCTATGACACTCTCCAAATATTAATAACATATCCACTTTTTCACTTAGAGTATACATTATTTTAACGAAAATTTAAACTAAACTTAACAAAAATTAAGAAACTTTTACGTCTTTTCTTAGAGCGTATGTCACTGTGAGTGCTTTGTTTTCCAAAGAAGACTTGATAAAAACAGTTGCAAATTATTATGCATCATGGCTGTCCATGGCGCACTTGTCATAAGTAAATAAATTATCCAGTATTTTGCTTAATAATATTTAATTTCTGTTCTTATGTCTAATCCAATCGCAAATAAATTAGTACCGTTAGATTCGTCAAAGAATGCTTTTTTCGAAAAGTAGTTGTCAAAAAGGGGTCGCCATTTGAAAATTAATAGTTAGAAATGAAAACGTAATTTTGTCAACTTGTCTTATTCCTGTCTTTCATACTAGTAACTAAAACTTTGCGATTGTATTTTTTTGACATCACCTAAGGCCCTTAGATTAGTTTACGTCCGATCATGGCCACCTAGATGCAATTTTAAAAGTGGCTCTAAAAAAATGAAGTAGACGTAAAAAGTTTTTAAAATGTCACATTCTGATCTAGAATTGTCTCAGAAATCAAAAATTGTTAAAATATACAGGGTGTTCCATTTAAAAATTCAAAACCGGGGCCATTTCCGGTGGCCGGAAAGTTGAAAATATGCGAAAACTCTCCCCTTCACGTACGATTTACCTGTACCAATTCTCATTTTGATACACATAATACTCTAGAAATTATGACTTGTCTAATACATTCGTTGACACCCGGTAAAACGGACGAAAAAATCAATTTTGTCTGATTTTTTCAAAATTTATATAGTGGAGTTTTTGGGATCGCACATTACGAATCTGAAATTATTAAAAAAAAAATATTTCATATTCAATATGGCGGATAAAAAACTAAGTTGGGGGATTAAAGATTCTACATCTTTCAATTTTGAATAAAAATTAGGGTTTTTTGTTAGTGTTAATTACGATTTTAAAATATTCTTTGAAAAACTGAATTTGGTGGAATCAATATGGCGTCCTGAAAATTTTACATTCTTTGGTTTTCTTTAAAACTGATAGCGGGTTCGTGAGGGTGTAAATTATAAATTTAAAAGTATCTTTTCAGGATTGAATATGGTGAATTCAATACACCGGACTAAAAATTTTACATTTTTTGATTTTGAAAATTTAATATGTCAGATGCAATATGACGGTATAGAAACTTTAAATTTTTGGATTTTATCCAAAATTGTTACTAGGGGGCTTTGAAGAGTTTAGATTAAGATTAGATTAAGACTTTAAAATTATTTTTTTGAAATTCAATATGGCAGATCCAATATGGAGGGTTGAAAATTTTACCTTATTCGCATTTTTTCAGGTTTGGTATTAGGGGGTTCTCGGGATTGTATATTACGAACATAAAGTTAATTTTTTACTATTATTAGGTTGATAAGATACAAAATGAGGGACTGAAAATTTTACATTTTCCGATTTTGTCTAAAATTGATATTGCGGGGTTCTTGAGGCGTATACAAACTCAATATGCAGTACAAAATATATCGGACTAAGAAATTTTCGTCTCAAGTCCTTTAAATATCAGTTTTGGAAGCTTTTGGGACCTATATAACCAATCTAAAATTAATTTGATATTTAAAATAGTGGATTTACTATGACAAAGTAAATATTTGTTTCATACATATTTCTCTGGTATTTGGAGAACTCTAACAATCAAAGAATTTTTAGAGGTTCATTTTAGGATGATTTACAATTTTGGATAAAATAGGTACTTTTTTGCCACCTTAAAGTCATTGCGAGGTACACTAATCTCGATTGGTAGTTAGTTCAAATAATTTATGGATATCATAATGATTTCAAAACTAAATATCGAAAAATAAAATTTTTATAAAAAAAAAATTTAACCGACTTCTAAAAGTACGCTAAAAAGTAAGAAATAACCATAAATTTTTATATGAAATTGAAATTTTTGAAGTCGGCGCCAAATATGGTAGAAAGCAATTTACAAATAAAGTATTTTTAATCTGTTTATGCGAATCCCATTTTGTCAGGTATTAGTTTGGCGCCGACTTCAAAAAGTTCAATTTCATATAAAAATTTATAGTTATTTTTTACTTTTTAGCGCACTTTTAGAAGTCGGTTCAATTCTTTTTATAAAAATTTTATTGTTGTTTTCTTTTTCTGTGAAATTATGTTCTTCTACTATTTTTTGAAAGTTTCAAGTAAGAATTGTTTTATTTTTCGAGCGTATCGGATTTAAAAATATTCCATTTTTGGTCAAAATATTCGGCTTTTATCATATAAATAACCTTGAAAAATGCACTCTTAATTTTTGCACATAATTAGCAAAACGGCCTTAATTTGAAAACAAAGGAATTATTTATTTAATTTTTATGAATCGAAGAAAAGAAGACTGCTAAGAAGCACTAACGTAATACATAACCGACACTTAATTGGTCCTTTATAACCGACTTATAAAAGAAGAAGGTTCTCAGTTCGTCGGTTATGCATGTTTTTTTTTTATGTATGTACAGGGTGAGTCAACGATTAGATGAAGTAGGTTTGTGCCTTTTCGGTGAAATTAACAAAGAAGCTATATTTATTGTTTGATACAGTTTATTTTTACGCAGATTTTAAAAATATTTAGGACTCTACAGGGTGAGCCAAAAAACTACGACAGCATAAAGTTGTGTTTTTTTAAATAGAACACCCTATATACGAATCGTATTTTCGATTTAGCTTATAATTTTAAATCTTTTTTATTAAGGGTTTACTATAACAAAACTTTATAGTTTCTGAGATAATTAAGTTTAAAGAAAAAAAGTCACATTTTCAAGCATCAATTCAATCCTAAATAACGGTTTCAATTTTGTGACAAATATATTCAAATTTAGAATTTAGCAAGGCCAAGGACAAGTTAACTTAATTTTTACCTAATATTTGCAATAAAAGCTACAGGGTGTTGAACACATCGGCTCAAATTTGAACAAGTTTAAATGAATAAATATCTTTTTTTTTAAATGGTACACTCTGTATATTTTCATGTTATTTAATAGAGTAATAAAAACCCTAAAAGTTTTGTTCAATATATCCTATACCTATTTATAATAGTTTTTGAGATATTTCAGTTTTTCTTATTTTCCATACTTTTTTACAGAAATAGTCTTCATTATCATAGTAGCCATGTAAAATAATAAAAAGAAACTACAGAAACAAACAGAATGTGTTTAAATATGATGAAATACATTTTTCGTTATATTACAACGGCAATAGTTTAATTAAACATAATGTGAAAAAATTAACACAACAATAACGACAAGGCAAATACATATTTACTTTTATACTAAATTGAAACAAAAAAATTACCTATTAAATACTGAGATTAATTATTTCTTTTTAATAAGTATTCGAATAAACGACTCTCTTGTGCAATGCACAAATTTAGTCTTTTTTGCAGATTTTCTCGGACCCTGGACAAAATTAGTGGCGTTATTGTTCTACAGGTATCCCTAATCCTGTTTCGCATATCTTCCACTGTTGTTGGTGGATTAACATACACCTTATTTTTAATATAACCCCATAGGAAGAAATCTAATGGGGTGATGTCACAAGACCTTGGTGGCCACTCAATGAAACCCCTTCGTCCAATCCATTTTTGCGGATATCGTTGGTCCAAAAACGAACTTCACGATGGTAATGCGGAGGCGCACCATCGTGCTGGAACCACATACTGTCGAGCTCATCCCTATCGAGACCTTCAAGCAGTTGGGGTAGTTCTTGTAGAAAGTTCAGGTAACTATGGCCATTGAGTGGTTCATTAAAAAAGTGGGGTCCAATAATTCGATTATGATGAATACCACACCAAACATTTAATGACCAGTGGTTTTGATGTTGCACCTCTCTAATCCAAAATGGGTTTTCTGTGGCATAATAATGCATGTTGCGTCTATTTACGGCACCGTTACTTCTAAAAGTAGCGTCATCACTAAACATTATCTTGCATAATAAATTTGGATTTAATTGAATCTCCGCATTTATTGTACGACAAAAGTTTACACGACTTTCAAAATCCTGTCCATGCAATTCTTGGTGTAATTCCATGTGATATGGATGATACCTATATTTCTTGGTAGTACGATTAGCGGTGGATTGTGATGTTTCACATAATGCTGCTAACTGACGGCTACCAATATAAGGATTTTCCTGAACATTTAACAATACTTGTAGTTCTTTTTCTTCATTAGTTACTGGTTTGTTGACCACTTTACGTTTTGGATAATCAACAGTACCAGAAGAATCAAATCTTTGCATTAAGTTTTGAAAAGTATGGGTATTAGGCTGGCGTCGATCAGGATACTTCATTTTGTAAATTCTTTGAACAAGAAGGGAATTTTTTTGAGCCTCTCCTATTGTATAAATCATATCTATTAACTCATTCTTTGGAAAATTCATTTTACAATATAAGATGAATGCAAAAAAACCAAACTACACTACATAAAAACCAAAAGAAGCGATTGCGGTTATAAATTTGACACACAGAAAAATGTTCTTTTACATTGTTTTTACCATGGCTACTATGATAATGAAGACTATTTCTGTAAAAAAGTATGGAAAATAAGAAAAACTGAAATATCTCAAAAACTATAATAAATAGGTATAGGATATATTAACCAAAACTTTTAGGGTTTTTATTACTCTATTAAATAACATGAAAATATACAGGGTGTACCATTTAAAAAAAAAGATATTTATTCATTTAAACTTGTTCAAATTTGAGCCGATGTGTTCAACACCCTGTAGCTTTTATTGCAAATATTAGGTAAAAATTATGTTAACTTGTTGGCCTTGCTAAATTCCAAATTTGAATATATTTGTCACAAAATTGAAAACGTTATTTAGGATTGAATTGATGCTTGAAAATGTGACTTTTTTTCTTTAAACTTAATTATCTCAGAAACTATAAAGTTTTGTTATAGTAAACCCTTAATAAAAAAGATTTAAAATTATAAGCTAAATCGAAAATACGATTCGTATATAGGGTGTTCTATTTAAAAAAATACAACTTTATGCTGTTCTGGTTTTTTGGCTCACCCTGTAGAGTCCTAAATATTTTTAAAATCTGCGTAAAAATAAACTGTATCAAACAATAAATATAGTTTCTTTGTAAATTTCACCGAAAAGGCACAAACCTACTTCATCCAATCGTTGACTCACCCTGTACACCGATTTCTCCGGAACGGCAGCACCGATTTGAATGAAATTTTTTGTTGTTGTTCAGGAAGTTGCTGCGGTGGTCCCATATTTTTTTGGACGAAATTGGTGCAGTAATATCCAAGATGACGCTGACAATATGGCGGCCAAAAAAATTAATTTTGTTTGATTTTCTCTAAAATTGGTATGCGGAAATTTTTGGGGTCGTACACAACGAATCTGAAATTATTTTTAAAAAATTCAATATGACGGATCCAACATGGCGGCCAAAAAATTTAATTTTGTCTGATTTTCTCCAAAATTGGTATGAGGGAGTTTTCAGGGTCGTACATAACTAATCTAAAATTATTTTTAAAAAATTCAATATGACGGATTCAATACGATGGACAAAAAAAAAATGAATTTTGTCCGATTTTCTTCTAAATTGGTACGGGAAAGTTTTCGTGGTCGCACATATGGCGGATTAAAGACTCTACGTCTCCCGATTTTATCTAAAATCAGTATTGGGGTATTTTTGTTAGTGTTAATTATGAATTTTAAATATTTTTTGGAAAATTCAATCTGGCAGATTCAATATGGTGTCCTAAAAATTTTACATTTTTCGATTTTCTCCCAAACTAATATAAGGGTTTCTTGAAGGTATAAATTATGAATTTAAAAGTATTTTCTCAGGATTCAATATGGTAAATCCACGAGAGCGGACTAAAAATTTTACATTTTTCGATTTTGTTCGAAGATGGGACTGAATCGTTTTTGAGGATGTAAATATAAGACTGGAAATTTTAAATTTCCGGATTTCATCCAAAATTGGTATTAGGGTTTTGAAGAGTTGAGATCTAGATTAGATTAAGACGTTAAAATTATTTTTTTGGAATTCCATATGGCGGATCCAATATGGTGGGTTGAAAATTTTACTTTATTCGCATTTTTTCAGATTTGGTATTAGATGGTTTTCGGGGTCGTGTATTACGAATATGGAGTTAATTTTTTACAACTATTAGGTTGATAAGATACAATATGAGGGACAGAAAATTTTATACATTCCGATTTTGTATAAAATTGATGTTGTGGGGTTCTTGAGGCGTATACAAACTCAATATGCAGTACAAAATATATCGAGCTAAGAAATTTACATCTCAGGTTCTTTAAATATTGAAAATTGATATTGTGGGGTTCTTGAGGTGTATACAAACTCAATACGCAGTATAAAATATATCGAGTTAAGAAACTTACATCTCAGGTTCTTTAAACATCGACATTGGAAGGTTTTGAGGTCTATATTTCCAATCTAAAATTAATTTGAAATTTAAGATAGTGGATTTACTATGACAGACTAAATATTTGTTTGACACAATTTTACTGGTATTTGGGAAACTCTAAGAACCAAAGAATTTTTAGTAGTTCATTTTAGGGTGATTTACAACTTTGGATAAAATCGGTACTTTTCTGACATCTTGGAGTCATCGCGATTAGTTCAAATGATTCATTATGATATCTATATCATAATGAATTCTAAAACTAAAAATAGAATAATAAAATTTTTGTAAAAAAAATTGAACCGACTTCTAAAAGTGCCCTAAAAAGTGGAAAAAACTATAAATTTTTATATGAAATTGAACTTTTTGAATTCGGCGCCAAACTAATTGTAAATGAAATAAAAACTATTAATATATACAAATTATGGTAAGAAAGCATTTACAAATAAAGTATTTTTAATCTGTTTATGCAAATCACATTTTGTCAGGTATTAGTTTGGGGCCGACCTTAAAAAGTTCAATTTCATATAAAAATTTATAGGTATTTTTCAATTTTTAGTGCACTTTTAGAAGTCGGTTCAATTTTTTTATAAAAATTTTATTTTTAAACTGCATTTTAGAGTTTAGAAAAAGGAATATTTCTATTCATATAACAAATCGACTAAAAATTATTTTGCTCACATCACATGCTACTAAAACCAAGATCTTTCCCCAAGATAAAATCCATTCCATAAACTACCAAACCACTTTCTTCAAATTTTTTTATAACCCTTTTACGACCTTTTTCTACCTAAATTGTTCGTCCCTTGGTTCACGGAAGTAGATTTTCCAACCAAAAAAAGATGTCAACAAGGTCTCCGATGTTATCGCAGTATCTAAATTGATTACACAAAAATAGATGTTTTTTAAATGAAAACATGGACATCTATTAGTTTTTACAAGAAATAAGAAATTTTATGGGTTTTAATGTGAGTTTTTACTTGGAAGTGTTGCGACTCCATCGCTTCTGGAATTCACTCTAAGAATTAATAATTATGGTTTTATAGTTGACATTAAAAACGTGACTTTGTTTTTAGTATGGGAAAAATAAGTTTTACGCTTAACTTGCAGGTAGAAAATAAATCTACTTAGATCAAGGGTACTTCCTTGCAGCAAAAGCCAAGTAATTGTTCTCTATAACAACAAGAAGGCTATTTATAATAATATTTTTATAAAAAAATTAAACCGACTTCTAAAAGTGCGCTAAAAAGTGAAAAATAATTATAAATTTTTATATGAAATTGAAATTTTTGAAGTCGGCGCCAAATTAATACCTGACAAAATGTGATTCGCAAAAACAGATTAAAGCTACTTTATTTGTAATTGCTTTCTTACCATAATTTGTATATATCGGTAGTTATTTACTTCATATAGAAATAATTTGGCTCCGACTTTAAAAATTTGAATTTCATATAAAAATTTATAGTTATTTTTCACTTTTTAGCGCACTTTTAGATGTCGGTTCAATTTTTTTATAAAAATATTATTTTTCCATTTTTACTTTTGATTTCATTATGATATTCACTCCAAGATGACAAAAAAGTATTCATTTTATCCAAAGTTGTAAATCATCCTCAAATGAATCACTAAAAATTAGAATCTTAGAGTTCTCCAAATACCAATGAAATTGTTTAAAACAAATATTTAGTTGTAAATCATCCTCAAATGAATCACTAAAAATTAGAATCTTAGAGTTCTCCAAATACCAATGAAATTGTTTAAAACAAATATTTAGTCTGTCATAGTAAATCCCCTATCTTAAATTTCAGACTAATCTAAAATTGGTAATATAGGCCCCAGAACCTTCCAATATCGATATTTAAAGAACTTGAGACATAAATTTCTTAGCCCGACATACTTTATACTGCATATTGAGTTTGTATACGCCCCAAGAACCTCGCAATATCAATTTTAGGCAAAATCGGAAAATATAAAATTTTTAGTCTCATATTGTATCTTATCAACCAAATAGTTGTAAAAAATTAACTTCATATTCGTCATACACGACCCTGAAAACTCCCTAATGCCAAATCTAAAAAAATGCGAATAAGGTAAAATTTTCAACCCACCATATTCGATCCGCCATATTAAATTTCAAAAAAATAATTTTAATGTCTTAATCTAATCTAAATCTAAACCCTTCAGAGTCCCCTAGTACCAATTTTGAATGAACTCGGGAAATTTAAAACTTTTAGACCATCATATTGCATCTGACATAGTAGATTTTCCTAAAATAATTTTATATTCGCTATTTACATCCTCAAAGATGATTCAGTCCCACCTTTGAACAAAATCAAAAAATGTAAAATTTTTAGTTTGCTATATTGGATTCGCCATATTGAATCCTGAAAAAATAGTTTTAAATTCATAATTTACAGCCTCAAGAACCCCCTGTATCAGTTTTGGAGAAAATTGAAAAATGTAAAATATTGAATCCGTCAGAGTGAGTTTATCAAAAAATAAGTTTAATTCGAAATTAACACTAACAAAATCCCCCAATACCGATTTTAGACAAAATCGAGAGATGCAGAATCTTTAATTCGCCATATTAATTATTTTTTTGAAATAATTTCAAATTCGTAATGTGTGATTCCAAAAACTCCCCCATATCCATTTTGAAAAAAAAAATCAGACAAAATTAATCTTTTATCCACCATTTTGGATCTGCCATATTGATTTTTTTTTAAATAATTTTAGATTCGTTATGTGCGACCCCGAAAACTGCCCCGTACCAATTTAGGAGAAAATCGGACAAAATTGATTTTTTTGTCTGCCATATTGAATCCGCCATATTGAATTTTTTAAAAATATTTTGGATTCGTTATGTGCGACCCTGAAAACTGCCCCATACCAATTTAGGAGAAAATCGGACAAAATTGATTTTTTTGTCTGCCATATTGAATTCACCATATTGAATTTTTTTTTAAATATTTTGGATTCGTTATGTGCGACCCCGAAAACTTCTCCACATCAATTTGGGCGAAAATCGAGCAAAATTAAGTTTTTGACCGCCATATTGGATCCGCCATATTGAATTTTTTTAAAATTATTTCAGATTCCCCCATACCAATTTTGGAGAAAATTGAACAAAATTAATTTTTTTGGTCGCCATATTGTCAGCACCATATTGGATTTTAATGCACCAATTTCGCCTAAAAAAATATGGGACCACCGCAGCAACTTTGTGAACATAACGTAAAAAATTTCATTCAAATCGGTGCAGCCTTCCGGAGTAATCGTTATACATACATAAAAAAACGTACATAGTCGACGAATTGAGAACCTCCTTCTTTTGGAAGTCGATTAAAAATAGATATTACTACTATCATTCGTTCGTGGATAATTTTACGACAATAATTTGATGACACTGTAATATTCCAAATTCACAAAACTCATTTTTTTGTTTCAAAACACTTCATAAAACACAAAATCATAAATGAATTGAAAACAAATTTGATATCCTATAATATAATAGGTACAATTGCAAACAACTTTGTCCTACAAAATTTTTCTACCTCTATCTGTTGATGATTTCAAGTAATTTTTAGAGTTACTAGTATGCTCTTACTTTTAAGTAAATCAGGTTATTCTTTTCTTATTGAAGATGATTTCAATATTAATTTTATAAAATATATTTTTAACTTTTCTTTATTATTAAATTTTTATGTTTCTTATAATACAGTGTGTCCCATGACGAACCGTTTCTCTCTCGGAAAATATACTTTGGAAAACTTTTTTAATTTTCCAGTTTACTAAAGTACACGGGAGCAATTTAGCTACAACATATTTAAGATGGTGGCACTTCCGATTATGCCGGAAGTTGATGTCTTCTTGACTATTTTAAATGGAACACCCTTTTAATATATTTTAAATTTTATATCAAAAATTGCGTTTGCAGGCCTAAACATGACTATGTATTTGTTTTATGTGAAAGCCTTCATAATTTAATTTCTTCAAGAAGGGGATCTATTTTAAGATTTTAGTATACGGTGTTGATATTTTCATAATAAATAAATACAGGGTGATCAACACCTAACATTAAGTATTAACTTAAAAAAAATCGTTAAAAGTCAATTTTTTTAAACGCAAAACCCTATATTTTTATGGTGTTATCTTATTTGGCATTAAAAATTGAATCATTGGAACTAATTGTACACAGGCGCTGATCCAAGGGAGGGCGGTGGGAGCGATCGCCCCCTCCCCCCCCCCCCCCATGAGCTTTGAGTTCAGGAAAATAGACCCGATTTTGCTTCTTATACTATAGTTGATTCAAGAACTAGAGAGAGTAATAAATCATTTTTACCCTTTTTTTCTTCGCAAACTACCTGTGTTCTTTAGTTATAATTTAAATACTTACAAAATACCCACTGTCAAAAATACAAAAGAGAAACATATATATATAAAAAAAAATAAATTCGTCCATAAAATATTAAATTTTTTTTGGGGCATTTTATTATTAATTAAAAACATTTTTAGGATATTTGATGTTTCAGTTTATTTATTTCTGCAGAATTACAATTAAACACTAAAAAGGGAATCAAATGTAATTAATTTTTATATGTTACAGTTAAAATTAGACCTACTTATTTTGATTTCTATTGCACTGACCTCTTAATTAAATTTACTTTATTACATGGAAAACCGATAGCCCCAAAATAATAAAATAAACATATTCATTCTACACGTTTAAGACAAAGACACAAATACAATAATAAAATAATAAAAAAATTACGGCTAATTCGAATTAAATATATATAAAACTGAAGAGTAGGACACACTAAAATAAAAATAAATAAAAAAATATGTAAACAACATTAAACAATAAAATACAATAAAAACAAAAATTTTAATAATAAATTGTGTTTACACTGGTAACCATTCCGTATCTGATTCGTAATCAAAGTCAGTGAAGCTATCTTCGCTCAAATTAATTATAATTGGTTCTTCTATCTCACCAATCATGAGATCGAATTTCCACATTTTCTTTTATTCTTTTATTATATGGATTTTTCCTAATTTTCTGCACTTGTTTTATTCAAAAAAATTTTTAAAAAGTTCAATTAAATTACTAATCTTGTGAGTTGTGTTATTTCTAGCAACTCTACCTTTTACTTGAGAGAGATATTTCCTTCTCCAACAGACAGTTTCCGAACGATCTATAAAAACAAATTTTCTATCTGGTTTTTCCCAGCAAAAATTAAATTCTCTGAGCAATTTCCAGAGCTCAGTTCTTTTTTGATTTTAGTTAGAATTTTGTCGACGAATGGGATCTGCTTCTCATAATAAAATGTATATACAACTCCTTTTATTGCAGTTTTCATCTCTTCTACCAACAAGGTTTTTCGTCTACCTGTGATCGAATGTGGCTTAGGAGTACTAACAATTCCAGTCGTTTTTTTCTCCTTCAGTATTCGGCACATAGTAGATTTTCCAACTCCTGTCATGTTGGAACACATCTCAACAGAGCTTTAACATTATTATCTAGATATTGATATTTTAAGGCATCATAAACATTCATCGTAATTAATTTTTCATTGAGGAAAAAATGCCCTAGTTTAACGATTTTGGAATAAATATGGAGGTGGAAGCAATATCTTTTGGGTATCGCACTAATCTCAAATAATATATAAAAACAAGTGCAAACAAGAAAAATCACTAAGGACACACTGTAAGGTGTACTTTGCTCACTGACAGAGATTAAATTGAACTATCAGAGATTTTATTGTTGTAGTAAATTTTTAAAAGCTTATAATATTTAAAAATAATTAAATGTAATTAGATTTACGGCACTCCTCAGTTACCTGCGGCACTGGAACTGGTACGCCGGAGGTATCGGTAACAGTTTTATTACTCTCTCTAGATCTTGAATAGAGTATAGGAATGTGTATGCTTGCGATCGCCCCTCCCCCAAGAGCTTTGAGTTTAGGAAAATAGAACCGATTCTGCTTCTTATACTAGGAATGTGTATGCTGCTGGCATCTCTCCCATTGTCGGCAACTTGTTTTTTCTTGTGATCGCCCCCTCCCCTCTCTAAAAGCTTCAAATGGAAATGTTACTGGTCTCTACCCCCCTTCCCCGTCGACAACTTACTTGCGCTTACCATACTGTACTTTTGTGATATCACCACCCTCCCCCCCCCCTCCCCAAAGAGAGAGGCTGGATCCGCCGCTGATTGTACATGACAGATGAACTGAACAACATGGCGACATTAATACAGGCTTAATTATTTATTATATTGATTCAAATAATATTTTATCCTCCTAGTCTAAAATTGAAAGGAACTACACTCAGCCGTCTATACCTTCAAAGTATTAATGAACAAGATTAAATTTCCTTTGGAAAACCAATACATAAATACAAAGAAAACACGTCTCAATGTTCGAAAGATAGGAAGGCGGTAAAATAATACCTTTTGTCTTTGAAATGCATTCGTTTAAATTAATGCTCCAATAGATTTGCTAAGAACAATTAAAATACGGAGAGTATTTTGTTCGGTTGCAAATATACGAAATATCTGTTTTAAGTTGTCGGTGTAACAGTTCCTGTTAGATTATTTTAGAGTAAACATAGCAATTATGAAAAAATTTGCTTGGTGAAAAATATAATTAATGTAGGAGCCAAATAGGAGCACTCGTGGCCGATAAAGGTCCCCGGGTGCTATTGTTTAGAAGAGAATTCTGACGTGATATCTTCCACAAAAGGTATGCGAAAAGTAAGGATTTATTACACAGATTCAGAGACTTTTCAATTTTTTGAGTTGTTTCAATTAGAACCAAATTTTCGGCCAATTTACGTGGTGGACGCGCTCTCGTTCAAATTCGTATGCTTCCATTTCGTCTCTCGGTAACTGAACTGATAAAATATCAAATAAAAAAATTAACATTTCATTCAAGCCAACTACAATATATATATATATATATATATATATATATATATATATATATATATATATATACATATATATATATATATATATATATATATATATATATATATATATATATATATATACAGGGTGTCCAAGATAAGGATCCTAAGCATGGGGATCTCGGAAACAGTTGGAGATACGAGGTCGGTTAAATTAGAGAAAAGTTGCGCAATTTAGTGCTAAATTAAACGCAGTTAAAAAAATTTAAAAATTTCAAACAGTTCCGGAGATTTCCGGAAAAAAACGAAATTTGGCAAAATCGTTTTTAATTTTTGCAGGCTTTATTTAAAGAGATATCAGAAAATAAAAGGTAGATTCTCATTGCCACTTTCTATTTTTTATAATTTGGTCTAAACAAAATTTAAATCCGACGTTTCATTTCTGAGATACCATCATGAACTTTCATTTTTTATATGGAATAAAAAAAAGTATTCCATGTATTTGATAGCATTTTTTATTACAAATTCAACGATGTATCACCCTTGCATATCGAATACGTAGTTCAAGTACTTTCCATAAGAGCTCCGTGAGCGCGAGAGAGAAAGGTATATCAGTTTTATAAAAGCCAATGTACCACACACTTGATATGCAAGTGTGATACACCGTTGAATTTGTAATAAAAAATGCTATCAAATACATGGGATACTTTTTTTTGTTCCATATAAAAAATGAAAGTTCATGATGGTATCTCAGAAACGAAACGTCGGATTTAAATATTGTTTAGACCAAATTATAAAAAATAAAAAGTGGCAATGAGAATCTACCTTTTATTTTCGGATATCTCTTTAAATAAAGCCTGCAAAAATTAAAAACGATTTTGCCAAATTTCGTTTTTTTCCGGAAATCTCCGGAACTGTTTGAAATTTTTAAATTTTTTTAACTGCGTTTAATTTAGCACTAAATTGCGCAACTTTTCTCTAATTTAACCGACCTCGTATCTCCAACTGTTTCCGAGATCCCCATGCTTAGGATCCTTATCTTGGACACCCTGTATAAGTAGTTCATAATACTTAAACCGTAAAAGTGAGTTAATTAACATATCATCTTTACAAATATTTTTCTGCTTCTTTTATTCGTTTTTTACCATTATCGGAACTTGTAGGCGTGAATCCATTATTTTTTGACAAATGATACACAATTCATAGTTAATTACAATACCAAGCGACGACGAGGAGGTCGGACAACTATGTGCTGAAATACTTCAGCTTCTAAAAATTTCGTTCTCCTTAGCTATTATAATGGGAGATTTCAGTGCAAAAGTGGCGTTGAAAAAGATAGAGGATGTGGTTGGCAATTTTGGTCTGACAGAAAGAAATAAAAGAGGCACCAGATTGGTAGAGTTCTGTTTAGAAAACAGTATTGCCGTCCTGAACACCTATTTTAAACTCTTTAAGAGACGTTTATACACTGGAAAATCAAAAGCAGATAAAAAGGACAATATAACTCGCAATCAGATTGATTGAGGGCTTAATCTTGTTTAACTCAAAAACCTGAATATACGAAACACAGTCGCAACACAAATGGAACCTTAATATGGGAACCATAGTGCAAGAGAAGTCACATAATGAAACGACAAACGTTGAAGAACTATTGCAAGGCACCCAACCGTCTTTAAAAGAGATCGCCAAAACTTATATACCAAAAAGTGTTCGCCAAAAAAAGAAAAAGTTGGATGACAGATGAAATCCTTGAACTAATGGAGGTAAGGCGTAGCCACAAAAACAAGATCGAGCAGAAATACAAAGATGTGCAGAGAACGATCAGAAATGAAATAAAGAAGGCAAAGACAAACTAGTACATTCAAGAATGCTCCATTATTGAACGTTTAGAAAAACAGTATGACACATTTAATCTGTGTAAGAAACTAAGGGAAGCTGCTGGAATATATAAAACCAAATCTTCCCGCAAACTTATTGATTAACATGGGGTTCTTATAGTCGATATCGAAAAAATTTAACGACCTAGAGGACTTATATTGAAGATCTTTTTAGCGATTAAAGATCACTCGATCCTGGAGCTAAAAATAGGAAAACAACCAGTGCAGACGAAATCCCGACAGAAATTCTAAAATTATAACGGAAAAACGAGAAGAAAGCATTGTATAAGATTCTCAATGCTATATATGAGACTGGCATTGTTCCAGCAGACTGGCTAAAATCAACGTTCGTCATGATACCCAAAAAAGCTAGCTCTACTCGGTGCAATGACTTCCGCACAATAAGTCTTATAACTCATGTCCTGAAAATCGTCCTAAAAAACTACATAATAGAATTTATCGGAAAATCGATGAACGTGTTGTCAATACTCAATTTGAATTTCGAAATGGATTGGGTATTAGCCCTTTTTTGGTATCCAAGTTTTAATCCAAAAATGTAAAGATGTGAACTGTGACGTTCATGTATGTTTCATTGATTTCAAAAAAGTTTTTGACCGAATTCAACACGTCAAAATGATAAAGATGTTAAGAGAAATTGGAATCGATGAAAATGATATAAGGATTATAGCTAACATGTAACAAAAAGTACACATCCGAATTAATAATCGAGTTTCAAAAGAGATTGAAACATCAAAAGGAGTAAGACAGGGCTGTATATTGTCACCGCTTATTTTTAACTTGTACTCGGAAAAGCCCTTTGCGGAGGCGGTTGATAGCATTGAGGAGGGCATCACTATTAATGGGGTAACTATAAATAAAGTGTTGTTATTATGGCAAGTAGTGCTGAAGGTCTCCAGCATCTGTTGGAGAATATTGTAGATTCATGTGCGTGGTATTAAATATCAACTAAACCAAATATATGCTTGTGTCAAAATACAACATCCTAATGCAGCAATTCTGATAAATAAGGTGCAGCTCGAGAAAGTTGATAAAATAACATATTTAAGCAGCGTAATCGAGAGCGATTGGGACCATTCGGTAGAAATATAACATCGAATTTAATGCGCAAGAGCTGCTTTTAACCGTTTTAAGTGTGTATTTCCTAGTTATAACCTAGGCCTAAATTTAACCGCTGCTATGTGTTTTCGGTTCTCCTTTATGGTGTTGAGGCTTGGACACTTACGGAATGTTGAGTTAAGAAACTAGAGGCCTGGACATATAGGAGAATGTTAAGGGTAAGTTGGATGGAAGTAACGCGGAACTTCTAGGAAGGCTAAATAAGGAAACAAAACTTATGAAAACAGTAAAAATTTCGAAGCTATCGTGTTTCGGCCGTATTGTAAGACACTCGAAAAATACTGGTCGAAAAACCTACATCAGTGGTTCAACATGACAATATCTTTCTTTAGAACTGCAGTAAACAAGATTGTGATAGCCAACATTCGATAATCGGGCATGGCATGATAAGAAGAAGAAGTTAATTACAAAACTTATTTTTATCATACACCAACTGTTTGTCCTAAGTATTAAGTGAGTAAGGTCTTAACCTTGTATTTTGCAGCGTCGAAACTAGTGATGTACGGGGGAGCTATATAAACAAAGCACTATTATCCGCGAAATTCAAATCTGGCAGTATAACTTAATGCACTTACCTTATGGAAATAAATACTGTATCAAAATATAGATATATGGATACATATTGATCACAGTTACTTGTTCACAACATATGATAAAATATATATTGCTATAAAGTTCATGGCTAGTATAGATTCAGACTTTTAAAAATTAAATATGCGCTTCTTAGGTGTATTAAATTATATAAGCAAATTTTTTTGTTTATTTGATAACAAAAAAGGTTGAATTAAACAGCTTATTCATCTCAGTTATATGTATGAGGAGTTATAAAATTGGTTTAAATGAAGTAGCAAGATTTTTCCTGATATTTTATCTTTTCAGTCAACGGGAGATGAAATGGCAACATTTGAAAGAGCGCCCAATACTTAAATTGGCCACAACTTCGGTTCTAATTGAAACAACTCAAAAAATGAAAAAGTCTCCGAATTTATGTAATAAATTCTTTTTGCATAACTTTTGTGAGAGATATCACGTCATAATTAGTCTGAATTCTCCTATTAACAATAGGGTTGTGGAAAATAATGAAAAATTTCGACTTTACGCTATTACACCATTGTTAAATTTGATCAATGACCAGTTTCTAACGATAAATTATAGAAGTATAGGCTCTTACCAATAAAGCGAGTAATTATACGTGCAACTCTCTTTGGCTCCTAAACTAAATATTGAGTTAGAAAAAATTAAGGTAAGACATACTGGAGACATAAAAAAGTAAAAGCCATAGTTCAGTAGATGTTTGTTTGACTTTTGATGATTTACAGTCCTGCATCAATTTCTGCAAGTTATATCCTGCCGACACATTGCGGAACAGAGATTTTAAATAGATATTGCTTTCTGTGAAACTAACTAAACTACTTTATTCAACCCGTAACTTACTTAACTATCTTTCAACCTAACCCTGTACAAGCAATTTGCTAAACGTTTGATATAAATCCGACATAGCTGAAAAGTTTTAATAAGTAATGTAAGATTGCTTGTGAAAGCGAGTCGATATACAGTTTTCAAACAAATTTAAAGAGCACTTAAGATTTTAAACTACCTCAATATTTAGTAATGTCGGTTAATATTTCACTTATACTATATATTAGCTAACTTACAGCTTAATATCGTTAAGCATGAAATATTAATGCTGTATGTATCGAAGCTTTTAGGTTTGGTTACAGAAAAACGTTATTTAATATTCATGTATCGGTTACATTGAAATAAAAATTATTTTCTTTGTATAATGTAACTGAAGTTTGCATCGATACAGTCACACTCGCATTGACATACAAACCATAAGATATAAAATATAAATTATTAAGCTCCACTGAGGAGACCATAAGGTTGTCGAAACGCGTATGGAGAGTAGTATTTGGAGGAGATAAACTATTTGTATATATTGCTTCCTTTTCTCTGCTTGAAAGGAGAAAACATATAAACAACTATTTAAATACGGCAGATAGATTCCTTAATTTATTACTGAAATTTTGATTTTTAACAATTTCGCATTACTACGATGATTATATAGATGTTTGACTGGCGGTATTTTTCAGTTAAGCATCGAAGTCGGGAGGTTTGATCTTTAAAAGTAGCTCTCTCTTACTACAAAGTCAAACGAGGTGATTGGGAACTTTTATTGGAAATTTTCATTAAGCAAATTTTGGTAATAATACACCGAGAGGTAGAATAAGGGTTGAATTTAATAATATTTTACCTGATGGCATTAATATACATGTGTTCATATCGTTGCAGAGTGCCGCGCTCTAGAAAACCCACGAACTTGAGATATAAAACTGGACTGCTCGTGTTCCATATCTTCCTTATAAAAAAAATGACCCCACCGTGCTCCGTGCCATTTGGTGCAAATAATTGCTTTGGCAACAATGAATTCCCTAAGTTTTTATGATATTGGTGAAAGTGTATTTTTGACATTGACTGAATACTTTTCATTTTGACAAAAATTTATTTTTGATTTTGCTGTTTTATGGATTTTATCACATTTTATGTAACGTTTTCCTGAAAATTTCAAATAGGAGTGTGAACGTTAAGGTTTTTTTTTTGTATTTTAAAAAATGTGATTCTTCATCGTAAGAAGTGCAAATACCTCATCTGGTAAATTGGAATTTATTTAATTGGTAAGTTATAAAGCATTCAATAATAATTATATAAAATTTTACCTTAGAATCAAATTTTAAATCTAAGGGTAACAAGTTTAATCTTATGGATATAATATATGATAATTATTAAATGCTATCAATATTTTAGTTTTCTAAGAGAAAAGAATCTTCAAATTCAAGAGCTGAAGCAAATTGGTCAAGATCATAATTCTTTTATACATCAGTTCAGAGCATTTTTCTGGAAATTGTTTTATACAAGAAGATGAGCAAAAAGTTTGTGTTCTTACAAATAAACTATCTGAAAAAAACTACGAAGCACTGTTTGATGTAAACATTTTGAAGCAACTTAACTTAATAACATACACTGGCTCGACAAAAAAAAAAGTCTTGAATTAGGTGTGCATTAACCAACAACAATATCGTTTTACCATAAAGTTAATGTTCCACTGACATATAAAGCTGAATATCGAAACTGGTATGGTGTTAAAATTTAAAATGATTATACATTTAAAAACCAATATGCCACATTAAAATAGTAATAAATGATTGCATATAATATGAAATTTTTCAATATTATTAAGGATGTTTGGAAATTACATAAATTTTACTTTTATGTATTTGTTTTGTCTAAAAATAAAATAATAATCTTTTGTTTGAATATGTTATTAATTAATAAAAAAAATCTTGATTTTAGCTCAGATAGGAAATTTGCGTCATGAAAATCTTTTGTCAAAGTAGTGAGAAGCTGTGATTGATTACCATTTCACAAATTCAACTCTAGGAAAAGTCAATTCCAGATCCTCAAACAGTTAAGTAAATTGAAAGTTTGACCTACTGTAAAAATTAAAAGTTGCTAGTAAATCTTTATGTATATATTTAGATTAAAAATGATTGTATTCATGTACGAATTTTCTTGTATTTACAAGCTTCTTTATATTTAAAGTGTCTTAACAAATATTGCTTTGTTTACAATTAAATATAAACTGCTTTAACACTATCTCCTTTAGAGTTTAATTTTTTTTTTATAAAAATGGTTTAGTACATAATGTTACTTTACTTCATTTAAATTAAAGCTCCGTTTTTATGAAGAAAATGTCAACATTATTATGAATGTTGTTAACCCTATATAAATACCTAACATATCGGTTCCCTAAAAGCATCGAGGAGAAAATAATTTTAACAAAGACCTAATCGAAGCTATTTTTAAATGATGAAACTATTTTACTTTGCTATAGATTATGTGAACATTTCGATGCCTTACATTAACGATATACTATATTTATTCATGATATAAAATTTTTAAAAATAAATGCCTTAATACTTTTTTTCGTTAACTTCTTATACTCTACGTCCGAATAAGGATGTTTCTAAAAGAGATATTTCAAAAAAAAAATTAGTCTCAATTTGTTTTTGGCGCATATTACACATTTTAGCAATTTTGCTAAATAACAGTTTTATTGTAAAAAATAAAATATGTAAACAGTCATAGAAAAAACATTTTCATTTATTTATAAGAACTGACATTTCATGCTTGTTATCTAAAAATAATAAAATTGTTACATATTTACGCTGTTCCAAAGAAGTTTAAAAAATTTGCTTTATTGGAGTTGCTTTAAACAGAAAAATTATAATTTTGAGGAATCTAAAAGTAGAAATTCAAGTTAAATATTGTTTTACAGAAACAATTATCTTGGGCTGCGATTCTATAAGAGTAAAGGGAAGGAGAATGTCATAATAAGGATCTTCTATCTTTGTTCGGTCTGTATTAACACATAAGTATATCACTGTCCTAAAAAAGATAAGGAAAGAGAATATCAAAAAATATGCTTACAGAATCGGAGCTCTGGTCTTTTTTATTGAATATACTCGATTAACCTGTCAAGTAAAACAAGGAAGAGCGATTTATTGTTGTAGATATAGTATAGAAAGAGATAGTTATTGTCTAAACCTGTTAGTTAAAATAATAGAATTGACATTCATAAACAACATATTCACTCCAATGTAAGAAACTAGCAGGGAATTCAATGTTGCCGTACAAATCATTGCACCGAATGGCGACCAATAAGGGGTGGGGTTAAAAATTATTTTCATGAGCAGTCCAATTTTATATCTCAAGTTCGTAAGAAAACCCTAGAATGCGATTCTTGGGAACACATGAAATCGAAGAAGGGGAGCTACCCACCTTGAAATCGTCCAACATCCTAAGATTCGTGAGAGAAACAGGACTGAGGGACTTGCTCTAGCCGATAAGGTACGACTTGGCACGAGTAGGGGGACACAATAGATCTACTAGGTCGCAGTGTACAGACACCCAACTCTACCCACATACATACATAGTGATAATATAATCATTGTACAGGATGAGTCAACGATTGGATGTAGTAGGTTTGTGCCTTTTCGGTGAAATTAACAAAGAAACTATATTTATTGTTTGATACAGTTTATTTTTACGCAGATTTTAAAAATATTTAGGACTCTACAGGGTGAGCCAAAAAACTAGGACAGCATAAAGTTGTATTTTTTTTAAATAGAACACCCTATATACGAATCGTATTTTCGATTTAGCTTATAATTTTAAATCTTTTTTATTAAGGGTTTACTATGACAAAACTTTATAGTTTCTGAGATAATTAAGTTTAAAGAAAAAAAGGCACATTTTCAAGCATCAATTCAATCCTAAATAACGTTTTCAATTTTATGACAAATATATTCAAATTTGGAATTTAGCAAGGCCAAGGACAAGTTAACATAATTTTTACCTAATATTTGCAATAAAAGCTACAGGGTGTTGAACACATCGGCTCAAATTTGAACAAGTTTAAATGAATAAATATCTTTTTTTTTAAATAGTACACCCTGTATATTTTCATGTTATTTAATAGAGTAATAAAAACCCTAAAAGTTTTATTCAATATATCCTATACCTATTTATAATAGTTTTTGAGATATTTCAGTTTTTCTTATTTTCCATACTTTTTTACAGAAATAGTCTTCATTATCATAGTAGCCATCACTACATAGTATAAAACAAAGTCGCTTTCTCTGTCCCTATGTCTCTTTGTATGCTTAAATCTTTAAAACTACGCACCGGATTTTGATGCGGTTTTTTTCAATAGATAGAGTGATTCAAGAGGAAGGTTTATATGTATAATAACATCCATTAAATAGTGGAGAAATACTGTTATTTTTGAGGTTTCTAATGTGATGTCGTTAATTATCATATTTTTTTCCGCTTACATTGCAAACGCAGGCTGAACCCTACGAGATTTATCAAAATAATGTAGTAATTATTTGTACACATTGAAAAGGTCTACAGAAAACTCCGCGATGGTATATGTCTCTCATGGATATCCCACAATAACATTTTTTTGTCATTTACTTTTTACGACAAATAATGGCAAATTTTGAAGCGATTTTAACCAATACAGCATTAATCCTTATCCAATTAAATAGTTTAAATACATTGTTGATTTAATATAGATCTATATGGTCCTTTACACCACAAGATTTAAATGAATATTTTCGAAGATATTACAGATTTAAAATTGCGGGAAGTAGCGCTTGCGGCGGTACTGGCCGACCGGGGCGGCGGCAGCGTGCCTATAAATAGCGCGTCGGAGGCCGATGTAATAATTGTTGTAAAAATAAAATAAATAGTCACAGTTTTTCTGTAGTGTATTTAGTATCAGCATTGCACCCGTGCGAAGCCGGGGCGGGTCGCTAGTGTAAAATAATAAAAAGAAACTACAGAAACAAACAGAATGTGGTTAAATATGATGAAATACGTTATTCGTTATATTACAACGGCAATAGTTTAATTAAACATAATGTGAAAAAATTAACACAACAATAACGACAAGGCAAATACATATTTACTTTTATACTAAATTGAAACAAAAAAATTACCTATTAAATATTGAGATTAATTATTTCTTTTTAATAAGTGTTCGAATAAACGACCCTCTTATGCAATGCACAAATTTAGTCTTTTTTGCAGATTTTCTCGGACCCTGGACAAAATTAGTGGCGTTATTGTTCTACAGATATCCCTAATCCTGTTTCGCGTATCTTCCACTGTTGTTGGTGGATTAACATACACCCTATTTTTAATATAACCCCATAGGAAGAAATCTAATGGGGTGATATCGCAAGACCTTGGTGGCCACTCAATGAAACCCACACGTCCAATCCATTTTTGCGGATATCGTTGGTCCAAAAACGCACGAACTTCACGATGGTAATGCGGAGGCGCACCATCGTGCTGGAACCACATACGGTCGAGCTCATCCCTATCGAGACCTTGAAGCAGTTGGGGTAGTTCTTCTTGTAGAAAGTTCATGTAACTATGGCCATTTAGTGGTTCATTAAAAAAATGGGGTCCAATAATTCGATTATGATGAATACCACACCAAACATTTAATGACCAGTGGTTTTGATGTTGCACCTCTCTAATCCAAAATGGGTTTTCTGTGGCATAATAATGCATGTTGCGTCTATTTACGGCACCATTACTTCTAAAAGTAGCTTCATCACTAAACATTACCTTGCATAATAAATTTGGATTTAATTGAATCTCCGCATTTATTGTACGACAAAAGTTTACACGACTTTCAAAATCCTGTCCATGCAATTCTTGGTGTAATTCCATGTGATATGGATGATACCTATATTTCTTGGTAGTACGATTAGCGGTGGATTGTGATGTTTCACATAATGCTGCTAACTGACGGCTACCAATATAAGGATTTTCCTGAACATTTAACAATACTTGTAGTTCTTTTTCTTCATTAGTTACTGGTTTGTTGACCACTTTACGTTTTGGATAATCAACAGTATCAGAAGAATCAAATCTTTGCGCTAAGTTTTGAAAAGTATGGGTATTAGACTGGCGTCGATCAGGATACTTCATTTTGTAAATTCTTTGAGCAAGAAGGCAATTTTTTTGAGCCTCTCCTTTTGTATAAATCATATCTATTAACTCATTCTTTGGAAAATTCATTTTACAATATAAGATGAATGCAAAAAAAAACAAACTACACTACATAAAAACCAAAAGAAGCGATTGCGGTTATAAATTTGACACACAGAAAAATGTTCTTTTACATTGTTTTTGCCATGGCTACTATGATAATGAAGATTATTTCTGTAAAAAAGTATGGAAAATAAGGAAAACTGAAATATCTCAAAAACTATTATAAATAGGTATAGGATATATTGAACAAAACTTTTAGGGTTTTTATTACTCTATTAAACAACATGAAAATATACAGGGTGTACCATTTAAAAAAAAAAGATATTTATTCATTTAAACTTGTTCAAATTTGAGCCGATATGTTCAACACCCTGTAGCTTTTATTGTAAATATTAGATAAAAATTATGTTAACTTGTCCTTGGCCTTGCTAAATTCCAAATTTGAATATATTTGTAACAAAATTGAAAACGTTATTTAGGATTGAATTGATGCTTGAAAATGTGACTTTTTTTCTTTAAACTTAATTATCTCAGAAAGTATAAAGTTTTGTTATAGTAAACCCTTAATAAAAAAGATTTAAAATTATAAGCTAAATCAAAAATACGATTCGTATATAGGGTGTTCTATTTAAAAAAATACAACTTTATGCTGTCCTAGTTTTTTGGCTCACCCTGTAGAGTCCTAAATATTTTTAAAATCTGCGTAAAAATAAACTGTATCAAACAATAAATATAGTTTATTTGTTAATTTCACCGAAAAGGCACAAACTTACTTCATCCAATCGTTGACTCACCCTGTATTTTTTTAACTGGATATTTATTAGTTCCAGATATCATTTAATGGAATTCCTGTTAACTTTCTCAATGGTATCTCTGTTCCATACCTTTATATTTAAATTTTTCACGAAGTTGAATTGTTTTTTCATTTTTTTAGGTTCTAAACTTGGTTGATTTATTGTTGGACTTATCAATACAAACAATTCATTTTCAACTGGGACTTGATTTCAAGTTAGACCACGTTAATGAATTAGTGAATTTATTTTGTGCTGTGGAGAGAACACATGTAAATTTACAATATTGCAGTTGTTAAAAGTTCCTAAACTGATTAATAAATAAATAAACGCTGACTATCCATAAAGTTTTACAAGAAAAATAAGAAAAAACAAGAAAAATGTTTCATCGCAACTTTGCGAAATTTTAGAAGTTCGTAAAAATGTATCGGAGAGTTTATGTGTCCCGAGGGGGAGATTAAATGGAGACAATACGCTTTGGAATTTGCCTAACTGCTCAATTTTTCTCAATTTTTAATCTTTATACTTTACGGGCTGTCAATGCGCCCCGCGTAAATCTTAAGTTTATTTTGTATATTAACTACAATGTTTTATCTACGAACAACTAAATATTTTTTTTAATTGTATAAACTAAAGATTTAAAATAATCTTAGAGGTTACAACATATCCAGGGGCTGATATTGCCGATATTAATGTAAAGTTAAAAAAATGAAGGAAAGTACTCAGCTGAAAAAATTTAATATAGTAAACATAAAAAAAGATTAGATGCTTATGGACTGTATGATGATAAATCTGCTTTGTGAGATGAAATGACATCCTAAAGAATAACCCATGGAGCTATTTCTTAAACGAGCACGTGTCTAAATATGTTAGGGACGAGTCCATCCACGTAAGCGCTAGTATCGAGGTATTGACGTTACTTGATAAAGAACCGTACCCATATTTCTGAACATAATCTGATCCATGATTTTGTCAATCTACACAAAGCTGAAAAATTGAATTTTTAGGTGGTAGTGAAATCCTAACATTTTACCATGAAATATAATATAATATTACCAGCTATGAACGCCTTACCAAATTCTGGCTACACCCTGTAAGGTACTTCAGTTCAGACTTACCTAATGTTGTTCCTAATGGTGGCTGGAATCTACCTATACGCCAGCTCATCTCAGGGTAGATTCGTTATTTTTATATTTTTCCACTATTTTTAATATATTGCCTGTGTAAGTTTATTAAATGTCTAATTCAGGAACAAGGCGCCACCAAATTTTACTTTAAAAATTTGCCCTAATGATTATACTACGAGCAATTGTAGTAGAGGATACTTGGAAAAGAACAAATACTTAATATGTCATATCCGGGTAAAAAAATCGCTGAGTTTAACTGCTTAATAGTATTCTTATTTAAGATAATAAGAAATAAAACCAATTAAATAGAGTCCAGTACATTTATTCCTCACGGTATACCCTTTCCCAGAAAATAAGGACAACCCCTAGAAAAAGTTATCACCATGTGAATTATTACAAGCTCCTCTAATGGGGCTATCTAATAGAAATGCGATCATAAATGGTAAATTGCAGTAAATAAACTTTGTTAACTTAGTCGAAAGTTATTGTCTTTCTATGACGTAGAAAAATGTGAAAATTAAAACAAAAGAATAAGTTAAACTTGACAGTGTCCTGCACAGTAAACGGCAAACCAATCCAAAAAGTAAACAAATCACTAACTACATTTGGAAGTTTTACGTCGACATAGCCTAGTCATAGAAGATAAAAACACTCTCTATTTTGAACTAGACTATGAAGTTCCATAAGCCCAACAATGCAGGAAATTATCAACTTTAGGGTAATAAAAAAAATAAGCAATATAAAAAAAACTACAAAAATGTCTGCAAAGAGAAAGAATTAGAAAATTGATAATGAGAGAGATAATGAGTGTTTAAGTGATAGTTAACAGAATATAAACAATAGATAATTACACAAAAAAAAGTGATAGATAATTATAAAAATTAGATCATAGAAATCAACTTATAACTGTCGCTCAAGTGGTTGAAATCTTAACAAAAATTTTACTGAAAAGTTTGTTACAATTTTATACAAAATAACTAGTTTCTAAATTATTGAATTGTTAAGCAATTAAAATTTTCAATAAATGAATCATTATAATAATCATTACTTTAAACCATTATTATATGGTTAATTGTCCACCCTGGGACTCTAAACCAGAACTATAAAGAAAAAACCTCAATTACAGTAGAGTATCGCAAAATAAAACATTTAAATTTGAGGTTGTAGCGCCACGGAGTCGACTGTGTTTCACTTTACAAAGTTTACTGGTTCTCCGCAAATATTATGTGATATTGTAAATTTAGCAAAAAAATAAATATCATTAGAAAATATTAAAGTCGAAATATTTAAAATCTATTAATTAAAAAAAAGTTCAAAATCATGTACAGAAGAATCCTTCACTTGTTAGCCCTCTAGGTAATCGAAAAGGAAACTCTGCTCAGATAACTAAGCGATTAAAAATACAGGTTTAATACCCATTAGGCTTAACAATCAGAAACTCTCGTGTACATACCTTGGCTAAAACTAGGCACTTAGCTGAATCACTTTCAAATAGGTGGAAAAACAAGACCTGTGACGTAGTCGGCTTCACTAGAAAAAACGTTGACCTGGCTCAATACGGAGATTGTCCAATTAAGAGGCTCACAATCCCAGAAGTGCAGCACGATAACCCAAACTGCATATTTTTTCCTAAACGCTGTATATTATAAAATTACATCCAAAAAAAGCAGAACCAATGAAGAAATCCAAAGACAATACTGTAATTATTCTAAGACGTATTGTAGTTATTCCAAAGACCCTAAAATAAAGAAATAAAAACTCCTATTCAATCAATCGTACAAAAAGGCCTACGCAAAGCCTAGCTAAATTTTACTTAAACAAAAACTGATTGTTTCAAAAGAAAGAAGTGTGTATTCTAATAACTCGTTTTTATATTCCTATATAAAAGATTTAGTTGCGAGTCTATCGACGTCGGCGCTAATAATGACAAAAATTATTCAAGCAACATATTGTATGTCAGCAGTACATAGGGTATGCTTTGTGAATGACATGCTGAAGTCAAGAAGCTCTGGAGCAAGTTATAATCTTTTTGGTGTCTATCTCCTGAAAAAAAATTTCTAAGCTTACATTCCGAAAATTTTGGTCTTCAATCATCACAAGAAACCTTTTGCCTTTTGTAGTCTCGTTATTCATATAACAAATTGTCACCAAGAAGTCGAGCACTTCTTGCAAAAACTTTAGAAGAGTCTGAGAAACAAGGACAAACCGGTGAATTATGTAGGAAAATCCCTCTGCATAGGGTGCAAATTCTTTGACTTTTGAGAGAAAGCCCAAACTCTATCCAAACATGACTAAGACTTCAAGTTTTTCGATTGTAAGTTATTTCAAAGAATGAATTTATTATCTTCAAGACATCTTCACCTTTCGTGGTAATATTAGCGATCTACAAAACAAAACATCTTCTTTGATGTCCTCTAAGTGAATATTTCTCAGGAAAACTTGTATCTGGGAACATAGACTAACAAGGAAAAGACAGAATATGCCACATAAACTAAATTAATAGATTTTAACAACATCAGCTATGCTTGATCATTGTTGTTGACCATGGAGAAACGATTTTTTTATAATTAAGACATATACACTACAGTGACGGCTTTTCCTTAGGTTTGCAGGTTTGTGCAACCCCCAAAAAAAGTTTTAATAAGTAATGTAAGATTGCTTGGGAAAGCGAGTCTATAAACAGTTTTCAAACAAATTTAAAGAGATTGAGTAATCCTAGAAACCCTAAAAATGAAGTTTTACACTGGATTATTATTCAATTATGTACCAATTTTAACAGACCTAACTTGATAACACTATATTTTATTCTAGAAATTAGCACCAAAACGCTACCAAGCATATAATACCTCTTAAGATCAGTCAAAATACCTTCTGATTTTATAACGGGTACCGGTTAACTAAGACCAATACAGATCCTAGTCACGTACTATTAACAATAACCGGTAATAAAGAAACAATTTTTTTCCAAGCGACCACATAAAACGAACATGCATCGAGATAGGATCAACATCACGAAAATTTGGAAACTTTTATGATTTTTGAACATAAAAATAAGTATTTTTATTGCCGAAGTTTGGACAAAAACAACGCCCACTCAATGCTAAAATTGGTTCTGTTTTTCTTTATTGTCATTTTATGAAAAATATTTTGATTGTTATCTCGTTGAAATTGTTTTGTGTGGGATTCGGTGAATTGTTTTAAAAAAATCTTTATTATTGATCTAGAATTAAAACGATCTAAAATTGTACTTAGCGGCTGCCAGTTATCCTGCCTGGGCCCTCTTAGAACTTTGAAATCAGCGAAATATTTAGAAAGGGGCAAGGCAAAGGGGGCCGACATACGGTCTAAAGTATTTTATTATGACGAACAATAAATTATGTTTATAAAGATTCCTTAAGTCGAAATATTGTAAAGAGATAAAGAAAACCTTAACGAACCACTAGCAGTCTACAATCTACAAAACTATATTCACAAAAAAAAAATTTTTTTCTTTAATAGGAACATAATAAAGTCTTCGGGAAATGTTTAAAAAGGAACTTCATCTTCTTTTTCAATCCGAAAATATTACAGAAACTAAAAACGATCCTAAAAAGTTTTCAAACAAATTTGAAACAAACCCTGTCAAACATAACAGCCATTTTTTCAGAATTCGATAAAAAAATAAAAATCAATATGAACCCACAAGCACCAAAACTCTATGGCCTTATAAAAAATCACAAACCAGGAAATCCCATTCGCCCAGTCGTTTCATACATAAATAGCCCCACGAGAGAACTCAGTATGAAACTAAATTCATTCTTCAAACAAATAAGCAACTTTAAACCAAGTCACAGTTTAAATTATTTAGTAGATCTCGTCCAAAAACTAAAAAACATAAAAACCCCAGATAACTCCATACTAGTTTCTTTTGACATAAAAAGCATGTTTTCTAATATTCCAACAGATGAATGTTTTATACTTATCCAAGAAATCTTACAAGAACAAAATATAAATCCAATAGTTACTACTGAAATCTTGTCCTCTTTTGAACTTTGCCTATCACAAACCTATTTCCAGTTATATAACAAATTTTATTTACAAAATTCAGGCCTACCAAAGGGTTCTCCTCTTAGCCCTCTCCTTGCAGACATTTTCATGTCAAACATAGAAAACAAAATTCTTGATTCCCCTTTAAGCAAAAACCATGTTCAATTTTGGTACAGATATGTGGATGATATTTTAGCATGTTTAAAGGCACTACTAGACAGCTTCAAAAATTCTTACAATTCATTAATAATTGCCATCCAAAAATTCAATTTACTCTGGAAACTGAAAATAACCATAAAATAAATTTTCTTGATCTCACCATATCTCACCTCAATAATCAGTGTAATTTTAAAATTTTTAGAAAACCAACGTTTACAGGTAATACTATACCAATGACTCTTTTCACCCCTTACAACACAAAATGGCTGCATACAATTCAATGATAGATAGAGCATTCTCTTTGCCTCTCTCTGAAGAAGATCTTCAAGAGGAACTAAATATCATTGAAAGGATTGCAATATCAAACAATTTCTCCCAACAAACCATAAAGAAATTAATAACTAAAAAACAAAAACATCTAGCTTTTAATTCAATATATCCCAAAATAAAAAATGATAAAGATAGTTTATCTCATATATCTTTGTCATACTGTGGTACCCTATCAGAAAAAATAGCTAATACTCTTTCCAAACATAACATAAAAGTAGCCTTTAAATCTCAACACAATCTGTCCACTATCCTTTACAATGCTAAAGATAAAATTAATAAATTTGATAAATCAGGAGTTTATAAGTTAAAATGTTCGGAGTGTGATAGCTTGTATATTGGACAAAGTGGTAGAAGCTTTAAAACTCGCTTTTCAGAACACCACCGATCATATAGACTACAAAAAACAGACTCGAGCTTTGCCAACCATTGCTTAGAACACAGTCATAGTCTTCCTGATTTAAGCATCAGTGACATATTACATTATTCAACAAAGGGCCATAAGTTAAATATTCTTGAATCTTTGGAAATATATAAACATAGTAAAAATAAAAATGTAAATTTGCTTAATGACCAGACAGAACTTGGGTTTTCCCCGTTATTTGTTGTCGCCAAATAATAATTAGCTCCCAAAATTTAGTACCTCCCCTTTGTAATAATGTAATTTCTCAGGTAGTTTTTATTTATTGTTAAACTTTCTCATGTTTCTGTATTGAATACTTAGTCTATCTTTGTAATTCAGTTTGAAAATGACTCTGTGAGTTGAAACTGCAGTCACTGTTTTCTTAATAAATTTAGTGGTATAAAACATAATAGTTCCTTTTTAAATATTTCCCGAAGATGATTAACTACCACATAGTAACTGCTACTAGCATCAACTTTTTATAATAAAGTCTAATAAAAGAATTTATATTCCTCCTGGTTTAAGTAATCCAAACGATAGCAGCAAGTACTAGACTATACTAGCTTAATTGTCAATTATTATTATCATTAATACAAATAAAAAATTACACAATATTGATTTTTTCTTAAGAAGAAAGTTTTGATAAAAAAGCTACCCTAAAAAAAGCAAAGAGACGCTGACAATAGACAAAAACAACGGTAGAGACTAAAATTGGATTTTATTCGTTAGAGTAAAATTTATACTTTGTTATTTGGAATTATTCAAAGATGGGCTTATGTAAAACCTTGTGTCGTCAAAAATAAAGCAGTGTTGACTCGCTTACCCTTACAGTACAGGTCATTAATGTAGATGAGGAATAGGATGGGGACTAATACCGACCCTTGAGGTACACCATACCTTAGGGATTTTTTTTTTAAATTACACTGGCTAAAGTGAACGTACTGATCACGATCCGACAGATATGAATTAAGTAGCTGAATGGCATTAGTCTGAAAATTGTAGAAGGATAATTTTTTGAGAAGAATGCTATGTGTGACATAATCGAAAGCACCAGCATTAACACAAGCACCAGCGCCAACACCAGTACCAGCACCAGCGGCGGCACAAGCACTGCCAACAGCACCAGCACAAGCACAAGCATCAGCATCTACATCAGCATCAACATAAACACAGACATCAGCACAAGCATTAGCACAAGCAATATCATAAAATAGACTACTAAAGTCGATCTTCGTCTACAAGAAAACTAACCCAAATTAAATAATAAAGACTTCCTTATAGGAAAAATTTATTATTAAGTTTTGGCCCGCAAACGTAATTTGTGGACATAAAAATTTAAATATGTCCAAAACAGTGAGACGTAAATATAGAACATTATACATAAAATATGTCTAGAATTTTACGTCTTCTTCTTCAAGTGCCATATCAGGTCCCCCTGACGTTGGCAATTACACTGGGAAGTCTTTCACGGTCCTGCGTTAGCTGGAGCAGTTCCCCCGCGCTACGTACATCCGTCCATTCACGAATATTCCTCAACCAGGAAGCTTGTCTCCTACCTACCCCTCTACGTCCCTCTACTTTATCCATCATGATTAGCTGAAGAATTCTATATTGCTCCCCTCTGAATATATGTCTAAGATATGAGATTTTTCTACACTTCACAGTGTTTAATAGTAGATGAGTTGTGTCGGCCCTATTGAGTACCATTTCGTTGGTCTGTCTAGCTGTCCAAGGTATTCTCAGCATTCGCCGGTCTAACCACATTTCGAGAGCTTCCAACCAATTAATCGTGGCAGCCTTTATTGTCCAGATCTCTGCCCCATATAGTAACGCTGGCCAGACGTATGATCTTATCATTCTCTGTTGTAGTTTTAGGTTGAGGTTATCATTGCAGAAAAGTGGTTTGATTTTTTGAAAAGTTGCTCTATCAGTCTCTATTCTACACCTTATCTCTTTATCTGGGTTTAGATTTTCGGTGATATAACATCCGTGATATTTAAAATGAGTCACCCTGTCTATACTTTTTCCCTCTATTGGTATTGAAGCGTTAAGATGAGGTTGTCTACTAAAGATCATAAATTTTGTCTTTTTGATATTTATGTTGAGCCCCATTTCTTGACCCTCAGTGTTAACACAGTTTAATAGATGTTGCAGGTCTTGTAGTTTGTCGCTTAGGATAACAGTGTCATCAGCATATCGTATTGTATTTATATATTCTCCATTGATTTGTACTCCCATTCGTTGTCTTTGAATAGCCCGTTTAAAGATTTTATCTGAATATATATTAAAAAGCAGTGGAGATAGTATGCAGCCCTGGCTGACGCCTCGTAGAATTTTACTTTCTTCTGTGATTTTTCCATTTAGCCTGACTGTTGCTTTCTGCCGCCAATATAGATTTTTAATAATTCTCACGTCTCTGCTGTCTACCCCTACGTTACTTAAAATGTCTATGAGTTTTCTGTGCTGTACTCTGTCGAAGGCCTTCTCGTAATCGACAAAACATTCGAATACATCCTTGTGTTGGTTCCGGCATTTTTGCAGAAGTATATTTGGAGCGAATAAAGGCTCTCTAGTACCTAGGGCTTTTCTAAATCCGAATTGGGTTTCATCTAAATCTGTTTCGCATTTAGATCTTATCCTGCTGTAGATGATTCTGAGAAAGACCTTCAAAGTGTGGCTCATTAGACTTATTAGTCTGTACTCACTGCATCGCTTTGCTCGCTGTTTTTTTGGGATTGGGACGAATACAGACCTCAGCCAATCTTCCGGTATATCTCCAGAATTTTACGTAAAGATCAAAAATGCAATAATATATAGGGTGTTTTATTTAAAATAAGCAAGTTGACATCTACTTCGGGTATAACTGGGAGTGCCGCCATCTTGAAAATATTTTAGCCGGATGTTCCCCAATGCACGTTAGTATACTATCAAATTTTCAGGTTCTTTCTAATTATAGTTTTCCTACAATCGATCGATAAACTTCCCGGAGAATCACACTGTATAATAAATTCATTAAATAATAGAGTTACATCACGACAATAACAATAATTTATTTTACACGGCAGTAAAAAATGTATCTAGCATTATAACTCATTACCCAGACACGAAAAACTATAAAAAATGTTAAGCCGTCCACATCAAAGATCACATATCTCTTAAACGAATACGCGGAACGGAGAATTTATATTTCAAAAATATGATCCCGGCCACTACGTGAGATGAAAGAATATGTTCCAATTAGTGCGAGCACAGATTTTGAAAAATTTATTATTGCCCGGATTTTTTTAAATATCTTTATTTTTAGGAAACGGTCGTCTGTCGGGAGTGTGTGACCGAGATGGTGGTCGCCGATAACGATGTCAATTTTTGACCAATGAAGATGATAAAATGAGAAGTAAGTTAAATTGTTTGGTATTGTTTCGAATTCCCCTTTGTTATCTGCGGTTTTGTCGATATAAAATAGACAGTTTGGAAGAACGTTTATTAATAGTGAAAACCCATTTAAAAAATGCAGTAAATTTTACAATGACAAATTTCAAATTATTTCATTAGTTTGCGCAAAGACTATATAAACACAAGATTGTTATTCCAATGCTATAATTTTGACGCTCAAAATGGACACAACGATAGGACACAACTCATTCATAATTACAATGTTGCGAAAGATTGAATAAAGTAATAAAATGTTATATACATGCCTTTGTAACAAGTATAAAAGAATTTGAATTGTTGGATTTCCGTTCAAAACGTGGCAATGTCGCATATCCCCTTTTGTCAACGGACGAAGATAAACCCCTCTTTGGACATGCACAGTTGCCACTTCCTAGAGACTGAAATCACAACGTTGCCAATTCTTAAATATCACTAATAAGATGCTACATGATTTTATAGAAAAACAAGTACAAAACTACAAACTAGAAGGTGACTTAAATATATTTGTTCTTTAAGAAAAGAAAACCTCTATAACAATAGTATAACATAGGCCTATTGTTGAAATAATGCTCACAGTGCTACATTTATGACATAACATCTCAGTTTTTGAATATTTTTTCGAAATATGACAACACTGCACGTCCCTTCGGCTAAAGACACCTCTTCGATGTATTGTTGGTTGCTTAATTTAACCTATGTTATTCTTTAAAATAATTATCAAATGATCGAAGTGAAAAACATGAAATGGATACCTTTTAGTTCTTTGCAATATTCATTTACCTGTCATTAGGTTTAAGTCATCTTGATTACTTCAAATGATAGAACTGAAAGTGATAATTCAAAAGAATAGCCCTAAGAAAGTATCGCAAAATATCGGGGATATTTTCCGTAAGGTATTGTCTGCTCTCGCTTTCGGTTTTAGTAGGTTACCCGCTATTTTATTTATCGTTTTAGATTCAATTCGATTATTTAGGAAGATTTATTTCGTTTTTTTTTTGTTCAGTGGTACAAAGTGAAAGACTGATTACAAAGAAAGTTTTGATTATAAACAATAAAATAGTTTTTTGTGTAATAAATAAATTTTTCCCTTTTAGGGTGCTTTATATATAGGTAAGTTTTGTTATTTATTTTTAAGAAAAATTTTTAAAGTTTACTTACAGGAAAAGTTTTCATGGGTCATTTGAGTTCGCCTTTGATTTGTTTCATTCTGTAGTATGTTGGAGTATGCCAGAAAATATCAAATACATATTTTTTTACGTCACGAGTTGCATTTTTATATAACGTATAATTTAAAAGCCTGATTTAAAAAAAAAAAAAAAAAAAAACATGCACATTATTAAGGAATTAGTTTTAATTACCTACTTTTTATTACTTTACCTTTTAGTTAATTAACCGCATTACAAGACACAATTAATTACACAAATATCGTATTATAATAGAAATAGTCGAAATCCTGTGACAGATTCTCGAAAAAGGCTTAACTTTTAAACCCTATGCAGTTGCTATGGAAGTTAAACCGTTTAGTTAATCATATAAACAAAAGTTTCCTTTTTTACTAGTCTGATTATAAATTTGTAGCCATTGTCTATGAGAAATTGACATAAAACTGTGAAAACCCGTAACAAATGGATAATATATAGTACTGTTTCATATCCATAAAAATTCGTCAACATAAATACAAAATGATCGTCTGATTAATGGAAATATTTGCTTTGTAAATATAAATGAATAAAAGCGGAGGGATTAAAAACTTATACCCGTATTTTAGATTTACTATCTAACACGGCAACACTGCATCTCCTCATTTCTTGCTTTTCTACTACTATTTACTATAACTAAATTTATGAATGAGTTGGAAAGGAAAAGATAGTTGCCAAGGCGTCCATAAGCGGTGAAAGTATTGTGTTTATATAGTCTTTGGTTTGCGTAATCTAACGATTAGTGTCCACTGGATTTTTTTTTGCCATCTTTCGTTTTAAATAATCCTTAAACGGTAATAAATCGGCCTCAGTTACATTTTTTTGCAACAAATTAATTTTTACTATTACATATGTTGCATTTTTTTAGTCCACCATACCTTTTTAACCGACTTCTAAAAGAAGGAGGTTCTCAATTCGTCGACTATGTATTTTTTTAATTTATGTATGTACACCGATTACTCCGGAACGACTGCACTGATTTGAATGAAATTTTTTACGTTATGTAAAGGAAGTTGCTGCGGTGGTCCCATATTTTTTTAGATGAAATTGGTGCAGTAAAATCCAAGATGGCGCTTACAATATGGCGGCCAAAAAAATCAATTTTGTCCGATTTTCACCAAAATTGGTACGGGAGAGTTTTTGGAGTCACACATGACGAATTATTTTTAAAAAATTCAATATGGCGTATCCAATATGGTGGATAAAAAATTAATTTATTTTCTTTCAATATCGATATTGGAAGGTTTTGGGGCCTATATTACCAATCTAAAATTAATTTGAAATTTAAGATAGTGGATTTTCTAGGACAGACTAAATATTCGTTTTACCCAATTTGATTGGTATTTGGAAAACTCTAAGAACAAAAGAATTTTTAGTGGTTCATTTTAGGATGATTAACAACTTTGGATAAAATGGGTGTTTTTTTGCCAATTTGGAGTCATTGCGAGGTACACTAATTTCGATTAGTACTTAGTTCAAATAATTTATGAATATCATCATGAATTCTAAAACTAAAAATAGAAAAATAAAATTTTTATAAAAAAATTGAACCGACTTCTAAAAGTGCGCTAAAAAGTGAAAAATAACTATAAATTTTTATATGAAATTGAACTTTTTGAAGTCGGCGCCAAATTATTTTTACACGAAATAAATAACTACTAATATATACAAATTAAGGTAAGAAAGCAATTACAAATAAAGTATTTTTAATCTGTTTACGAAAATCACATTTTGTCAGGTATTAGTTTGTTGCCGACTTCAAAAAATTCAATTTCATATAAAAATTTATAGTTATTTTTCACTTCTTAGCGCACTTTTAGAAGTCTGTTCAATTTTTTTATAAAAATTTTATTTATTTCCCAATATTTCTTATTTTAGTTACAATATTTCGATTTTCTGGAACCATCATCATTTTTGTTTTTCCTTATGACCGGATTTTTTTCTCATCGAAAAATACTTAATTTTTTCTCTAACACTATGTGAAGGACTAATGCAAAAAAGTAACGTTATAACTTAAAAATAATTATAAACACTTTTTTAATAAAAATTTTAATATTTGGCAACACCGAAATCAATTTCTACAAAATCAGAAAAATGTAAAAGGATCTAGCCGATTAAGAGGTTCGAAACTGCCCTCTCGGTAATAAAAAAAAATAAAAACACCCGGTTGTTCTACATCAAAAAAAACACACACAAAAAAATTTTTAACCACTTTTACCGTCACATAACCTCAAAAAAAATAAAACGTCTTTTTTCATTTTTTGACGATATCTTCGGTTCTAATCATCGTAGAAACTTCATTCATCGCCAAACTATGTCCATGAATTTTTTCAGATTTTTAAAAGTGGTGAAACAGTCAAAATCGCAAAAAACGGCATAAATTAACATTTTTTCGCATTTTTATCGAGTTTTGAAGCATGAAATTATATATATATACATATATATATATATATATATATATATATATATATATATATATATATATATATATATATATATATATATATATATATATATGTATATATATATATATATATATATATATATATATATATATATATATATATATATATATATATATATATATATATATATATTGTTGTGAAACAACCATCTTACTGTCGGTTGCCAACAAAGCTTGGCTATATAGAAATCAAAGTTTTGTGGAACAGGATGTCTGGGAAAGAAACCGGTGGATCCCACTGATAAGTCCACCACCGGTATCGGGACGAAACATCCAAATCACTTTAAACGGTGGTCAAAAATCAGATCGCTAAACACATGTCCTTAACATCAGGGGCATGACTATTTGCGACATGGCGTCCAAGCAGGGACAGCGGATATAGGACAAACGTCCAACACCACAAATATGGATAAAAGACAAAAAGTCAAAAACCGTTGAGGACTTTCATCAAGCCCGACCCGACCATTGGAAGACCACCGAGGATGTTCGTTTCACATTCTTTCTCAGGCATATGTTTTCCTACGACTTGGACTTCCTATCGTAGTCAAGTCGGTTAAGCAAATGCCTTAGGGGGGGGGGGGGGCATGTTGTGAAACAACCACCTTACCGTCGGCTGCCGACAAAACTTGGCTATATAGAAATCCAAGTTTTGTGGAAAGCATGATGAACAGGATGTCTGGGAAAGATACATGTGGATCCCACTGATGAGTCCACCACCGGTATCGGGACGAAACATCCAAATCACTTTAGACGGTAGTCAAAAATCAGATCGCTAGTCACATGTTCTTAACATCAGGGGCATGACTATCTGCGCGACAATATATATATATATATATATATATATATATATATATATATATATATATATATATATATATATATATGTATATATATATATATATATATATATATATATATATATATATATATATATATCTATATATTATTCTATTTGTTTATAACGAAAAAATCAACCAAAACTTTGTGTATGTAATTCAACAATTTAAAATCAGAAATTCATTTTGTTCTCTTTTGTTGTTGTTAATATAGGTCTCGAGTTTTCATTTGCGTACCTGCAGATCACTGTATGATCTCTAGATCGCTGAGAATAAACAATAAAAAAAGACATAAAAAGTTATAAACAAATTCATTGTGCAAAAAACTATTGAATATTTTTTCTCGTAATTTTGCACACTTGCTGTATGCAACAAGAGGCTCCTTTCGGTGCAGTGTAAAGGTGATGCAATATATTTATCTATTGTTTATTAAAAATTGAAAAAACAGCCATTTTAGCAGGTTTTCTTGCAATAACTAACAAACAAATTATTAGATTTGGATGAGATTTAGCATATTTTGTAAATATTTTTAAAGCGTACAACTCTTGTTTGAAACATTTTTAATAAAAAATAATAGATTTTCCTAGAACTCGAAAAAACTGTTTTTTCACATCTTAATTGTTAAATAAAAAATTTTCCGCAAAAAGGAAAATAAGACATAAGATACTACATAATTACTATTATTATTCTGAAGGTTTCTACGTAGTCAGAAGTCTACCAACAATAAATTGTTTCCAGATGCTGATTCCGCTGGTCTGTATTTATAATTTTGGATTTTAACTTTTTATTATATATATATATATATATATATATATATATATATATATATATATATATATATATATATATATATATATAATATATACCGAATAAAAAGATAAATTCAAAATTTCTTTGGCATGTGTTCATTACATTACTTTCTTCGAATATTCTCCAATGAGATCCATAAACATGCCATTAATAAACGTTTATGAGTAAAATAATTCAGAAGTAGATACGCCAAGATATTCAAATGAACTATTGTGCAACCGAAAACAGATATCACGACCGTATTCTTCTATAAAATATTAATTTATTTATTACTTTATAAGAACAATACATCGATTTTATTAGATCGGTATCGAAAACCATACGATTTGCATTTTACATGACAGGAACACACGGGTTATATTATTAATAGACGGACTGATATGGCGAAGAAAGGTTTTTTTTTGGTCGTAACTGAAGAAAGTAATGGAGATTTTGAGAGAAATTAAAATTAATAAAAAACGGAAAAATCTACACTACAACATTCCTTAATAAAATTTTTATAAAAAAATTGAACCGATTTCTAAAAGTGTGCTAAAAAGTGAAAAATAACTAGAAATTTTTATATGGAACTGAAATTTTTGAAGTCGGCGCCAAACTAATACCTGACAAAATGTGATTCGCATAAACAGATTAAAAATATTATATTTGTAATTGCTTTCTTACCATAATTTATATATATTAGTAGTTATTTATTTCATTTATAAATAATTTAGCGCCGACTTCAAAAAGTTCAATTTTTTTTATAAAAATTTTATTTTTCTATTTTTAGTTTTAGAATTCATTATGACATTCATAAATTATTTGAACTAAGAACTAATCGAAATTAGTGCACCCCGCAATGACTTCAAGGTAGCAAAAAAGTACCCATTTTATCCAAGGTTGTAAGTCACCCTAAAATGAACCACTAAAAACTCTTTAGTTCTTAGAGTTCTCCAAATACCAGTAAAATTGTGTCAAACAAATATTTAGTCTGTCATAATAAACACTATATTCAATTTCAAATTAATTTCCAATACCAATATTAAAAGAAACTGAGATGAAAATTTCTTAGCTCGATATATTGTCTACTGCATATTGAGTTTGTATAGGCCTCAAGAACCCCACAATATAAATTTTCAATATTTGAAAAACCTGAGATGTAAATTTTTTAGGTCGATATATTTTATACTGCATATTGAGTTTGTATACCCCACCATATCAATTTTAGTCAATATCGGAATATGTAAAATTTTCTGTCCCTCAAATTGTATCTTATCAACTTAATAATTGTAAAAAATTAACTTCATTTTCGTAAAACACGACTCTGAAAACCCCCTAATATCAAATCTGAAAAAATGCGAATAAGATGAAATTTTCAACCCACCATATTGCATGCGCTATATTGAATTCCAAAGAAATTATTTTAAGTCTTAATCTAATCTAAATCTAAAACCTTCAAAGCCCCCTAGTACCAATTTTGAATGAAATATGGAAATTTAAAATTTTCAGACATATTCGCTATTTACATCCTCAAAAACGATTCAGTTCCACCATTGAACAAGGTCGAAAAATGTAAAATTTTTAGTCCGCTACATTGAATTTTCTATATTGAATCCTGAAAAAATACTTTTAAATTCATAATTTATACTCTCAAGAACCCCCTATATCAGTTTGGGAGAAAATCGAAAAATGTAAAATTTTTAGGACACCATTTTGAAACTGCCAGATTGAGTTTTCAAAAAATATTTTAAATTCATAATTAACATTAATAAAAATACCGCAATACTGATTTTAGACAAAATCGGAAGATGTAGTATCTTTAATCCGCCATCTTGGATCATCCATATTTAATTTTTTTTAAATAATTTCAGATTCGAAATGTGCGGTCCCAAAAACTCTTCTATATCAATTTCGAAAAAAAATCGCACAAAATTAATATTTTATCCGCCATACTAGATACGATATATTGAATTTTTTAAAAATAATTTCAGATTCGTTATATGTGACCCCAAAAACTCCCCCACACCAATTTTGGAGAAAATCGGACAAAATTAAATTTTTTTGTTCGCTATATTGGATCCGCCATATTGGAATTTTTCAAAATAATTTCAAATTCGTTGTGTACGACCCCAAAAATTCCCCCATACCAATTTTGGAGAAAATCAGACAAAATTAATTTTTTTGGCCGCCATATTATCAGCGCCATCTTGGATATTACTGCACCAATTTCATCTAAAGAAATATGGGACCACCGCGGCAACTTCCTGAACATAACGTAAAAAATTTCATTCAAATGTGCCACCGTTCCTGAGTAATCGGTGTACATACATAAAAAAAGAAAACATACATAGTCGACGAATTGACAACCTCCTTCTTTTAGAAGTCGGTTAAAAATGAAATTCTTTTTCATTTTAAACGATATCGTGGCTTTATTGGAGGTAACTTTAGAGTTATCACTTAAAATAGACATCGTCAAAATACATTTTCTCTAACATCCGCATCATATGGGATTTTTTTTATTAACTGCCTTATTCGAAATTTGACTTTAGCATCAATTTCTGCTTCGATCGAGATGGAAATTAACCTAAAAAAATAGTAGTCGTGCGATTAACATTATCTGTCATACTTTAATTTTTTTCCAAAAAAAAAATCAAAAATGGGGTTATATCTCAAAATATTGTAAAAAGTTATTAGAAAAAGTTTTTCTAAATGCGATTTTTAGCCCATATGCAGCTGTATAAGTTGATTTAGATTTTTTGCCTATGATGGAGAGAAGTTTGCATTTACTGTTTCGCATTTTACTTCATTTGCATACGGAGTTGCATATAGTTGTACGTTGCTGAATGTGATTTCAGCACTACAGCAGCATAATGTGGATATAACCACTGCTAATGCATCTCACACGGAGGTATCCGTGAAAGCCGTATAAACATATATATATATATATATATATATATATATATATATATATATATATATATAAATTATTTTACAGTCCATATATTTTGAAGTTAGTTGTCTATTCTAAGTGATGACGGCAGAAAAATTGTCGTATATATATATATATATATATATATATATATATATATATATATATATATATATGTATATATATATATATATATATATGTATATATATATATATATATATATATATATATATATATATATAAATAAGTAGATAAGTTTTTGTCCGTGTAATTTAAAATAAAATAGAATAAAATATTGGAGAAGCAGACGTGAAAATTTGTCAATTTACATGATTCTCGTGTTAAAAAGTGCGGAGTACTCCAGAATATGGAAAAACTCCGGGTCCGATAGATGGCGACAGCGCTGTTTCGTCCTAATATGGGACTCGTTAGGCCACCGCAGTCGGTACAAACCATCATCTCGCCTTTGCATCCTATAAAGCTGAATTTATAATCAATACACAGCAAACAAGACGACAAAGGCGACATCTCGATGGTCCACTTGATAACACAAGAACCACATAGATTAACAAAGTTTGTAAAATAACCGCCATATGGTGGCGCGACGGTGAATTAAAACAGAAATATGTAAAATCGAGTACACGAAACGCGCTGCCCAAAGGATAGGGGTCGCATTTTTCGGTACTGGCAACCAAGCCTACCGCTTATTTTAGCAGCCAAAGCCACGTGCCGCACCAAACGATCCCACCATGAGAGCATCGTTCAGCGTGTTTCAAAGCCAAACAAGTAAATAAATAAATAGATAAGTTTTTGTCCGTGTAATTTAAAATAAAATAGAATAAAATATTGGCGAAGCTGACGTGCAAATTTGTCAATCTACATGATTCTCGTGTTAAAAAGTGCGGAGCACGTCCGCTTCGCCAATATTTTATTCTATTTTATTTTAAATTACACGGACAAAAACTTATCTATTTATTTATTTACTTGTTTGGCTTTGAAACACGCTGAATGATGCTCTCATGGTGGGATCGTTTGGTGCGGCACGTGGCTTTGGCTGCTAAAATAAGCGGTAGGCTTGCTTGCCAGTACCCCAAAATGCGACCCCTATCCGTTGGGCAGCGCGTTTCGTGTACTCGATTTTACATATTTCTGTTTTAGTTTACCGTCGCGCCACCATATGACGGTTCTTTTACAAACTTTGTTAATCTGTGTGGTTCTTGTATTATCAAGTGGACCATCGAGATGTCGCCTTTGTCGTCTTATTTGCTGTGTTTTGATTATAAATTCAGCTATATACGATGCAAAGGCGAGATGATAGTTTGTACCGACTGCGGTGGTCTGACGAGTCCCATATTAGGACGAAACAGCGCTGTCGCCATCTGTCGGACCCGGAGTTTTTCCATATTCTGGAGTGCTCCGCACTTTTTAACACGAGAATCATGTAGATTGACAAATTTTCACGTCCGCTTCGCCAATATTTTATTATATATATATATATATATATATATATATATATATATATATATATATATATATATATATATATATATACTTTATATTTTTCTTGTTTGTGTATATTTTCAAATTTAATTTTTTTGGGAGTAAAATCTGTTTTATTAATCAAACTGCATACATTTTTGTTATTATGCATATTTATTAACTTTTCGACAAATAAATGCTTATATAGGGATAATAAGGATAAAAACCTAGAGGTATATCCTTGAAATCGACCAGAGAATTGTTGTCTCCCGAAAAGAAAAAACATTTTCGATTTTTGCCCGGTTAGCAATAAAAAGATTATTTTTTTCCTTATATTTACAAAGCTCACTTATCAGTTTAAACCCTTTTGTGTCGGTTTAAACCGATTTGTACCGTGTCAGTAAATTAAGGGGTTGGTTTTCAATACTTAGTTTTAAGATATTTGATATTTTAAAATTACCAATATTAAAGGGTACTAGACCCCAGAAAATTATATAACTTATTGATATTAAAATTTATTTTCGTTTCAGGAATGGTTACTCCTTTGTAACTGCTCTTCCACTGTCAATATTCTTAGGGATGTTTGGAATTGATCGTTTTTATTTGGGTTATCCTGCTATAGACCTAGTGAAGTTTTGGACACTAGGGTTTATGTTTTTAGGTCAACTTATTGACATTATCTTAACTTCAAATTCAAAGTAGCTGGGACAGCTGATATTTGATGGTATTCATGTTTCGGTCTCATACATACACACATACACACACACACACACACACACACACACACATATATATATATATATATATATATATATATATATATATATATATATATATATATATATATATATATATATGTTTATGCTGCTTTCACGGATACCTCCGTGTGAGATGCAATAGCAGTGGATATATCCACATTATGCCGTTGTAGTGCTGAAATCACATTCAGCAAAACGTACAACTATATGCAGCTCCGTCTATGAATGAAGTAGAATGCGAACAGTAAATGCAAACTTCGTTCCAACCATATCCTTTCCGCGTTAGAGGTTGCACAGTTTGAACAAATTGCGAAAGAACACAATTTATCCTATTCCACCACCATCGGCATAATGTGGATATATTCACTGCTATTGCATCTCACACGGAGGTATCCGTGAAAGCCGCATAAACATATATACGCCATCCGGCGGGAGGTCGGCGAAGCCGCGTTCAGTATTTGCATGCTTCCTTCTGATCTGTCCTTTGCACAGCCAGGTGCATGTCGGTACCCTGATGAGTCTAGTAGAGACGAAACATGTACCTCTGCCGTATCACTGTGGCGAGGAGGGTAAGTTTTGACTTTCTTCTCGGTATGGTGGTACAGGTAGGCCATCATCTCGATGGTGGTGGAATAGGATAAATTGTGTTCCTTCGCAATTTGTTCAAACTGTGCAACCTCTAACACGGAAAGGATATGGTTGGAACGAAGTTTGCATTTACTGTTCGCATTCTACTTCATATATATATATATATATATATATATATATATATATATATATATATAAGTATTTTATATTTCAATTCTTCTCATCAATATATTTCCCTTTCACATGCAAATATCCATCCGAAAATCGCCCTTCGCCCGCCGCACGACCGCAATATCAATTGCAGCGATAACCGATGTAGACACATCTATCAGCTGAACCGTTTTAGGTGTTTAAGCATATTACGCGTTTCGGTTTGTGGCTAAAGCGAACCATGTGTGCCGCCAACATTCGCCCAGTTGTTTAATCGAAATCTCTCTCAGTTTCTAGTATTTTCCCATCGGAAAATACGGAAAAGTTGCACTGGCCGATTGTGTTCGGTTTGCGATCTAACGGTATCTGGTATTGAGCCTTTTGATTTGCGTAATAAGCGTGAGTGTGTGTGTTTGCGTTTCAATTAGAGGTGCTGGTTTGGAAAGAGCGGCTTTCGATAATTGTTTAACAAGGCGGCAATCGCAGTTTGCACCCGCGACAGTTCAATTTGTCAACTAAAATATATTCATTGGCAGTGCTAGGGCAGAATTCCGACACGCCACCAACGTAAAAATCACTTCTAGATTGGACTATCATAACTCTAAAATATAGTATCCCTAAAATATAATTTTTAATCAATATTGATTATACAAGACAAGTTTTAAACAATCGATATTTTTCTTTGCTCTGATTCATTCAAAAACAGTTCTAAATAAAACCCTCGGAGATGATTTTCAAATTGTAATATACAACAAATGTATTCTCATTAATATTAAATAAATCCCTGTGTATCCATGTCCACCCATACGCTACCCCCACATCTTACGACTTTCAATATTTCTCCATGGGCGTAACAAAAAGCTGAACATAGATATTTACCTTTTAAATGTACGATGTCTACGAACTTGGGGTGCTTTTAGAAGTTTTGCTACATTCTTAGTAAAATGCATAATGCTTTCGAATTGCAAAATACTATTTTTAATCAACCTTTGTAAGACAGAGAGGAATTAGCCGTTGTCTTTGAGTAAAGACTAAAGCTATTAATAACCAAAAATCCTAGCAAAAAAAAAATTTTTCTTAAGAGAGTTTTCCTAGAAATGGTTCACATAAACAACGAACCACTTTCCTTGAACAAAAGAGGAGACAGAGAACGTCAGCAGAATATATAATATATATAATAATAATAAACTACAACTAGAAATCAATGGAAATCGGTCCCCCACTGTTCAATTTTCTCAGTCGGATACTTTTTAGTCACTGTTCTGAATGTTACTACCACACTGGTCCAACTGGGTGCGGAGATCGCCTTTCTAGATATCTAAACCGCATTACGCTTTGATGGTTATGACTGATTTGAGTCATAATTTTCATTTTTCCGCTTAATAACATAATACTTTTCAAGAACTGTTATCTCCGCTCCTAGAACGGTTACCTGTTCTGGGGCAGTGTAAACTTTACTTATTAAAACGGGTTTTTGGCGTCAACTGTCAAATTGTCAATTTCATTCATGAATTTAAAATGGTATTTCAATGACGTTCACGTGCAGAAAACCAGTTTCTTAATTAAATTAGAGATTTTTTGCCTTTTAAAGTATTTCTTTTTATATTATGTGATTCTAGTGTGAAGTGATAATGACTATATTTGTTGAACAAAACCTGGCTTTTCATATATACTCACTTTGGTAGGTCGTTTTTCTTTATTTTTATTTTATAAGAATAGAATTAAGGAAGGTTATTGTCTCTTTTGTAGAAGTCCTAATGAAGGGAATAAAATTTCTCGAAAGCTAAAGTAACAAAAAAGAATTTTCTTTGCTGGCCGACCATCCTTCTGACTGCAGCCACACAAAAGCACCTTCAACCTCTCGGTTTAGTTACATATATATATATATATATATATATATATATATATATATATATATATATATACATATATATATATATATATATATATATATACATATATATATATATATATATATATATATATATATATATACACCGGATGACCTTCTGATTTGGGTTGATGGTTAAGTATACCAGTAGCGCTTCGGGTGGTCGGTATGAATCAATCTCTTAATTTTTTTTAAACATTGTCGTGCACTTTTGTTGTGTCCTTCGCAGCCCATAGAAGCAGCCAGCCTGAGCCGTTATCAACAATTAATTGACGTAGGTAGAAGAAGAAAAAGGGCAGCAATGGTCAATAATATAAGAATGAATCGTCAAAGAACAATAAGCATAACTCAAAATAAATAAGAAGCAAAAACTGAAACATTTTGTAAATGATCAAAATGATCTCCATTTTCATATACACTAAGGTCCATTCCACAGGAAAAATTAAACTGCATTTTCCATCATGTCTGCATCTAAGCATAAATAATTTACTGAATTTTGTATTCCTGCTCTTATCCTGTATTTACAGGTTTATAGTATACCAACTGTTTAAAAATTGCTCACAAAAAGTAATCCATAGGGGTTGAATTCAGTAAGCGGAGTATCATTTCCTCTAACGATCCATCGTTTTTGAAAATTCACATTTAATGATTTCTAGCATTTAATGTAACATAGCCTAAATTTCTTAGATCCGTCCTAAGCCTGGATAAAGTGTGAACAGGGGTTACCACAAGTCTCACTACGCAATATAATATTTAAATACGATTATCTTAGAAACGGCCATTCGAAGCGACACCAACAAGGTATAAATTTTTTGACAGGGAAGAGGAAAATAACCCTACTTTGTCATAGAATTTAATTTTTTAATATCTGCATAATGAATTACTATTGACGAAACTTGTGAAAACCCCCTTTATGTTAAAGTAATTTTTTAAAAATGGAAGAATATTCTTACGCAAAGTATGCTGATATGCATTTAATTTATGGTGAAACGCTGTCAAATTCTTCAAAGGCAAGAAGACTTTATATTAAAAGATTTCCAGCTCGAATATTGCCAAGTTCAAAAACCTTTCAAAGTGTTGATCGAAGCCTAAGATAAACAGATAAAATATTATTAGAAGATAATTATTAGAGTTAACGAACTAATTTTTTACATGTTTTATTCACGTTCATTTTAGCCGCAACGTAGCGGTAACTACTTGCCGGCCACTCTCTATGTCAGGGAATAAGAATTTTTAATCAGATTAAGCTAGATGTTTATATTTTAGCATCAGAAATTTGCGCCAAATATAAGACTTATATCCGTCTCTTACCTCCGCCCCTGATTAAAATTTCATACAATCAAACAAGACAATCACACACACAAAAATAAAACGAGCGTCGTTTAATCCCGCATGTATTAATAAATCGCGATAAATACCGGTCATTAGTGACAAATGTTCGGGTTCCTCCGCGAGACAATATTGCATTACTTACACGGACGGCGACTAATGGGACCCATTGTGCGGGGCTACCGTTCGACTTGGGAGGCACTGCCCCCCGTCGCGGGGGCATTTTTTAGTCTGTCTTCGAGCCCGGCCCTGCGGACGAAGGTCGCCGTCGATAACAATGAATCTTTTATTGTTGTGGTATTAAAGGTCCCCGTAGACAATCAAGCTTTTACTTCGGTTTGAGTAAGCAAGTCATGTCTGGGAAATTTTAAGTATATCGGATAGTATATGGGATATTTAGAGAGTTTAGTACAATGAGATGATGTCATAAATCGGGTTTTCTAAGCTACTAGCTTTATAATAATTAAAAATGTTTGCATATCAATTAGGGATCGTCTAGAACGACAAATATCCATAGACATTCAAACAACTAGAAGCCGAAGTAACTTACAAAGCAAACGACACGTTTAAATGTACCTCATGTATTATTAAACAGATCTTGTAACATTATCTTGTAGTACACAACTTAGAGAATTGGCTACAAAAACGAAAACGGTAATAAAATTAATACTTACGATCCTTGTCAATAAGAAACGGGCTTAATGAATCGTTTCGTAATAAAAACAGCATCAGCAGGGAAAGAAGCAAGGTGAAATTCCCATTTTCTTTTATGCGTAATTTACTGCGAAGCAATCGATGTGTAAGGCAAAACGATCGCAGGAGGCCCTTTACGAGCCCTTTCTAACTACTTCTTTGCCGTTCCGAGCAACTAAGAAATCGGTAAAATCGCTATAACGCTAATTGCTAGCGTATAGTTAAGCGGCGTGTCTTTTAAAAGGAAAATCCTTAGTCAAAATCCAGGGGCGTACAATCCTCGACAAAATTATCGACTATTTATAAATTTCCTTATAAAAAAATCTAAAGTAAAACGCTGCAAACGTCTAACCTTTTTTTTAAGTTCAATAAAGCCTCTTTATTAACTTATTTAGTAAAAAGGTAATAAATACTATTCGCACTACAATATGGCGCTTTTGTTTGGTAATCTTGGATTTTTCGCCTAGGAATAAAAAATATTTTTTATGACGTGAGGTGGAACTTTCTTACATCGTTTATTTTAGAAACGATGGAGAAAGCAGTAGATAATTATATCAGAACAGAAATTCTTAAACGGGCGCCACTGCACCCTCAGGAACATGCGTATCAAGCGGGTAGGTCTACGGAAACCGCACTGATACAATTAACAGATGAGATTCAAGAGACAAGGAACATGTGCCTTCCTTTGATATAGAAGGGACGCCAGATAAGGTAAGTTGGAGGGGGTAACCGAATCTCACCGAGTACAAAGTGAGAGCGCGTCTTCAAATAGGCGCGCGCTTGAAAAATTAGCAATATCTCCACTTCTAAATAACGTAGGGCTTTCACTCTTTGATTGTTTTGGGGTAGCTCATCGAAAAAATAATATTGAGCATATGTTCAACCTTCTAGGACCACCCCCACCCCTCGAAAATTGCATTTGTTACATTTAATATATATATATATATATATATATATATATATATATATATATAGAGCAAACTATAAGAAGGGGGAGAAATCTGAAGAAAAGAATTATAGACCAATCTCGATATTGCCTAATATAAGCAAGATTTTTGAAAAAATTTTATTTCAGAGAATTGTAACATTTCTGGAAAAGTTCTCTGTAATATCAGATAAACAAAATGAGTTTAGAAAAGGAAAATCCACAGTAAGAGCTTTGTACCAAACACTTATACAAATTATAGATTCTCTAAATAAAAAAAAGCAAACATTGGCCATGTGCCTGGATCTCTCTAAAGCCTTTGATGCTGTGGATCATAAAACATTATTATTAAAACTAGAAATGTATGGCATAAGGGGTAACGCGCTGCAATTAATAAGGTCGTATTTGACGGACAGGACTTGGTGGGTTGTGGAGTCTGATCTCCATGGTAGGGCTATAGTGTCTCAGAGGATTAAAATGAGGAGGGGCGTCCCTCAAGGATCAATACTTGGACCTCTTTTGTATATACTTTACACAAATGATTTACCCGAAATCCCTGAAGAGCAGACTGTACTATATGCTGATGATACCTCGCTTATATTCAGTGAAAGCACGGCGGAGTTGCTGTCGATGAAGGTTCAATCTGTGATGTACACTCTCGATGGGTACTTTCGGTCCAACAGCCTGTCGCTAAATGTTTCCAAGACACAGGGCATTATGTTTGGTAACAGATAGAATAATCAATTTACAGTAACGTTTGAGGATACAACAATAACATCAGTTGAGAGCGCTGTTGTTTTGGGACTAAACGTCGATAGAAGGTTGGACTGGGGGGCGCACATCGAGAGAGTTGCCACTAGAATATTTCAGTATTGTTTCGCATTAAGAATTATTTCGGAGAGAGTTGGAATCGATGCAGCTCTGTCAGCTTACCATGCATTTGTACAGTCCAGACTCAGATATGGTTTGATATTTTGGGGAAATTCCTGTGATATTAATAGAATTTTGATTCTGCAAAAAAGATGTTTACGATGTATTTTTGCAATGAAACAACAGACCGTTGTAGGACTATGTTTATTAGTAATAATATTTTGACGGTATGTACATTTTGGATTCGGTGATGTTTATTGTTGATATCAGGGATCTTTTTGAGGGTGCATCTATTAAACATAACTACATTACTAGAAATAAAACAAATCTGCTTTCTGATAAATATAACTTTAGTTTTTTGCAGAAAAATGTAGAGTTTTCTTTAATAAAAGTTTTTAATTCTTTACCTGAAAACGTACATTTACTACCGAGAAATAGATTAAAGTGTGTCCTGAAAATCTTTTTATGTAAAAAAGCCTTCTATACATTGGAAGAGTTTTATAAGTGTGATAAAGGCAATATTGTCTCGAATTGGAATTTTTGTTATTGGCTGTATTATTAAATTTCAAATGTATGTAAGTGTACTTGTTATTTAACTTTTGTCTCATTTCTAATATTGCCCTTTACCTTAAGTTTTAGTTGTTTTGTTTTTACTACATTAAATTGATAGAATTATTCAAGAAATATATTTAAAACTGTATAATTATTGTTGAGGCTTTTTCTTTTTCATTTTTTTTTTCTTTTTTTATCTACAGCTGGGAGTGAACTATAATTTTTATTATGATGATTACAGTAATGATATTTTTTGACCTTGTTCCATGCCCTTATGGGTTTTTTTGTAAGTAATACTTATTGGAATAAATAAAGACTTATCTATCTGTCTATCTATCTATCTATCTATCTATCTATCTATATATATATATATATATATATATATATATATATATATATATATATATATATATATATATATATATATATATATATATATATATACATATATAATATATATATATATATATATATATATATATATATATTTTATTATATATATATATATATATATATATATATATATATATATATATACTTTTATGATCAATTATATTCGGCCTTCTCCTTCCTACCCCCCAAAAATATTATTATTTCTAGTTCATACATATGTAATAAAAGTAAAAAATGCGAAATCTTGAAGAATATAATTTTTGGGAGGGTAGGAGGAGTCCGAATATAATTTCTCAGAAAAGTAAAAATATATATAATAAGGTACGTAATTGTTTTCAATGAAAAAACATGTAAAACGAGTAAAAAAATTTTAAAAGAAAAATATGCAATTTTTTTGGGGGTGAGGGTGGTCCGAGAAGGTTGAACATGTGCCCAAAAAAATCAAAGAATGAAAGCTCTACGTTATTTAGAAGCGGAGATATTGCTAATTTTTCAAGCGCGCGCCGATTTGAAGACGCGCTCTCACTTTGTAATCGGTGAGATTCGGTTACCCCCTCCAACTTACCTTATCTGACGTCCAACACGTACCCTCAGTTTAGCGATCTCCTGAAGGGTTTATTGTGTATAAATTAACCTCAACTGAATGATTTCATATGCTTTAGGCTCTTATTAATTAACTGTAAAAAATTGAGCTGTTAATAAAATTTCTCCTGGTCGTAGAGACTTTTTTTTCAAAATTCGTGTTTTTTACCAGTTTTCCAATGATATGCTTCATGAACAAATCGGACAAAAAATGCTGTTGTTAATTAATTTATTTATTAGCGAAAAACCAACCATATCTTCATGACGATTTTGCATAAACAAAAGATATAATATTTCCAATTTTTTTACTACATGAGAGCTTAAGTCTTTACGAAGAAAATGAGCATTGACAGAACTCTGTAACAGTTTCCTAGACGACGGTACAGCCAATCAAATATAGTCATTTTTTTCGTTTTTCTAAAAAACAATTGCAATTTTACAAAAACTATTAGACCGACAGCGCCCAACTTCCGCACACTTTTTAAGCACTTTAAAACTCACATTTTGATAAAAAGTTGAAAACAATTCAATAAATATTAAGAAAGTTATTAACAATTGAAAAATAAGTCATTTTTAATGTTTAATTTGCAATAACTTTTTTGGTTACAGACCGATTTGGACAAACAAAAACTCATTTTGAAGATATTTTCAAGAGATATAATTCGTCTGTGGAACATTTTTCTCTAAATCCCTTAGATTTTCCGTAAAATCCCAAAAATCGGGGAATAATCATTTTTCGACCTATTTGTTAAAAAAAAAACAATGTTCCAACCAAAATTTATTGAGACACGAGATAAAACATTTCACTACCTCCCCCTATCCATTTCTGCAATCAGATCGCAGGCAGTATTTGAGTCATTTTTACCTCCCAAAAATCGCTTCGTTTCCTGGCCTATTAACTTTGCGATTAATTTATTCAAATTTATTACCATTAAAAACAAAAGTTAAGTAAAGATTATTTCAACACACTGGCCCAAATTCGAAAAATTTTAAATAAAAATATATCACTTTTTTCAAATGATATAATTCGTATTTTTTTATTTTATTTTATAGACTATTACCCTACAATTTTTGTTTAATATGTTCTAATAACTATTCGTAATAGTTTTTGAGATATTTCAATTTATTGACTTTTTACACAGAAAACGTAAGCAAAATAATTGAATAAATGAAAATATTGCAAGTGATTTCTTATCAAAAATATTAAAAACTGGAAAACTTTTTGAAAATTTTAAAATTAACTAAATTCTAGTAGATCAGCAATTCGCTTTACAAATTATCTAGCAAAAGCTAGTTAACAAATATTATTTTAAATCATTTTTCGTTACTCATTTCTTTAAATAAATATGTCACAATAAATTATAATAAAACAAGCAACAAAAATATCAAAACCAAATTGATATAACCCTGTTCCCTCCAAATTCATTTAAATTCTTGATTCCTGCCCCCAAACCACATCCATAAGTCCGTCCAGAAAAGAGACTAAGTACGTACGTGTATGTTTATTCCGGTAGTAACATGCAAACACCGGAGCCCCGAGCATTTAGCCGGCTTCCGGGAGTCAGGAAAAGCGCCTCGCGCCCGGATTCCGACCAAGTCCGGAATGTAAGAAAAGTGTGGACTCGTCGGTTAGATTTACATAATTGGTCGTAGGTGGTTAAGAAATAGGATGGTGTTTAGGGAAGTGAAAATATCCTGTTAGATCAAGAGTATTTTTGGGTAATAAGAGCATTATTACTTGGACATATGGGGTTATTTGCACTCTAGCTTGATGATTATCTGTTACTAAACTATTGAATATATATATATATATATATATATATATATATATATATATATATATATATATATATATATATATATATATATATAATTTATTTTTGTATCTTAAACCTTTTGTTAAATATTTTTTTGTAATATTTTCTTGGCTATAGATTTTTCCATCAGAGAAACAAAAGACAACAATTTTTCTGACATTTCGCTCTACATAGTGAGCTTCTTCAAAGATCCGATATATTATTTGAAATATACCAGCTCGTTGAAGAAGCTCACTATGTAGAGCGAAGCGTCAGAAAAATTGTTGTCGTTTGTTTTCTCTAATGGAAAAACCTATACCCAAGAAAATATTACAATATATATATATATATATATATATATATATATATATATATATATATATATATATATATATATATATATATATATATATATATATAATTGAAAAAGATGCAAAAAGCTAACCATTCACAATGCTATTTCACCAAAAATATACGGCCTACCAAAATTACATAAACATGATATTCCATTAAGACCCATTGTTTCTTTGTGTAACAATCGTCATTCTATCGTTTATCAAAATTCTTATCGGATTACATTTCAAATATTATAGGAAAAAATGATTTTTTATTCAAGATTCATTCTCTTCTGAAAAATTCATTGATACAGTAAACCTACTCGGAATTTACAGGCTTATTTCGCTAGATGTTATATCTTTGTATACAAACATACCAATATTATAATAGTTTGTTATAAAATATAACATAAATGAGAAGAAAGATGGTCTAATTATTGTAGAAACACATCAAGATATTCACTAATACGTAATGATATACCAAATAAATTCTGGCATAGAGATATAAAAGTCTGAAGACGCTACATAACAACTATCATTCGTATGAAATTTGGCCATGCCTGTTATCGTACTCATTTACATAAAATTAATGTCCTTCCGACAGAAAACTATGATGTCTGTCATATTAGATGTGATCTGGATCATATAATTCTACAGTGTAGAAAATACCAGAATGAAATAAATACACTATTGGAAATTTTGTTAAACAATTGTAAAGCTGAGAGTCCTTTTAATGTCCTTAGTCTTCTAGAGTAAAAAAAAAATGAAAGTATATAATGCAATTATGCTTTATATACATAAAATAAATTTAAAACTATGATCTCACATTCCAAATTATATCCTTCAGTGTACATTTTTTATAGAGGTATTTCTTCTTTGTTTAATCAAAAGACGCCCTGATAGACCCCAGCGGCGTGAAGCGTGTGTCTCTGTTAAATATTTATGTTAACTCATTTTTTTCAATATTTCACAACCTAGTGCCGAATTTATTTTTTACTACTGATATCAATATATTTTTGAAAATAAAAATGGGAAATTTTAAAGAAACATACATCATTATCAAAAAATTATTTTATGGATGCTGTTGATTTCGTTCTAAATACAAATTACTTTCAGTACAAAGAAAATACCTTTTACAAACAACTTGATGGATGTGCTATGGGATCACCAATTTCATCTACCATTACTCAGTTAGTAATGGAATATTTAGAGGAGAAAGTTTTAGAAAAACTAAATTTTAATATAATATTTTTCAAACAGTTTGTCAATGATTGCATAGCAGCCATGCGACAGGATAAAATCAATATAATTCTTAAAAAGTTTAACAGTTTCAATGAAAAATTACAATTGACATCTGAAACAGAAAATTATAATAAAATAAATTTTCTGGATATGACGCTTATACGCAGGAAAAACAAAATTTCGACTGAATGGTACACCAAACCAACTTGGTCTGGTAGATATCCAAACTGTCTCTCTAATCACTCAAAAACTCAAAAAAAAAAATAGTATTATAATCGGTCTGTCTGATCATGCTATCTCTCTAGCGTCTTCAGAACTCAGACCAAGAATACTGAAAATAGTGAAAAAGACACTAATAAATGATAATTTCCAAAAAAGAGACTTTCATCAAAATAATTAATAAATAAAAATATCAATTTTATAATAACTTAATAACAAGAAACATAGAATATAAACAGAAAAAATATGTAGCATTACCTTACACTAGTGAGTTGTCAGAAAAGATAAAACACATTTTAAAAAAAACATGATATTATCGTATGCCACAGGTCTCATAATAAATTAGATACACCATTTACTAATTTAAAAATAAAATTCCTCTCATGAATAAATCAAACGTAGTATATTCGATCCCTTGCTCAAATTGTCCCAAAAAATATATAGGCATGACAAGCCTATTACTAAAGAACAGATTGAATGGCCATAAATATACGAAAAACACCTTAACAGCGTTAAACAAACACACAAAGGAAGAAAAACATACCTTCGATTATAAAAGTACCATAATTAAAAACAAAAATATGAATTATCAAAAATTGCAGATCAAGGAAATGATAGAAATTAAAAAAGATAAAAACACTGTTAACGACAGAACGGATATAGGAAATTTGAGCTACATTTACACCAGCCTAATTTAAACAAAAATATTAAGTATTCGATCCTGTTAATAAACACCAAAAATTGAATATCCTCTTAAACATAAAACGCTGTGTTGTAACTCTGCTATTTGCAATGTAATTTTTACTGCTTCTTGATTTATACTTAGCACTGGTTTCAAAGATTGAAGACAAAATTTCAAAAAATCACTTTTAATATTTTATTTTTTAATATATATATATATTAACACGAGATAACATTAATTTTTCTTTTACAATTTAATCTGTTATGAAACTGGTAACAATGTAATGTATTCTTGAATGTCTTCTTGAATATTTCTTCCTCTTCTTCAATATCCTTAGTCTAATTTATATTTTACTTATATCTATTCAGCCATAGGCTCACACAAAAATATAACTTATAACTATTTACTTACAAGATTATTAACTAAACCACTAATTGAAAAGTGTACATTTTATCGGACGATAAGGTATCATGAACAAAGCTAATGGTTTTTTAAAAAGGAAGATTTTGGAGTTTTAAAGAGTATGACTTATTTTGTTTAAACTAATTAATAAATATATTGACTTAAGATATAACTTTTCAAAGGTTTTATTAGATATTAAGCTACAATTATCCATTAATCCATAGGCGTAACTTGAGTATAATATTAATATATATGAAGATATAATAATATAAAAATAGTTGGTTTACAACAGCTGTAAAAGTTGCATATCATTACATTAATTACTTTTTTTAAAAAATTGAATAGTGTTTTAGTTTGTTTGTTTTTAAAATTGTAGATATGTCTTAGTACGAATGTTTTTAAATATATAAGGGATATTTTTAAAAAAGTAAATAAATAAAAAAAAAAACAAAAAATTTTGAAAATGCTTGAAATAAAAGACGAGACGGCAAATTGTTTTGGATTTTTTGTTAAATAAAGAACCTAAACCTAAGAAAAGACAAAATAAAAAAAAGAATATAACCCAAAGGTCTATGTGTTTATGCGGCTTTCACGGATCCCTCCGTGTGAAATGCAATAGCAGTGGATACATCCACATTATGCTGTTGTAGTGCTGAAATCACATTCAGCAAACGTACAACTATATGCAACTCCGTGCATGAATGAAGTAAAATGCGAACTGTAAATACAAACTTCGTTCCAACCATATCCTTTCCGTGTTAGAGGTTGCACAGTTTGAAAAAATTGCTAAGGAACACAATTTATCCTATTCCACCACCATCGAGATGATGGCCTACCTGTACTACCATACCGAGATGAAAGTCAAAACTTACCCTTCCCGATGTATCCACTGTTATTGCATCTCACACGGAGGGATCCGTGAAAGCCGCATAAACACATATACGCCATCCGGCGGGAGGTCTGCGAAGCCGCGTTCATGCTTCCTTCCGATCTGTCCTTTGCACAGCCAGGTGCCTGTCGGTACCCTGATGAGTCTAGTAGATACGAAACATGTACCTCTGCCGTATTACTGTGGCGGGGAGGGTAAGTTTTGACTTTCCTCTCGGTATGGTAGTACAGGTAGGCCATCATCTCGATGGTGGTGGAATAGGATAAATTGTGTTCCTTAGCAATTTTTTCAGATGGATATGGTTGGAACGAAGTTTGCATTTACTGTTCGCATTTTATTCATATATATATATATATATATATATATATATATATATATATATATATATATATATATATATATATATATAAATATGCAGATAAGTTTTTGTCCGTGTAATTTAAAATAAAATAGAATAAAATATTGGCGAAGCGGACGTGAAAATTTGTCAATCTACATGATTCTCGTATTAAAAAGTGCGGAGCACTCCAAAGTATGGAATAACTCCGGGTCCGACAGATGGCGACAGCGCTGTTTCGTCCTAACATGGGACTCGTCAGGTCACCGCAGTCGGTACAAACCATCATCTCGCCTTTGCATCGTATAAGCCATACTTATAATCAAAATACGGCAAATAAGACGACAAAGGCGACATCTCGATGGTCCACTTGATAATACAAGAACCATACAGATTAACAAAGTTTGTAAGAGAACCGTCATATGGTGGCACGACGGTGAATTAAAACAGAAATATGTAAAATCGAGTACACGAAACGCGCTGCCCAAAAGATAGGGGTCGCATTTTTCGGTACTGGCAAGCAAGATGATGGTTTGTACCGACTGCGGTGGCCTGACGAGTCCCATATTAGGACGAAACAGCGCTGTCGCCATCTGTCGGACCCGGAGTTATTCCATACTTTGGAGTGCTCCGCACTTTTTAATACGAGAATCATGTAGATTGACAAATTTTCACGTCCGCTTCGCCAATATTTTATTCTATTTTATTTTAAATTACACGGACAAAAACTTATCTGCATATTTATTTACTTGTTTGGCTTTGAAACACGCTAAACGATGCTCTCATGGTGGGATCGTTTGGTACGGCACGTGGCTTTGGCTGCTTAAATAGCGGTATGCTTGCTTGCCAGTACCGAAAAATGCGACCCCTATCTTTTGGGCAGCGCGTTTCGTGTACTCGATTTTACATATTTCTGTTTTAATTCACCGTCGCGCCACCATATGACGGTTCTCTTACAAACTTTGTTAATCTGTATGGTTCTTGTATTATCAAGTGGACCATGGAGATGTCGCCTTTGTCGTCTTATTTGCCGTATTTTGATTATAAGTATGGCTTATACGATGCAAAGGCGAGATGATGGTTTGTACCGACTGCGGTGGCCTGACGAGTCCCATATTAGGACGAAACAGCGCTGTCGCCATCTGTCGGACCCGGAGTTATTCCATACTTTGGAGTGCTCCGCACTTTTTAATACGAGAATCATGTAGATTGACAAATTTTCACGTCCGCTTCGCCAATATTTTATTCTATTTTATATATATATATATATATATATATATATATATATATATATATATATATATATATATATATATACACAACAGGTTATTGAAAGGCGATTGATTTTTACAATATTGCACCAAATTAACTCGTATGGAAATATACCAAATTTCGAGTTACCGTAAAAAAATCGATGAAAAATCAATTAGAAACACACAGAGTTTTTGATTTACATGCAGCCGCTTTAAAAAAATAATTTGAACACTCTTAAATATAGCAGTCTGCTAATTCAAATATAAACTGGTTAAACAACAAATCGGCTCCAAAAATAACTATACCACCGCATCAAACACCGCATTTCCTTTCAATACCATCCGACTGGACGTCTTTGAATGCCCATTGTCCATCCCGAACAATATTATTCCTAACTTCATTTCGCACAGATATTTCACACATTTCAAAACTGACCGGTGTCCATTCCTCGGTCCATTCTAACGGCATCTATGCAACTTATCTGGAACTGCAAGTGTTTTCTTTATCATTCGAATGACCACAAGTCTGGACAATTGTTTATGTTTAGCGGAATTGTATGGTCAGTCGATGTTTCGGAGTGTGAAAGATTAGAAATTGTGGTGGTAAATATGAGAAATCGACGGCATATATGCATTGTATAAGTAAAGGAGATAGATATGAATGGGTAAATAATATTTATTCCATGGAAATCAGATCAAAAAAGAGCTGTTTTATTAACAAAAATGTAACATTGGTTTTTTTGCTGGAATATGTTCATTTCGGCATCCTATAAAACATATATATGGTAATACTGAAAGACCTGTGCAAAAAAAGTGGCGGACCACAAATGGTCACGATTTTCGGGTTTTTGAGTTTATCTCGAAAAGTAAAAGTTGTAGAGAAAAATGTTTTAAACAAAAATTAAAGAGAATTAAAAAATCTATCGATTCGTGTATGTTATAGGTGGCGCAACTAGTTATCAAGATATATTTTTTTTCGACAAAATTTACGGTTTGTGGTTTTTAAAAGAAAAGACATTTATTAACAAATTACCGATTTAAAATTTTCCATAATTATAGGTATTATCATTCTAAAAAAGTATGTCAAACCTGGTACCTGTGAATTTTTTATTTTCCGAGAAATTCGAAGTTAAATTTGAAAATTCAACCTCAATTTCCCGCTTTTCTAATTAAGATACAATGCTCAATTTTAATGGAAATTGTTTGTATTATTTTATATTTTGAAGATTAATTTAAAAAAAAAAAAAATTTCAATCGTGGGCAGAGAAATTTTGCAAAAACCAATTTTTGCACCAAAAAAATTGCGATAACTTTTCACTGGATGCAAATAACATTTTTTTAATGCATGCATTGGTTTTAGATGTATCATTTCCGATCTCAAAAAAAAATTAATTTTGGATGAAAAAAACGTTTTTTTTTTTCAAAAATTCCTAATGGCGTGGCAAATGAATATTAAGGGCTAAATTTGCAGAAAATGCTTTCTAATACTTGTACTTTACCTGTGAATTTTTTGGATCCAAGAAATACACTTCCATACGTTCTGTGAACCTTCGAAATTTGGGCCGAATCTAATCGAAAATAGCTGCTGCAGGCCGCTGTCGGCGGGTTTCCATAGTTCAGGAACATTATTCATTGGCGCTTCAAGGAAACTTAAGCATCACAAGTAATATTTATAATATTGATGTTGTTTTATTAATTTACTAGCGACCCGCCCCGGCTTCGCACGGGTGCAATGCTGATACTAAATACACTACAGAAAAACTGTGACTATTTATTTTATTTTTACAACAATTATTACATCGGCCTCCGACGCGCTATTTATAGGCACGCTGCCGCCGCCCCGGTCGGCCAGTACCGCCGCAAGCGCTACTTCCCGCAATTTTAAATCTGTAATATCTTCGAAAATATTCATTTAAATCTTGTACTGTAAAGGACCATATAGATCTATATTAAATCAACAATGTATTTAAGCTATTTAATTGGATAAGGATTAATGCTGTATTGGTTAAAATCGCTTCAAAATTTGCCATTATTTGTCGTAAAAAGTAAATGACAAAAAAATGTTATTGTGGGATATCCATAAGAGATAGACATATACCATCGCGGAGTTTTCTGTAGACCTTTTCAATGTGTACAAATAATTAGTACATTATTTTGATAAATCTCGTAGGATTCAGCCTGCGTTTGCAATGTAAGCGGAAAAAATATGATAATTAACGACATCACATTAGAAACCTCAAAATAACAGTATTTCTCCACTATTTAATGGATGTTATTATACATATAAACCTTCCTCTTGAATCACTCTATCTATTGAAAAAAACCGCATCAAAATCCGGTGCGTAGTTTTAAAGATTTAAGCATTCAAAGGGACATAGGGACAGAGAAAGCGACTTTGTTTTATACTATGTAGTGATATGATAGTAACAATTTGCTTAGTCATATTAATTATTAATTCGTTTATTAACAAAGTTTTTACAAAAAATTATAGAGAAAATCATACAAATATGCAATTATATATTACATACTATATTGTTCTTTTCCTTTATATTATTATACATCTGCTTCTAGGGCACCATAAATACGAAAATAATTAACGACCAATGATATTAATTTGTCCTAATACAAACTTATAAAATTAAAGAGCATAATTTTGTTAATAAACTATTAATGTATTATTAAATATTTATATGATTTGCAGATAGAAATTTTCGTAAAAATTTTGCCAATAAACTATTTGGTAATAATAATATAAAGAAAAAAACAGTATATATATATATATATAATTGAATATTTGTATGATTTTCTCTATAATTTTTTCTAAAAATTATATATTGCATATTCAACTGTTTTTTCCTTTATATTATTGTTATCTAACAGTTTATTAACAAAATTTTTAGAAAAAATTATTGAGGAAATCATACAAATATTCAATTTTATATTACACTAGCGACCCGCCCCGGCTTCGCACGGGTGCAATGCTGATACTAAATACACTACAGAAAAACTGTGACTATTTATTTTATTTTTACAACAATTATTACATCGCTGCCGCCGCCGCGGTCGGCCAGTACCGCCGCAAGCGCTAATTCCCGCAATTTTAAATCTTTAATATCTTCGAAAATATTCATTTAAATCTTGTGCTGTAAAGGACCATATAGATCTATATTAAATCAACAATGTATTTAAGCTATTTAATTGGATAAGGATTAATGCTGTATTGGTTAAAATCGCTTCAAAATTTGCCATTATTTGTCGTAAAAAGTAAAGGACAAAAAAATGTTATTGTGGGATATCCATGAGAGATAGACATATACCATCGCGGAGTTTTCTGTAGACCTTTTCAATGTGTACAAATAATTACTACATTATTTTGATAAATCTCGTAGGGTTCAGCCTGCGTTTGCAATGTAAGCGGAAAAAAATATGATAATTAACGACATCACATTAGAAACCTCAAAAATAACAGTATTTCTCCACTATTTAATGGATGTTATTATACATATAAACCTTCCTCTTGAATCACTCTATCTATTGAAAAAAACCGCATCAAAATCCGGTGCGTAGTTTTAAAGATTTAAGCATACAAAGGGACATAGGGACAGAGTAAGCGACTTTGTTTTATACTATGTAGTGATATATTGTTTTTTTCCTTTATATTATTATTGCCTAATATCATCTAATCATATAAATATTTAATAATACATTAATAGTTTATTAACAAAATTATGCTCTTTAATTTTATAAGTTTGTATTAGGGCAAATTAGTATCATTGATCGCTATTTATTTTCGTATTTTTGGTGCCCTAGAAGCAGGTGTATAATAATATAAAGGAAAAGAACAACATATATGTATGTATACATAATTGAATATTTGTATGATTTTCTTTATAACTTTTTGTAAAAATTTTGTTAATAAACTGTTATGTAATAATAATTTAAAGGAAAAAACAGTAGAATATGTAATATGTAATTGAAAATTTGTATGATATTTTCAATAATTTTTTGTAAAAATTTTGTTAATAAACAAATTAATAATTAATATGCCTAAACAAAATATAAATTAATAAAACAACATCAATATTATAAATATTACTTGTGATGCATAAGTTTGTTGAGGCGCCAATTAATAATGCGCCTGAACTATGGCAACCCGCCGACAGCGGCCTGCAGCAGCTATTTTCGATTAGATTCGGCCCAATTTTCGAAGGTTCACAGATAGTATGGAAGTATATTTCTTGGATCCAAAAAATTCCCAGGTAAAGTACAAGTATGAAAAAGCATCTTCTGCAAATTTGAGCCCTTAATATTCATTTGCCACACCATTATGAATTTTTGAAAAAAAAAATTCTTTTATCCAAAATAATTTTTTTTTAGATCGGAATGATACATCTGCATACAATGCTCGCATTAAAAAATTTTTGTCTCCCTCTAGTGAATAGTTATCGCAATTTTTTGGTACAAAAATTGGTTTTTGCTATATTTCGCGGCCCACGGTTGAATTTTTTTTTAAAATAGATCTTCAAAATATAAAACAATACAAAAAATTTCCATTAAAATTCACCAGTGTATCTCAATTAGGAAAGCAGAAAATTGAGGTTGAATTTTCAAATTTGACATCGAATTTCTCGGAAAATAAAAAACTCACAGATTCCGGGTTTGATATATTTTTTCAAAATGGTAATACCTATATTTATGTTAAATTTTAAATCCGTAATTTGTTAATAAATGTCTTTTCTTTTAAAAAACACAAATATATCTTGATAACTAGTGGCGCCACCTATAACTTATATATGAATCGATAGGTTTTTTAATTCTCTACAACTTTTGTTTGAAATATTTTTCGATGCAACTTTTACTTTTCGAGATAAACTCAAAAAACCGAAAATCGTGACCATTTTTGGTTCGCCATTTTTTTTGCACAAGTCTCTCGGAGTTACCATCGAGATATGTTTTATAGGATGCCGAAGTGAACACATTACAGTGAAAAAACCAATGTTACATTTTTGTTACTGACGAAAGTCTATTTTCCATGGAATAATTGTTAAATAAAAGATCCAAAATTTATTCAACGGTTCATTGTAACAGAAAAATTTGTGTAATAAAGTTTATTATTCAGTTATTTTTAGAGGCAAAGGCGTAAAATTGACAAAGTTTTCTTATACATAAAAAATTAGAAAAAGTTTAATGTTTTTTTTTTGGTAAGTGTAATAATTGATTGATTGATTTTTAATCTTACTTAGATAAGACGGTTCAAGAGCCTCGATAATGTATTCTAGTGGGCTGATTGGAGAAAGAAGATGTATTGTTATTATTAACTGCAGCAGCTTTTTTGTTGGATTTTTCTCTTTCTCAGCTTTTGAAAAGTTACTATTTGTAGGTAGATGTATTTTAAAATGAATTATAAATTAAAATTGGAGATAAAATATCAAAAACTTAAAAAGTCTCCTAAATACATCTCGTTTTTTATTAACAAACGATAAATATTATTAAAAAAACAAGATATTCAAAACCCGAATGCTTGAAATTCCTTCGCGATGTTGCAGAAACGACTAAAAACAAACTGCACGTCGTCGCTCAAAATCCAGCGGGAGAATGCGTCGAGTTCAGCCGTTCGACGTTAGGAGGCAGCATCTCACGGTCGGTAGAATCTTTAACATTTCCTTAAAGAAATTGGCCCAGTAATAAGTTCATTAAGTGGAATATTCGAATGTCCTAATTTTTACCATTTTTAATTGAGTTTAAAAAGAAGGAGGTTCATAATTTTACAACTACCTCAAAACAACGTATAGCAAGATTGTAGATTTGAAAAGTACTACAAATAATTGTGTGGTATCATATGTTTATTTCTTAAGAATGGCTCACAAATAACTGTATTTGTGGTTTAAAATTTGATTAAAATTAAAGATGAAATTTCGAGATCTTAAACATAATATCGCACACTTTCACACATATAAGAACACCGCTATTACTTACAGGTTATCCCAATAGTGCGGCAAGATTACTTTAAGAGTAAGAAAAAAAAACTTATATAAAGGGTGTTAAAAATTAATATGCCTATGCTCCAAAATTATTTCTAGCTATACAGGATGATATGAAAAAGTAGAAGATAAAAGTTCAACCATATATATACATATATATATATATATATATATATATATATATATATATATATATATATATATATATATATACATATATATATATATATATATATATATATATATATATATATAATTTATTTTTTGTATCTTGAACCTTTTGTTAATATGTGATATTTTCTTGGGTATAGGTTTTTTTACTTGAAAATCAAAAAACGAGAATTTTCTAATGTTTTGCTCTACGTAGTGAGCTTCTTCAAAGTAATGGTATATTTTCTTTCATCTACAAAGCTACAATTTTTTTTTATAAACTTATATCTCAGTAGTTGTTTTACATACCTATTACATTTGTATTTTTAAGTTATTATTTAAAATTAATAAAAATAAACAGATTTAAAAACAACCTTAAAATTAAAACAAAACAATACAAAGGTTAACAGCGAAAATTATAAAATAATACATACCCTGAAAATAGCTTTGTACATGTGTTAAAAATAAATTCAATTAGTTCAAACTTGGTATGCAATTGATAAGGGTAGATTACTTTTTATAACAGCAAAAAATAGGAAAAAGATTGTTTTTTTTTAACGCTCTTTGATTTATGTGAGTTTTTACGAAATCGTACCAAGCACCATTACGTTATTTCTAATATTTATTATACTCGTACTGTCGCTTCAATTATGTCATATTAAAAAATCAAATTATAGTAAATTTGACAGCTTGTTTGTCATTTACAGCATTTTTATCTCTTTTTATATGTGTCAATTCTTTGATGACCAGTTTGTTATAATTTTTGTCTGTATTTAAAATGTGTTTTTTTTTAAATCGAATTCATACTTAGTTGTTTGCTCATGTTTATGTAAAGATATCGATGCGTTTTTAGTATACTTGTGTCCTTTAATTCTATTTTCAATATATTGTGTCGTCATGCCAATGTATTTTTTGGGACAGTTTAGGCAAGGAATTGCATATATTACATAAGATCTTTTTTTGGTGGGAACTTGGCTTTTTAATTTCGTATAAACTGGTCATCAAAGAAAAGATACATATAAAAAAAGATAAAAATAATAAGTGATAAACAAGATGTCAAAAAAATATTTTTTGTTTCATTTCAATTTCAGATGTATATTTTAGTTTTGGGTGGAAATTATTAAAATATTGTAATAAGCTATCTATTTTGTTTTAGGGTACAGCTGCCAAACAGTCATCCAGCATTTAGAAAATATTATATTAAAATCGTATTTTTTCAATACTTCTTCTTCTACATATTTCGTAACTATTTGTGCTATTGTTGAGGAGATTGGTGAACCCAACCGTCTAATTGTTGGTACAGACTATCTTTGTACTGGAAATAATTATTATGTATTGTAAGTTTTACAGATTCTATAAATTCATTCAGTGTCAATGTTGTGTGTTCTTTTAAATCGTTTCGTTTTTTTTTTTAACTTTAGGAACGATGTCATTAAGAATATTTGTATTCAAAGAAACTGGTCATTAAAGAAATAATACAGAGATAAAAATGCTGTAAATGACAAACAAGATATCAAAAACCTAAGTCAAATTTACTATAATTTGTTTTTTTAATATGACATACTTGAAACGTCACTATAATTAATATTAGAAATAATGTAATGATGCTTGGCACGATTTCGTATAAACTCATGTAAATCAAAGAACGTTATTAAAAAAAAAATAATCTTAAAAAGAAAACTGTCTTTAATAAACATGTAACTTTTCTATTATTTTCATGCTAATAAACCTTTGTATGAATATTGCAAGTGTATTTCTTACAGTTATTGTTTTATGTAGTTTGTTGATCTCAAAAATGAAAACATTTTTGTCCATTTGCCTCTCGTGTCCTCCCCCCCCCCCCAGAAAATAATCCGGATCCTTGAATGACAATAACGTGTTACATGAGCATCTGCGAGAGTGAAAAGGTGTTTCCACATATGCAAATTGAAGCAACTCCACAAGCTATAAGGTAACTACAACTTAAGAAATTTTGATCAAGATATCATAAAGTATAATGTATTAAATTTTTGGTCCGTTTGACTCTACTCATTTTTCCATTTGTTTTGTGCGGGGTCCTTTACCTTCACAGAACTTACCAACAAGAACAGGTAAGTTACAAACATTTGTCCAAAATTGTTTTAAGTTGTGTCCATAAGTAAACAATTTTATAATAAACTATAGTTTAAAGTTTTATGTAGTAAAATTTAATTTTGCTATTGTTATAACAATAATAACTATTTATTTTTGTTTCTAACACAACCGTTGCCTTTTGATAGGCAAACCAAAAATGAAGACATAGATTCTACCTTCCAATACGATGCGATACTTAAGTTAGGTCAAGCTTTTCTAGTTGAGATTTGTTATTCTCATTTCTCATTGTCAAGAGACCACATATGCCTAACCCCAGCATTCCGGGGGATATACATTACACCCACTATATCAACAGTTATGTAACAGATTCTCATTTTTAAAAATATAGTTTTAAATTTTTGGCCACATGAGAATCTTTTGTTTATAGAAAATTTTATAATTAAATATGTTTTAACATTAAATAATTTTTGATCTAATAGGGGATGTTCAAAAGAAACGAAAAAAAGCGGGCTATTTAGAAACCAAAATATCAGTAAGAAATAAATAAATGTATCTACCGTGTTTTAATAGTTGCCTATATGTATTCTCCTTTCATGCAGAGAAAAAGGAAGTAACATATACAAGAACTTTGTTTCCTGCAAATATAACTCTGGTATTCTCTCCATACGCGTTTCGACCATCTTATGGTCTCGTCAGTTGAGCTGTATTGAACCGAGAACAACATTTGCAGGAAACAACTGCTATATAAAATATAAATTCCGAGACATGACGGCAGGATACTAAAAACTAGCCACCTTTGATGTCAGACTGAAAAATATCACCAGTCGAAGAACAACTATACATTTACTCGGTTGGATAGAGTTCCATTGACATGATCATAAGATATTCGAAACGCGGGTGAAGAGAGGACCAAAGTTGTATTTGTAGGAAATGAGCTGTTTCTATATGTTCTTTCCTTTTCTCTATCCTACTTTTAGGATTGCGTAAACAATTTTGTTGGGAACCCAACTATATAAAAATATATAGGGTGTCCTATTTAAAAAAAATGTATTTTTTTCTTTCCTTCTTCCTACATTTTAATCTTTTACAACTTCTATATAAAATATTTCTTGTTTACTTTTATGATATTGTTGCCCTAGACTGTGTCATACTATCGAGCTGTCCTGTATATTGGGTGTCTAAATTGGTATTGCGATCTAGAAAACTATAAGAGATAGAAAGGCGTTTAAATAGGAAAAGTTTTATGTAGTTATGTTAATTGGTTACTGATGCTTGTGCATCGTTTCTGATTTTTTACGTTTTTAAGATATTAAAAAAAATAAGATGTTACATTTTCTTAGATCGGCTATAACTTTTATATTTTCCAATATTATCTAAATCACTTTTATATGGCCACTTTTTACGGAAAGTACGATTATTTAGCCAAATTTTAGTTACTACATTTTGGTTTTTGAAACCACCATCAACTTTGTTTTTCCTTATGACAGTCATATTGGATTTTTAATTCATTGGAAAGTACTTAATTTTTCCTATGACTCTATGTGAAACACTAATGCAAAAAAACAACGTTATACTTCAAAATAATTGAAATCACTTTTTGAATAAACATGTAAATATTTGGCAACACCGAAATTTTAAATAATTATAAATTTTAAATAATTCAAAATAATAACAACACCTCTCCATAAGACTGCATTCCCTATTGTAAAAATGTTGTTTAATAATTGCAAACTACATAGTCATACTAAAATATTTACCTAGAGTGAAGTAAAAGAATTATTTAAAATTTTGATGTTGTTAAATATATTAATTTTCATTAAAAAAGTGTTTTTAGCTATTTCTAGATTATGACGTTGCATTAGTGTTTCTTCACATAGTTCTATAGAAAAAAATAAATACTTTACGATAAGTAAAAAATTCAATATGGATATATATATATATATATATATATATATATATATATATATAAAGAAAAAAAGTCGATGATGGTTCTTGAAAACCGAAACTTTTTTACTAAAATTTGACTAAATGAAGCTAGTCTGCTTAAAAAAGAGCAGTACTAAATTATTTACAGATTTCAAAATTATTGGGAAATAAAAAAATTATAATCGATCTAAGAAAATACAATATTTTACGTTTTAGTTTGTTATATATGTAATTCTCCTTTCAGGCAGAGAATATGAATAATATATATATATATATAAATATATATATATATATATATATATATATATATATATATATATATATATACAACAGTTTATTTCCTGCAAATATCGCTCTGGTCCTCTCTCCATAAGCGTTTCGATCACCTCATGATCTCATCAGTGGAGCTGTATCGGACCGAGAGCAACATTAGCAGGAAATAACTGATATATAAACCATAAATTTCAAGGTATGGCGGCAGGATATTGCATCTGCCATCTACAACTCCACTGACGAGATCATGAGGTGATCGAAACGCGTATGGAGACAGGACCAGAGCGATATTTGCAGGAAATAAACTGTTTGTATATATATTTTTTATATTCTCTGCCTGAAAGGAAAATTACATATGTAACAAACTATTTAAATTTATTTCTTACTGAAATTTTGATTTTTTAAAAATTTTGCGTTTTCTTTTAATATCTTAAAAACGCAACAAGCCAGAACCCATTCAAAGACATAATTTCCTAAAATTTTCCTTCTTTAACCGCCACTCTATCTATTATTCACCAATTTCGGACACACTGTATAGCTTTCGTTAAGAACCTTAACTATATCAGTGAGAAACCGGAACAAGACTCTATTATTTAATACAGCAATCTAATGCAGAAATGCTAATTTACAACTCGGCGAATTACAGGATTATTTCCATTTTAAAATAAACTTTTCAAACGTTATACACAGAAAAATAGAAAATATAATTCGAAACCTCAATGATATTTTTCCATCCCAAAGATTAAGCAATATTTTAGCTGAAATACAGCCCGGCTCGATCCGGAGGATTTGCATAACCAATTCGGCAGATCCATAATAAAGAAGACTAAAACCCGCAGAAAGATAATCTTTCAATTTTGGTAAAATGTTTTTTGTTTAATATATTCAAAGAAAATATTCAGATGAAAGAAAATATCGTGTCGTAAATATTGGAATTTGCTGCTTATTTTGAATATTTGCTTTAATGTTTATGTAATGTCCAGGAGCAATCTACAGAGAATTTGTTTTATAAGTAGTTAACTTTATAGAATTTAATAGTCCAAAGTGCTTGGAGCGTTGGCCTCTAAACAAGAAGTAAAATTATTACCCCAGTAAAATCACGTGTTGTACGAATTTTTAGTATTCTCTCACACTCTGTGATCCAGAGGATAATAGATCTATTACAGCTATAGGACCCTGCCTACGAGGGTCTTAATTTCTCTTTTGCATCATTAATAAATTGAAATCAAGTCCTTACTATCAAATCATACCCATTCTATATATCATCCCACTTTTTCTGGTGGTAGACCAGGTAGTGCCAAATACTCTCTAAATGGATTTTTTAAAACACAGAAATGATCCTTTGGTGGATGATGAATTACACACTCCTAACAGGATCTGTAGCATGGAAAGATCAAAGATGAATACTGAGCTTGAAAAATACCATCAATGGGATATTTGTCCCTGTTTGGTGTAACGAAAAAATTCAAAATTAATATTTACTTAAACTAATCATTCTTATGTTCTCATAATCAACTTAGATAAATTTTCAAAAATAAATCAAATTTCAACAAAAAACAAAACCTCTGGTGTCCGGGATTACCCCACAGCTTGGGGGGCAATTACGGATGGTGTGTGGGGTAATCACGGACATAGTCTAATTGGCACAGAAATCACAGATAAATCCCCTTGATGTGCTTGCACCTCTCGTGCAATTTTCGTGGACCCACAATTTACATTTGATGCACATTATCCAATCTTCTGTGATTGGTTCTTCATACTTTTCATTACAAATAAGACATTAATACCCTAGCACTTTTGTTGACTTTCTTTTTCTTGCGCTGTACGTTCCTATCTTTAGCCTTCATATCATCTTCAAATGCTTTAAGATTCTTCATACCTTTCTTTCTTTCAGTGGTTGGTACAGACTTATCATTTTCTTTTGCCTCTTCTTTATTTTTCTTCCTTTGTTCCTTTTCTTCTAAAGCGTCTTTCCTAGGGGTACTAGTGTTTATAATTGAATGTTCCTTTCTGGAACATTGCCTACTTTTCTGTTGTGGCCGTTGAGGAACATTAACAACATCTTGAAGTGGAATTGATTTGTCCAACACAGGTAAAGGTGTTACTGATCGCTGCTGTACAACTGATAATGGAACTACTTGTGCATTAGGTGACACTGCTCTCTGCATAGATAGTGTCGGTGCAATCTGGGTATCGGGTGTTACTGCTCGTTGCACAGATGGTATCGGTACTATCTGGACATCAGGTGTTACTGCTCTTTGCAAATTTGATGTCGATGCTGTCTGCACATCGGGTGATGTCGAATCAAAGAAATGTTCATCAAATTTTGTTGTGGCCAAATACCAGCTTCCCGGAAACCATTTGCAGCTTTTTCTATATTGTTGATTCAATTGAAAGCTTTAGTAAAAAGCTCGAGAACTTCATACTGTGTAATTTTTCGGCCTATATTTGAAGCCATGTATAAGTCACATTCTCTGTTGTATGCAGTTTTGAGCGGTCCAACATATTTCCAGCGGTTGCATACGATGTGCCGTATGTGGTGGAAGAGATAACAGTATTATTCCAATCTGGCGACAAAGCAGGTAGCAAGCCAGGCTAATATGACTTTCATGGTTGTCTAAAATAAGAAGAATAGGTTCTTCAACAGTTCGTTTAGCATAAGATATAAAATGATCTAACCAATCTATGAACAGGTTTTCATTAATCCAACCCGAATCGCTCACGGCTGCAACCATATCAGCATTACCTCTATGCAATAGATGAGCATTCATTCGCTTCCCCTTGAAAATAAAAAATGGAGGGACATACTTTCCTGAAGCACTGAATACGCAAACAATTGTTGTTGTTGTGCCTCTTTTACCATTTGTAGCCATGCCGACTTGTTTCTGGCCATTCGGAGCTAGAATTCTAGAATTTTTCTGGACGTTAGAAATGCCGGTCTCGTCAACATTGTAAATGCGATTGACACCAAACTGATATTTCCTTTGTAAGGCTTCGAAGTTTTCGAAAAAGATTCTCACTTCTGTTTTATTAAACGCTATAATTCTATTAATAGAAGTGGATTCAGGTTTGCGGAGAGAAATGTTGGTATGCCTTTTTCGAAATCCATAAAACCAGTCCTTTCCCGCCATTTGTAATGTTTGGTCAAAATTATGCTTTAACTGATTTACTTCAGCAAATTTGAAAGCTATTTTCCTCACCATCTCTATAGTTAAGCCATAAAATAGTTTACTGCATTTTAAAATGTGTTCTTCTAATTCTTTTTCTTGGTCTTCAGAAAATATAGCCTTTCTTCCACTTTTTGGGGTCTTTATAATTTCTTTATTAAGATGGTCGTGTATAGTGCTTGTTGGTATAGAGTAAACGATAGCTGCTTTTCCTAATGAAAGTTTTTTGTTCTTGACGTCCTGCATAGCTTTTTGTAAATCTTCTAATTTGTGTTTGGTCTCTGTCTTTCTTTGGTAATTTCGAGGCATCTGAAATATAAAAAGGTTTAGGTAGGTTTATAAAAAATTATTTGAGTAGGTTTATAAAGAGTCTATATAACTGGGTGTTCGGCCTATAATAACCCATATAGGAGTAATTACGGATGTCTGTGATTACCTCACACAAATCGTCCGCCATTACCCGACTCACAAAAAAACGAAAAACTATATATTTATTTGAGGTTAGAATATCGTAATGCACTTGGCGATTACTTACAAACGTTGCTTAATTAGACGTTAGTTCACTTAAAAAAAAAACGTGAATCCTATGTTTAGCTTGAAATAATATACACGTATTCAATTTTACTAAAAAATAAGATGAAAATGTTGAAAAATAATCGACTTAACTTACCTTGTACGGCGAACGCGACCTCACCTCAGCATTCACTATTCGGCACTGCATTCGGGCGCAATTGTGGTGGTTAGAATATCTGCTATTTTTTTCTAACATAGCTATACTGGCGTGTCCGTCATTACCCGCCGCTCGGGATTCCCCCACTCTCCCCTATGTTGAGAATCATTTCTTATGTAGATTCGTTGTACAAAAGGACAATAAAATTTGAATGAGCCCTTTAACAATATTCGTTTGAAACCTAAAAAAGAAGAAATACAAGATTTTTATTATCTGCCAATTTTCTTTTAAAATGCTCGACAGGTTTATCATTGTGGTCCGAATGTCTTGTTTCAAGATGTCTACGAGGAAGATATGGTTTTAAGTTGTTGTGGGCCAGGATTTCATTACAGATTACACAAAGCGGTTTGGGTTCTGACTCCTCCCGGGTAAAATAATAACCCATCGCTTGGAAAAAGCTGCTCTACTACAAAGGCAATGAGAACAGCAACCATTATAAAGTTAGAATATTGACAAATATAAAAATAAAACCTAAATATACTGGACTTAACAACGCGACGGCAAAATCAGCTAAACATTACATACTTATTAAATTATTACACAAAACTAACTGGAGAAATGTTAAAAATAGCGAAGGGAAAAATATTCCGAAGAAAAACAATAAAAAATAAACATATTTTGTTGAATAATTGCAGTAGAAAGAAGGTAAATATATAATCGTGCAAATCATCAGAAAGTTTTAAGCTGGAATGGCAAGCGGAGAAGATTGAGTATTGACAGGAATAATGAAAGCATTTGAACAGCTATTTAACAAATGTTTAATTCAAGAAAAAGTTCCCGAAAGTTAGTAAATTGCCCTGGTCATCTTAGCTTTTAAAAAAGGAGAAATTATTGTCCCATTACGTAAATATAACATTCCCAAAAATTATTGCCAGTTGCCTAACAACAATCATGGCCTTTAGAACAACCAGAATTTCAAGCACAGTATTGCCCCAATCAACACCTACGAAGATAAAAAAATCCTAATTGAAAAGTGTCCTGACATCACATCGGATGGCATTTATTGATATCAAGCAGACTTTCAGTTCAATGTAAAAATATAAGCCATGAAACAAGCTCTACAGAAGGCAGGGCTACTTAACAGATGTATTAATATAAAGTTGCAACATTTGAAATGCAGATGCATCAACCAGCCGAGAAAATCTAAATATGTCCTTAACAAATTAACAATAAATGGACGAGCTTTTGACAGGAATATTCTGGGCATCTCTCTAAAAGATAGGAAAGCCAGTTCTAGGATACGAGATAAAACAAGGGTCCAAGACATTATTAGAAGAATAGCCACTTTAAAATGGAGTTGGGCTCGCTATATTTCTTGGAACATGGAGAGTTACTAAAATAGAGGCTATAAATATAAAAAGAAATGTTGACCGACCACAATGGTCTGGCAATTTGAAAAAGATCTCCGAGTTTAATATGTTGTAGTATTTAAATTTACCAGTTTGCTTCAATGCTATATGTTCTTTAGTTATACGATATAATTTGTATATTTTTGCCTGATTAAAAGTTAATTATTTACACTGTAATTTAAAGTTTGTAAACATGGAATTCCTTTTTGATTCAAAACTCTTTTGGTCTTAACAGAATCACTCCTTCTTCTTAACAGAGTTTGTGAAATGCTGTAGTTTATATATCACATTATTTGGTTTGAATTCGAAGATAATAACGGAATTAAATATTTTATTTTTAATAAATTCCCATTTATTGACATTCCATTTCAGTGTTAAAAATGTGAGGTTAAATATCTCTAAAATTTACAAAGTTTAGAGAATGGCTTGTGTTGGAATATTGAGTGCGATGAGGACTGATCCCATCAGGGCTCTGAAAGTCCGTATGGACCCCAACCAATATTACCTGTCCCAATTGCTATTGGCAAAAGGGAATTAAAATCGTTGCTGGAAAGCAAATTTATTGAATCGTGGAGGGAAGCTCCTGGAATGAGGTGTGCTAAGGAACATATAACTGGGCCTAGTGCACAGCGTACTAAGGAGCTTCTCTCCATGGAAAGGAAATAGCTGCGAATTGTGGTGAGATTGTTGACAGGACATTGTCACCTCAGGGGCGATCTTCAAAGAATTGGTGTCGTAGGCGATCCGACATGCAAATGTTGTTTGGAGGAGGATGAAACTGTTGACCATGTTCGCAGAGAGTGCCCAGCACTCAACGGACTGAGACAGAGATGTTTCGGAGATACAGTTTTGTTATCGGAAGCAGTTAGGCAAGTTCAACTAACGAGGCTGCTCGGATTCGCAAAGACGATAGGCCTCGAATAACCTGCAGATATAGTGGGATGTAAAGGGCCCAATAGAGGCCTGGGCATCGATAATCTAGTATCACCATCCCTTTTTCATGCATTCATTCATTCATTCATTACTAAAATTTACCATGTGAGGCTGCGATAAGAATTTTCATTTTCGTTTTTTTACGATTGAACCGTCGAAGGCAGTAGACAGATTTTGCCACGAGTTTTGGAAGGGCAGACTGCCATGTGACATTTTTTAATAGTCCACTAATCAATGAGGTAAGATTTTACTATTTTGTCGTTACAAGCTTGTTGTAAAAATAACGAATTTTGTTTCAGGGTTTTTTCGTTTTCTGATTTTTTCCGGCTTTTACAGTTTTTCTGACTTTCCTGGCATTATTTTTCCTGACCCGTATTTCTATAACGATTTTTGTCCTTTATGGTTGGACCCACTTTACATTTGATCAGTGAGTTGGGATTAACATTATGAGGCTCCACTTATCTACAAATAATCACTATCAAGGATCTAGTTATCAGCATTGGATCATATAAATGGAAGTGGAAAGTATCCTGTACATACAGAAACAAACACAAGGTAGGAGAAAACTTTAATTTAAAGAATATGGACCTGGACATCGATTTTTTAAATACATTCACATAAAACATGGTATAAATGTATTCACAATATGATATAAATTGTAAAAACGTCTTGGTAATTTTTTTGTAGACTACTTTCCATACTTGTGCTAATTAAAAAGATTCTAGAACGTTTTGCGGCCAATTTTCTACATAACCTTTAAAAATTAAATACCATCTATAGTTACCAAGAAATGATATTCAAGAATTATAGGTACCATTCTTCTCTATGTATATATATATATATATATACAGGCGCGGATCCAAGGGGGGGGGGGCGGTGGGGGCGATCGCTCCCCCCCAAGAACTTTGAGTTTAGGAAAATGGACCCGATTTTTCCTCTTATACTATAGTTTATTCAAGAACTAGAGAGAGTAATAAATCATTTTTTACCCTTTTTCTCTTCACAAACTACCTGTGTTCTTTAGTCCGGTGCTTTAAGCAAAATTTGTTAGACACATATATTTTTCATAGGAATGGGTTAGAAATTTTATTATCAAAAATTCCGGTGTATAATAATAGACTAAAACGTAGGATTATTCTCTCAAAAAATTCTAAGTTATAATTTAAATACTTACAAAATATCCATTGTCAAAAATACAAAAAGTTAAACATATATCATAAAATAAATTCGTCCATATAACAATAAAATATTTTTGGTGCTATCGGTCATTTTATTATTAATTAAAAACATTTTTAGGGTATTTGACGTTTTGGTTTATTTATTTCTTAAACCATCTGCAGAATTACAATTAAACACTAAAAAGAAATTCAAAGGTAATTACTTTTTTTTATGTTGTAATTAAAATTAGACCTACTTATTTTTATTTCTATTGTACTGATATCTTAATTTAATTTACTTTTATATATGGAAATACGATAGCCTCAAAAAAATAAGATAAACTTGTTAATTCTACACGCTTAAGAAAAAGACACAAACACAATAATAAAATAATAAAAAAACTCATGGCTAATTAGAATTAAATATATATAAAATTAAAGAGTGGGACACACTAAAATAAAAATATATAAAAAAATAAAAAAACATATAAACAACATTAAACAATAAATACAACAAAAACAAAAATTTAAATAATAAATTGTGTTTACACTAGTAAACATTACGTATCTAATTCCTAATCAAAATCAGTGAAACTATCTTCACTAAAATTAATTATAATTGGTTCCTCTATCTCACCAATTATGAGATCGAGTTCTCACATTTGGTTTTATTCTTTTATGTGAATTTTTCCCAATTTTCCGCAATAACTTTATTCAAAAAAATCTTTCAAAATTTTAGTTAAATTACTAATTTTATTAATTGTGTTATTTTTAGCAACTCTACCTTTTACTTGAGAGAGATATTTACGTCTCCAACGGACAGTTTCCGGACGATTTATAAGAACAGATTTTCTATCTGGTTTTTTCCTGCAAAAATTAAGTTTTCTGAGCAATTTCCATAGATCAGTTCTTTTAATTTCAGGTAAATCGCGATCTTCAATGATTTTAGTTAGAATTTTGTAGATGGTTGGGATCTGCTTCTCATAATAAAATGTATATACAACCCCTTTAATTGCAGTTTTTATCTCTTCTTCCAACGTGGTTTTTCGTTTGCCTGTGATCGAATGTGGCTTGGGAGTATTAACAATTCCAGTCGTTTTTTCTCCTTCAGTATTCGGTACATAGTAGATTTTCCAACTCCTGTCATATTGGAACATATCTCAACAGAGCTTTTAACATTATTATCTAGATATTGATATCTTAAGGCATCATAAACATTCATCGTAATAGGTTTTTCGTTGAGGAAAAAATGCCCTGATTTAACGATTTTGGAATAAATATAGAGGTGAAAGCCATATCTTTTGGGCATCTCACTAATCTCAAATAATAAATAAAAACAAACGCAAACAAGATAAATCATTAAGAAAAAACTATAAGTTGTACTTTGCTCACTGACAGAAATTAAATTAAACTATCAGAAATTCTATGTTGCAGTAAATTTATAAAATATATTTAAATATGATGAAATATAATTAGATTTACGACAGTTCTCAGTTACCTGCGGCATTGGAATAGGTACGTTAGAGGTTTCGGTAACAGTTTTATTACTTTCTCTAGGTCTTGAATAGAGTATAGGAGTCTGTATGCTTGCGATCGCCCCCCCCCCCTCCCAAGAGCTTTGAGTTCAGGAAAATAGAACCCATTCTGCTTTTTATATTAGGAATGAGTATGCTGCTTGCATTCCCCCCCCCCCTTTGACAACTTGTTTTTCTTGCCATACTGTACTTTTGTGATATCACCGCCCCCCCCCAAAGGCTGGATCTGCCCTTGTATATATATATGTATATATATATATATATATATATATATATATATATATATATATATATATATTGTTATTGTGTTTTAAATAGTCGTTTAATTATGGACACCAGGAGTCAGTAAACTAACAACATTCCTAAAACATATGCATTTTATCACTAAGTAAATACCACAGACAATATAAAGCAGGTGACGCCTATTAGGTAATTAAAGCAAAGCACAACTATCTATAAAAGAGATACGGACTTAGTCTCCGACATATTGAGCTGCCCTACGCATCCGTTGCTGTACCCTGTAAAAAGGGAGAACGCGACAATGTTCAATGCTTATTTTTAAAAAATAGCGGAAATTTGGTATGTTTTCAATTCGTTTATTGAAATTTAAGCTAAAATTCAATTAAATTTAACGTACAAAGCTTTAATTTCAAAATACATGTAACTTATTCGCGATTTAAGGTTAAAATCATTAAATTTAAGATTATTTTAAACAGTGCTGTTAAAAATAATTTTAAATTAAATACCAGTTTATTTTATTAACGGTCAACCCAGAATTTCTTCCAGAAAATCAGCTGTCATTTACTCCAAATAAGATTTTCAAAAATTCGATATTTTTCGTCATGTATTTAAAAAAAAAATAGATTTTTTGCCGGATTCATTGATTGATTTAAGGTTAAATGTAATATTTTCTAGAAAAATCTTCATAAATAAAATACTGTTTAGAACCGAATTATTGACCAATATAGAGGTTGTTATAACAAAAGGAACAAAGTCAATCTCACCCTTAGTTAGACCAGTAAACTGAATACATTTGATAAGAAATATTGTATTCCTTTTTAAAAAAATCTTCACCAATTTGTCGATAAATTTACGGTGGTACTGAGTACCCAAGTGTAAAGTTCCATTGAAACATCGCTAGCATTAAATAATGTTCCAAGCATTATTTCTTATTTAATTGGTTTAAAGGAATTTTTAATTATTTAAAAAATAATGTACAAGTTGATGTTAACCATATCCAAAATGCGGTAATATAAAAATCAATGAAGAAAAATAATCAGTTTATAAATATAACTTCCTACAAAATGGTGAACTACGGTTTATTTTAAAACAATCAATATTTTTCTTCACTAATATTTTGGATATTGTTATAATAATAATAATAATAATAATAATAATATCTTTATTTTCCTTTTTTTGGCAAAATTACAATTTTTATAGGAATCGTCAACTTGTTAAGACCTAAAACTAATTAACTAATTAACGCCAGAAAGACAAGCATGTTCAGTTATTACTACTGTTTAAAAACGAATCTAAACAGTACAAACATTTTTCTATTTAGTATTCTTTTAATTTTATTTTAAAATTTTTGAAAGAAGAGGTTTTTATTATTTCTTCTGGTAACTTATTAAAAAGTTGGGGCCTTAAGCCATAAGGAGATTTATAACCCAAATTATATTTATTATAGGGAACATGTATCTTATTTTTATGACGCGTGTTTACTTGCTGTTTATCTTTTGCAAGAGTGCAAAAGGACTTATTTAAGTAAACATAGATACACATTTCAAAAACAAATAAACCCGGAAGAGTTAAAATTCCAAATTTCTTAAAAATATTTTTACATGAAAAAGTACTACATACATTGACAATATATCTAATGTTCTTGTTCTGCGATAAAAGACACATTTTGGGCGGAAGATGATCAACCCCAGAAAGTGACCCCATACCGTAAGGGCGATTCAACCTGGGCATAATAAATAGCAAGAAGCTGCACTTCATCCAGAACAGTGCGTAAATTCCGAAACACATAAACCAAACTATTCAGCTTACTCGAAACATATTCACGGTGATTTTTAAAATTTCAACATTCGTCGATTTAGATGAGATTGACGTTTTCACAGTGTTCAATAGAGTTGCCCTGAATTAAAATTTCTAGTTTCGAACATTTTTTCGGATAATTATGGAATCTAATAAATTTAGTTTTATTACCATCGGGAAATAAAAAGTTTTCATTAAAGCATCTACTAGCATCCAGCATAATGTTATTACATTTTATTTGGTCTAATCTTTCAGAAATTAAAAATAATGTATCATCTACATATACATACATACCGTCTGCAGGGATGCATCCAACTTCATTTATATGTAATATAAACAGGACAGGGTCTAATATGGATCCCTGTGGGACTCTAACATTCACTTTTATATGTTTAAAACTAGTGCTCCATTGTCAGTATAAAAAACTCTTTCATACTGTTTTCTGTTTTCCAAAAATATTTTTATCCAGTTCAATGATGAATTGCGAATTCCTTATTTAGATAATTTAACTAATAAAGTTCCATGATCAACACAATCAAATGCCCTACTGAGGTCACAAAAGATCCCCACAGGACACTCGCTCGGCCCGATACATTTTATAACATTATGATAAAATGAATTTATCGCAGTAATGGTAGATTTTCCATTCCATATTATTACTTTGCAAAAAATTTATCATTCTGTTTAAAAAACATATTCGAAAATTTTTGCTAAACTCATAACGACTGTAACTGGTCTATAATTAGATCTTTCTTTGATGTTATTGTTTTTATAGATAGGTGTCACTTTACTCATTTCAATGTAGATGGAAAAATTCCTGAACAAAATGAAAGGTTAATCAAAAAAGTAATGGGTTTTATGATAAACTCCAACACTTTGCCAATTAAAGAACTGGGTACATCATCAGCGCCCGCTGATTGCTTATTTTTAAGGTTAATTTTTCGTAAATCATATAGCTCCATCTCTGAATATGGACATAATGAAAATCTGTATTCCACAGGAGATTCCTCATTGAGATTTTCGCACATCACATTGTGAATATGTGGTATTTTCATCAAAATTTCATATGGAGCATCTTGAAAAATTCATTAAAAGCTTTAGCTATTAATTAAAGATCCGTTACACAATCATTGCCAACAATAATTTGCAGATTTTTTTATCCTTATGTTTATTTGTTAATTGAGAAATTGCATTCCACGTAGTTCTGTTTATATCCTTACTATATTTTATTTTATTCTGTTAAAAAGTCTTTTTTGTTAACATCAATTTGTACATTATTTCTTAAATAATTAAAAATTTCTTAGAATATATATATATATATATATATATATATATATATATATATATATATATATATATATATTGTTCCGGACGACTTATCTTCATACACAATGTGTTCTTTTATAATCTGTTATTTTCACAAATCTGAAAACTTGTCAACAATTCAATTTATTTCAACAACGTCTCAAACTAAACTGTAAACGAAAGCTGATCTGGACCCTTTATACACCCTTTTTCCGGATACCAGAAGATCCCGGATCTTCATACTACATGGTGTAATAAAATACATATATATATATATATATATATATATATATATATATATATATATATATATATATATATATATATATATTGTGTTTTAAATAGTCATTTAATTATGGACACCAGGTGTCAGTAAACTGACATCATTCCTAAAACATATGTATTTTATCACTAAGTAAATACCACAGACAATATAAAGCAGGTGACGCCTATTAGGTAATTAAAGCAAAGCACAACTATCTATAAAAGAGATACGGACTTAGTCTCCGACATATTGAGCTGCCCTACGCATCCGTTGCTGTACCCTATAAAAAGGGAGAACGCGACAATGTTCAAGGCTTATTTTTAAAAAATAGCGCATGGCTTTTAAATACAAATTCTAGTTATGTTTCTTCCAATTTAAAATTTCTTCTTCCCAACTTACTATTGCTTTTTTCTTTGTATTTGATACAACATTACTTATCGAACATATAATTTCAATCCTCCCCATTGTCAAATAAACCTATAAAATAGGGTGTTGGGGGTTGCATATTCACCACAGCGGGGGTATTTAACGCAACATTAAATATAGTCCTTTTCGGGTCGTATCCGCGATTCCATAGGCAGTTTTCCATTAGGCAAATGATGCGAATCTCAAGACTTGAAAAAACTATGAAATACGACCGACACGACGTCGTATTTTACGTTTAAAAGAGCTTATAGATGATTTATATAGACATCGTAATGCTATTGTTTTGAAAGAAATCGGAATATTCGTTATGCTATTTAAAATAAAAAACATAAAATGCTTGTCAAAACAAATACTTAAAACAATTTTAAATATTGATTTGAAACAAATTTTAAAACGACTTAGCTAAATTTAATTAGTTTCTTGGATTTTGAAAACTTGTTTTATTTAGATTATCCTATAAGCGATCAACTTGCTGTTTGAGATATTCTTTCTATTATGCAGCTTGTTCAAAAAGTAACAGAAATTTTTTTTAATATAAATCTTTAGGTGAGCCGGTTGTTGATTTATAACCTGCAAGCACAGAAGATGCCAAATGAGATTTTGGCGAAACGTCTACAAATTTCTACAATTAACTAAACGAACTGATGTATTCCCGGATTAATACTGAATCACATAATTTATTTTATTAATTTTCCTTTGTTAATTTTCTCATGAGAAGTCGATTAAAGAAGATCTGGAACTTTTCAGAAAATTATATTTTCTTTATTTTTGACATGGAACGTCTATGGCAGAATATTTAGAAATCGCCAGATTATTCCTTTTGCTTATTTTTATTACACCATGTAGTATGAAAATCCTTCTGGAAAGATCCGGGATCTTCTGGTATCCGGAAAAAGGGTGTATAAAGGGTCCAGATCAGCTTTCGTTGACAGATTAGTTTGAGACGTTGTTGAAGTAAATTGAATTGTTGACAAGTTTTCAGATTTGCGAAAATAACAGATTATACAAGAACACATTGTGTTTAAAGATGCAGAACAATATATATATATATATATATATATATATATATATATATATATATATATATATATATATATATATATAAAATAAGGAGTTTTTAATTATTTAAAAAATAATGTACAAATTGATGTTAACAAAAAAGACTTTTTATCAGAATAAAATAAAATATAGTAAGGATTTAAACAGAACTATGTGGAATGTAATTTCTCAATTAACAAATAAACTTAAGGATAAAAAATCTGCAAATTATTGTTGGCAATGACTGTGTAACGGATCTTTAATTAATAGCTAAAGCTTTTAATGAATTTTTTCAAGATGCTCCATATGAAATTTTGAAGAAAATAGTATTCACAATGTGATGAGCGGAAATCTCAATGAGGAATCTCCTGCGGAATACAGATTTTCATTATGTCCATATTCAGAGATGGAGCTATATGATTTACGAAAAATTAACCTTAAAAATAAGCAATCAGCTGGCGCTGATGATGTACCCAGTTTTTTAATTGGCAAAGTGTTGGAGTTTATCATAAAGCCCATTACTTTTTTGGTTAGTCTTTCATTTTGTTTTGGAATTTTTCCATCTACACTGTCAATGGGTAAAGTGACACCTATCTATAAAAACCATAACATCAAAGAAAGATCTATATATAGACCAGTTACGGTCTTTATGAGTTTATCAAAAATTTTCGAATATGCATTTTTAAACAGAATGATAAATTTTTTTCAAAGTGGTAGTATTTTAAACTTAGATCAGCATGACTTTACAAATGGAAAATCTACCATTACTGCGTTAAATTCAGTTGGAATCTTTTGTGATCTCAGCAGGGCATTTGATTGTGTTGATCATGGAACTTTATTATTTAAATTATCTAAATACGAAATTCGCAACTCCTCATTGAACTGGATAAAAACATTTTTTGAAAACAGGGAACAGTATGTAAGAATGTTTTATATTGACAAAGGAGCACAACAAAGTATTAGTTCTAAACATATAAGAGTGAATGTTAGAGTCCCACAGGGATCCATATTAGGCCCTATCCTGTTTATATTATATATAAATGAAATTGGATGCATCCCTGCAGACGCTATGTCTGTATATGCACATGATACATTATTTTTAATTTCTGGAAGATTAGACCATGAATTGGAATTAAAATGTAATAACATTATGCTGGATGCAAGTAGATGCTTTAATGAAAACTTTTTCTTTCCCGATGGTAATAAAACTAAATTTATTAGATTCCATAATTATCCGAAAAAATGTTCGAAATTAGATATTTTAATTCAGGGCAACTCTATTGAACACTGTGAAAACGTCAATCTCATCTATATGGACTAATGTTTAAATTTTAAAAATCACTGTGAATATGTTTTAGGTAAGCTGAATAGTTTGGTTTATGTGTTTAGGAATTTACACACTGTTCTGTATGAAGTACAGCTTCTTGTTGTTTATTATGCCCAGGTTGAATCGCGTTTACGGTATGGGGTCACTTTCTGGGGTTGATCATCTTCCGCCCAAAATGTGTCTTTATCACAGAAAAAGAACATTCGATATATTGCCAATGTATGTAGTACTTTTTCATGTAAAAATATTTTTAAGAAATTTGGAATTTTAACTCTTCCGGGTTTATTTGTTTTTGAGATATGTATCTATGTTTACTTACATAAGTCCTCTAGCACTCTTGCAAAAGATAAACAGCAAGTAAACACTCGTCATAAAAATAAGTTACATGTTACCTATAATAAATATAATTTGGGTTATAAACCTCCTTATGGCTTAAGGCCCCAACTTTTTAATAAGTTACCAAAAGAAATAATAAAAGCCCCTTCTCTTATAAATTTTAAAATAAAATTAAAAGAATACTTGATAGAAAAATATTTATACTGTATAGATTCGTTTTTAAACAGTAGTAATAACTGAACATGCTTGTCTTTCTGGCGTTAATTAGTTAATTAGTTTTAGGTCTTAACAAGTTGACGATTCCTATACAAATTGTAATTTTGTCAAAAAAAAAGGAAAATAAAGATATTATTATTATTATTATTATTATTATTATAACAATATCCAAAATATTAGTGAAGAAAAATATTGAGTGTTTTAAAATAAATTGTAGTTCACCATTTTGTAGGAAGTACTAAGAAATTTTTTAAAATTATTTTAATATGTCAATCAACCTATATATATATATATATATATATATATATATATATATATATATATATATATATATATATATATATATATATATATATAAATTCCTACAAGGTGGTGAATTACAATTTGCTTTAAAACACTCAAAACTGATTATTTTTCTTCATTGATTTTTATATTACCGCATTTTGGATATGGTTAACATCAACTGGTACATTATTTTTTAAATAATTAAAAATTCCTTTAAACCAATTAAATAAGAAATAATCCTTGGAATATTATTTAATTCTAGCGATGTTTCAATGGAACTTTACACTTGGGTACTCAGTACTACCGTAAATTTATCGACAAATTGGTGAAGATTTTTTTAAAAAGGAATACAATTTTTTTTTTCAAATGTGTTCAGTTTACCGGTCTAACTGAGGGTGAGATTGACTTTGTTCCTATTGTTATAACAACCTGTATATTGGTCAATAATTTGGTTCTAAACAGTATTTTATTTATAAAGATTTTCTAGGAAATATTGATTGAAAATATTACGTTTAACCTAAAATCAATGAATCCGGCAAAAAATCTATTTTTTTTTAAATACATGACGAAAAATATCGAATTCTTGAAAATCTTATTTTGTGTAAATGACAGCTGATTTTCTGGAAGAAATCCTGAGTTAACCGTTAATAAAATAAGATGTTATTTAATTTAAAATTATTTTTAACAGCACTGTTTAATTTAAAGTACATTCATTAATTAAATTTAATGATTTTGTACCTTAAATTGCGAATAAGTTATATGTATTTTGAAATTAAAGCTTTGTACGTTAAATTTAATTGAATGTTAGCTTAAATTTCAATAAAGTAATTGAAAACATGGCTAAAATGTGGTCAGACTTGCATTGTCTTTATTTTTATTTATTTTTATTTTTACGACGTTTCGATTAGGTTGTATCTCTTATCGTTATCAAGTATAAACTGAATGTTTTGTCTTAAGACTATGAGCGTATATAGGGACTGTGTTCATTGAAGCGCAAAGTTTCGCTTCACTGTACAGGGTGAGTCAACGATTGGATGAAGTAGGTTTGTGCCTTTTCGGTGAAATTAACAAAGAAACTATATTTATTGTTTGATACAGTTTATTTTTACGCAGATTTTAAAAATATTTAGGACTCTACAGGGTGAGCCAAAAAGTAGGACAGCATAAAGTTGTATTTTTTTAAATAGAACACCCTATATACGAATCGTATTTTCGATTTAGCTTATAATTTTAAATCTTTTTTATTAAGGGTTTACTATAACAAAACTTTATAGTTTCTGAGATAATTAAGTTTAAAGAAAAAAGGTCACATTTTCAAGCATCAATTCAATCCTAAATAACGTTTTCAATTTTGTGACAAATATATTCAAATTTGAAATTTAGCAAGGCCAAGAACAAGTTAACATAATTTTTACCTAATATTTGCAATAAAAGCTACAGGGTGTTGAACACATCGGCTCAAATTTGAACAAGTTTAAATGAATAAATATATTTTTTTTTAAATGGTACACCCTGTATATTTTCATGTTATTTAATAGAGTAATAAAAACCCTAAAAGTTTTGTTCAATATATCCTATACCTATTTATAATAGTTTTTGGGATATTTCAGTTTTTCTTATTTTCCATACTTTTTTACAGAAATAGTCTTCATTATCATAGTAGCCATGGCAAAAACAATGTAAAAGAACATTTTTCTGTGTGTCAAATTTATAACCACAATCGCTTTTTTTGGTTTTTATGTAGTGTAGTTTGGTTTTTTGCATTCATCCTATATTGTAAAATGAATTTTCCAAAGAATGAGTTAATAGATATGATTTATACAATAGGAGAGGCTCAAAAAAATTGCCTTCTTGCTCAAAGAATTTACAAAATGAAGTATCCTGATCGACGTCAGCCTAATACCCATACTTTTCAAAACTTAATGCAAAGATTTGATTCTTCTGGTACTGTTGATTATCCAAAACGTAAAGTGGTCAACAAACCAGTAACTAATGAAGAAAAAGAACTATAAGTATTGTTAAATGTTCAGGAAAATCCTTATATTGGTAGCCGTCATTTAGCAGCATTATGTGAAACATCACAATCCACCGCTAATCGTACTACCAAGAAATATAGGTATCATCCATATCACATGGAATTACACCAAGAATTGCATGGACAGGATTTTGAAAGTCGTGTAAACTTTTGTCGTACAATAAATGCGGAGATTCAATTAAATCCAAATTTATTATGCAAGGTAGTGTTTAGTGATGAAGCTACTTTTAGAAGTAACGGTGTCGTAAATAGACGCAACATGCATTATTATGCCACAAAAAACCCATTTTGGATTAGAGAGGTGCAACATCAAAACCACTGGTCATTAAATGTTTGGTGTGGTATTCATCATAATCGAATTATTGGACCCCACTTTTTTAATGAACCACTAAATGGCCATAGTTACCTGAACTTTCTACAAGAAGAACTACCCCAACTCCTTCAAGGTCTCGATAGGGATGAGCTCGACAGTATGTGGTTCCAGCACGATGGTGCGCCTCCGCATTACCATCGTGAAGTTCATGCCTTTTTGGACCAACGATATCCGCAAAAATGGATTGGACGTGGGGGTTTCATCGAGTGGCCACCAAGGTCTTGCGACATCACCCCATTAGATTTCTTCCTATGGGGTTATATTAAAAATAAGGTGTATGTTAATCCACCAACAACAGTGGAAGATATGCGAAACAGGATTAGGGATACCTGTAGAACAATAACGCCACTAATTTTGTCCAGGGTCCGAGAAAATCTGCAAAAAAGACTAAATTTGTGCATTGCACAAGAGGGTCGTTTATTCGAACACTTATTAAAAAGAAATAATTAATCTCAGTATTTAATAGGTAATTTTTTTGTTTCAATTTAGTATAAAAGTAAATATGTATTTGCCTTGTCGTTATTGTTGTGTTAATTTTTTCACATTATGTTTAATTAAACTATTGCCGTTGTAATATAACGAATAATGTATTTCATCATATTTAACCACATTCTGTTTGTTTCTGTAGTTTCTTTTTATTATTTTACATGGCTACTATGATAATGAAGACTATTTCTGTAAAAAAGTATGGAAAATAAGAAAAACTGAAATATCTCAAAACTATTATAAATAGGTATAGGATATATTGAACAAAACTTTTAGGGTTTTTATCACTCTATTAAATAACATGAAAATATATAGGGTGTACCATTTAAAAAAAGAGATATTTATTCATTTAAACTTGTTCAAATTTGAGCCGATGTGTTCAACACCCTGTAGCTTTTATTGCAAATATTAGGAAAAAATTATGTTAACTTGTCCTTGGCCTTGCTAAATTCCAAATTTGAATATATTTGTCACAAAATTGAAAACGTTATTGATGCTTGAAAATGTGATTTTTTTTCTTTAAACTTAATTATCTCAGAAACTATAAAGTTTTGTTATAGTAAACCTTTAATAAAAAAGATTTAAAATTATAAGCTAAATCGAAAATACGATTCGTATATAGGGTGTTCTATTTAAAAAAATACAACTTTATGCTGTCCTAGTTTTTTGGCACACCCTGTAGAGTCCTAAATATTTTTAAAATCTGCGTAAAAATAAACTGTATCAAACAATGAATACAGTTTCTTTGTTAATTTCACCGAAAAGGCACAAACCTACTTCATCCAATCTTTGACTCACCCTGTACACGCCTTAATGATTTGATGTTACAAAGTAGTGGTTGCCAAAGAATAGGTATCTCAACACTCGGTTTACTAAAGATTCCATTAAGGTTTTTAATGTATGCTGCTTCTATAAATTTTCTTTTTTTCATATTGGGTTCCATATATATTGTCGCCGCCTCAGACCATTTTATATGGTGTTGTTTATCCCAGGAGTGTTCTGCAATACCTGATCTCGACGTTTCCCTTTTTGTGTATGAGTTTCATGTTCCTTAATTCTCACTTCTAGTGGTCCTTTGGTTTCTCCAATATACATTTCACCACACTCACATGGAACTTTTTAATCACATTCTTTCTTATCGGTAGTTTTAGGTTTTGTTTTTGTTAAATGAGCTCTAAGTGTATTTCCTGATTTAAAGGCTGTTTTTATATTATAACTACTGGCAATTCGTCTTATTTTCTCAGACATTCCCTTAATGTACGGAATTGTGAAGAAGGAATGTGTTTCTTGCTGTACTGTGTTCGTTGTTCCAAAATTATTTATAACATCGTCAATTAGTTTTGAAGGATAACCATTCTGTTGTAAATCGTATTTAATATTTGCTACCTCTTTTTTCAATGATTCGGCATTATTGCATATAGATATAGCGCGATTATAGATGTTGCGTATAATTTCTCGTTTTGTTACAACAGAATGATTAGAACTATGATTAAGATATTGTCCAGTATGTGTTGGCTTTCTGTATACTGAAATTTTAATAGTTTCGTTTGAACGGTTCACCATGACATCTAGGAAGGGCAATTGATCATCTACCTTTTTTTCCATGGTAAACCTAATTGTAGGTCGAATGGTATTTAGATGTTTCAGGAAATCATTAAGTTCTTGATCATTGCCCTTCCATACGATGAAAGTATCATCGACATATCTCAACCAGACTTTCGGTTTTACTGTTGCCATTTCTATGGCACGAGTTTCGAACTATTTCATATATATATATATATATATATATATATATATATATATATATATATATATATATATATATATATATATATATATTGGCGACGACTGGAGAGAGTGAAGAACCCATCGGAAGCCCGTCGTCCTGAGTGTAGAACTCGTCCTTTACTTGAAAGTAAGCACTACGCAAGCAACACTCCAAAAGGTCCATCACCCTGTCCAGTGGTAACGTGGTTCGATCTGACGAAGTAGTATCATTTGAAAGTCTAGTTTTGATTATGTCTAGTGATTCTCCTAGTGGTATATTAGTATACAGACTTCCCACATCAAAGCTTATTAGTCTGTCATCTGGCTCTAGATTGATGCTACTAATAATGTTCACGAAATGTGTAGAATTTTTAACATATGTGTTCGTCTTACCTTCTAAAGGTTGTATGATTTTTAAGAGAAACTTCGCCAGTGCATTTGTTGGGGATCTTCTGGAGCTGGTTATTGGCTTCAATGGTATGTTCGTTTTATGAATTTTTAGAAGTCCGTAAAGATGGGGTGGCTTACTGCAGTGTGGTGTGACCGTCGATCGTAAGGTGTCAGGTGTATTGGTTTGATATTTCCTGAGTGTTCTGTAGATTTTCGACTCTATGGATTTTGTGGGGTCACGGACTAATTGTCTATATTTTCCTTTTTCCAGGATATCTCCGATTTTTTGGTCGTACGTTACGATGTCCATTATCACTGTTGCATTTCCCTTGTCCGCTTGTAAAATCTTTATGGATTCATCCTTACGAAGTTTTTTTAAGGCTGATGCTTCTAGTTTAGAGAGATTTTGAACTGAATTTTTCTTGTCTTCCAATGTTGAGATATGTCGATGATACTTTCATCGTATGGAAGGGCAATGATCAAGAACTTAATGATTTCCTGAAACATCTAAATACCATTCGACCTACCATTAAGTTTACCATGAAAAAAGAGGTAAATGACCAATTGCCCTTCCTAGATGTCATGGTGAACCGTTCAAACGAAACTATTAAAACTTCAGTATACAGAAAGCCAACACATACTGGACAATATCTTAATCATAGTTCTAATCACTCTGTTGTAACGAAACGAGGAATTATACGCAACCTCGATAATCGCGCTATATCTATATGCAATAATGCCGAATCATTGGAAAAAGAGGTAGCAAATATTAAATCCGATTTGCAACAGAATGGTTATCCTTTAAAATTAATTGACGATGTTATAAATAATTTTAGAACAACGAACACTGGACAGCAAGAAACACCTTCCTTCTTCACAATTCCGTACATTAAGGGAACGTTGGAGAAAATAAGACCAATTGCCAGTAGTTATAATATAAAAACAGCCTTTAAAATACACTTAGAGCTAATTTAACAAAAACAAAACCTAAAACTACCGATAAGAAAGAATGTGTTTAAAAAGTTCCATGTGAGTGTGGTGAAATGTATATTGGAGAAACCAAACGACCACTAGAAGTTAGAATTAAGGAACGTAAAACTCATACACAAAGAGGGGAAACGTCGAGATCAGGTATTGCAGAACACACCTGGGATAAACAACACCATATAAAATGATCTGAGGCTGCGGCAATATATATGGAACCCAATATGAAAAAAAGAAAATTTATTGAAGCAGCATACATTAAAAACAATAATGCAATCTTCAGTAAACCGAGTGTTGAGATACCTAATCTTTGTAAACCACGACTTTGTAATATCAAATCATTGAGGTGTGTACAGTGAAGCGAAACTTTACACTTCAATGGACACAGTCCCTATATAAGCTCGTAGTCTTAAGACAAAACATTCAGTTTATACTTGATAATGATTAGAGATACAACCTAATCGAAACGTCGCAAAAATAAATAGAAATAAAGAGAATGCAAGTCCGACAACCACATTTTAGTCGGTATTCTTTTTTATATTCTGTTAGTAGTTCTTTTATAAGCAAAAATGTATGAAAAAAATAATAATTTCTCTCTTTTTTCCGAGAATCCTCAGCTGAAAACTTGAAAATAATTCATGGAAGACATTTACATTAAAGGTTACAAAAAAAGCAAAGCGATAGAATGAATAAATACGAATAAAAAATATTATCCAATATTTCTAATATTTATTGTATCCATAATATAGGATTGAATAGAACCCTCGGTAAAGGAGTCTCACTCATAATATTTGATAATCTAGAAATGAGATCTCGTACCAGTTTTTTTATAGATATATCTAAGCATATGTATGTATAGGAATTTTCCAAGAAAATTATCTGAAAATATTTTTATCTTAGAAATCAGCTCAAATTCATATTGATTAATTTGTACTACAAATCCACCCTACATTATTTCATTCTCAAATTAAACGATTTTTACAACTCGATAAACTCCTACTTACAAACGAGCACAAAAATTAATTTAAAAAAGTTACCTCTCACACATAATCCCGCGTCCCAAACAAAATATTCGCTTTCTTTATTACCCCTCATTTATATCTATATTCCCCATATCTGCCCCCCAGCCGCCCACCTCCTTTATTATCTTTGACTAGTACAAATGTCCCCCCATCAAAATGCAAAATTAATAAGTTGCGAAAACCGCGCTTACGCCGTTCCGAATCCGAAAATCTTAATAATAAAAAATCACCTATCATTATACGACCCGGCTAATACACGATAGGGAAGTTCGGTTCATGCCTTAAGAGTCCCACTTCTGAGTAATAGGTGGAGTAGACGTCATCATAGTGAAAAGTGGCTTTTAGATGAATACTGATTAAATTTCTTAATTATCTAACTATACAGGATGATTCTCCAGAAAATTTATCGATCGATTGTGGGAACACTATAATTAGGAAGAGTCTGAAAATTTAATAGTTTACTAAAGTGCATGAGGGACAGCCGGCTAAAATATTTTCAAGATGGCGGCACTTCCAGTTATACCGGAAGTAGACGTCAATTTGCTTATTTTAAATAGAACACCCTATATATTATTAAATTTTTGATTTCTACGTAAAGTTCTATATATATTTAATGTATAATGTTCTATACTTAAGTCTTACCGTTTTGGGCATATTTAAATTTTTTATGTCAAAAATTACGTTTGCAGACCAAAACTTCACTATAAATTTTTCCTATAAGACAGTCTTTGTTATTTAATTTGGGTTAGTTTTCTTGTAGACGAAGATCGATTTTAGTAGCCCCTTTTATGTTATTTTCAAAATTATTAGTACAAAGTGGTCAAGAAAGAAGAATAAAAATTATTGATGCTGGTAGTTACTATATGGTAGTTAATCATCTTCGGGAAATGTTTAAAAAGGAACTATTATGTTTTATACCACTAAATTTATTTAGAAAACAGTGACTGCAGTTCCATCTCACAGAGTCATTTTCGAACTGAATTACAAAGGTAGACTAAGTATTCGATATAGAAACATAAGAAAATTTAACAATAAATAAAGATTACCTGGAAAATTACATTATTACAAAGGGGAGGTACTAAATTTTGGGAACCAATTATTATTTGGCAATAACAAATAACGGGGGAAACCCATGTTCTGTCTAGTAATTAAGCAGATTTACATTTTTATTTTTACTATGTACATATATTTCTAAAGATTCAAGAATATTTAATTTTTGGCCCTTTGTTGAATAATGTAATATGTCAGTGTTGCTTAAATTAAGAAAACTGTGGGTATGTTCTAAACAATGGTTGGCGAAGCTCGAGTCTGTTTTTTGTAGTCTATATGATCGGTGGTGTTCTGAAAAGCGAGTTTTAAAGCTTCTACCACTTTGTCCAATGTACAAGCTATCACACTCTGAACATTTTAACTTATAAACTCCTGATTTATCAAATTTATTAATTTTATCTTTAGCATTGTAAAGGATAGTGGACAGATTAGGTTGAGATTTAAAAGCTACTTTAATATTATGTTTGGAAAGAGTATTAGCTATGTTTTCTGATAGGGTACCACCGTATGACAAAGATATACAAGATGAACTATGAATAAAAAAAAATTAAAATAAAAAATGATAAAGATTATCTCTTGAGAGGCGAGCAGAGTTGAAGGCTAGAAGCGGCACCAGCAAGCAAAATGCCAAGCTAGCCCCTATGCCGTAAAGTAGGGGAGGGTATTTTTAAAAGGCGCCACTGAATTTTCGCCGGGTTAACTCAGAAACCCCCCCCTACGTTATTGCTTGTACCTAGCGTTCAACTCAGCTCTCAAATTGCTGCAGAAAATATTCAAAATTAAAAAAAAAAACAACAAAAAACTAAAGAAAGGTTTTTCCAAAATAAAGCCATATGATACAAAGTTGTCCGAATGTTTTGAAGTTTAAAATGTTACCATCTGCGGATCACATCTGAACAAGAAATGAGGTTAGATTATGCAATTGCGATAGATCGCTTCCTGGCGACAGAAATAATCGATATCAGGCGAGTATTCTGCAAAACAAAATATCAGACGTATAGAATTAAAGCTATTCATAGAATTCTATATGACATAATCTGGCTGCTGAATGGTAAGTTGACCATTTTTGAAGAATTCTAGATACAAAATGCGTTTTTTAACTTTTAGGTGAACGCTACTTCGACATCTTAAGAAATTTGGAAGAGAGAATGATAATAATCTATTTTAACAACATGATAGAGCGCCTCCACATAATAGTCATTTAGTTAACAATCATCTGCAAAACTTGTTTTATAATTAATAGATAGCTAAGAATGGGCCATATCTTTGGCCACTTCGCTCCCCCGACCTAACAGTACTGGATTTTTTTTTATTTGGGGGACAATCAAAAATAAAGTAAACATTAATCACAATGGAAAATTGCATGCAGCGCGTCAGAATATCATTTGAAAAACTTAATGCTCAGTCAATAAGAAGAGCCACCCATGGAGAGTTCCTGCTTAGGTGAGAAAAATATTTGGAAGTTCAAGGGTATCAATTTGAACATTTACTCAAATAATTTTTGTAACTTTATTTTATTAACAACTGGTTTATTTCTATTTCTTTTAGCTTTTATAGATTCAAAATTCTTGAAGTTTTTTATAATTTTTTTAACAGTTGGTAGTGCTGGTTTCTGTTTCTTCAGATATCGAATCGCGAATGTATCGCATGTTCTTGAAATAACTCTATCACATTCTCCATAAATAATAAATAAGTTTAAATAATCATGTGCGTGTAATTTAATCGCCCCGGCACGATTATTATTAATGAATGTCAAATGGCAAGAAATAGTGACAATTCTGTAGGGTTCGATTGTTTTATTTTCGCCACGCCTCGCCGTCATGGCCAACCAATAACAAAACTTAAAAGCCGTATAGCATTTTTACAATAGAAAAATGTTGAATTGCCAATTTTTTGAAAACTACAAATTTTTGTAATAGTTAACTTTATACAAAATTACCTTTATTTTTAATGCTTAATATGATAAAATTATAAAAATAGGTGCTTTCTATTTGAAAAAATTAACTTTTGACGATTTTTTTAAATATAGTTTTTATTCTTCTTTTTACCACTCTGTACTCATAATTTTCAAAATATCATAAAAAGACTACTAAAGTCGATCTTCGTCTACAATAAAACTAACCTAAATTCAATAATAAAGACTCTCTTATAGGAAAAATTTATAGGTAAGTTTTGGTCCGCAAACGTCATTTTTGACATAAAAATTTAAATATGTCCAAAACGGTGAAACTTAAGTATAGAATATTATACATGAAATACATCTAGAGTTTTACATAGAAATCAAAAATGCAATAATATATAGGGTGTTCCATTTAAAATAAGCAAGTTCGACATTTACTTTCGATATAACTGGCAGTGCCGCCATTTTGAAAATACTTTAGCCGGCTGTCCATCATGCATGTTAGAACACTGTCAAATTTTCAGATTTTTCTTAATTATAATTTTCCCACAATCGATCTATAAATTTCCTGGAGAATCACCCTGTATATGAATGTTTCTCCCTAGAGATGGAATTCGCAGCAGTACTGGCATATTTAGTAGGTAGAAACTCATCCTGGTCCAAACATGTGTTGTTTCATCTAATCTAATATTTTGTTGTGGTATAGAATGTGCTTTATTGAAATCCCAGAGTTTACAGCTTAGGTCCTCATTATAAAGGATCATTTTGTGCAGGCATTAAGCTGCGTCCACATTAGTAAAAATTTACGTTATGTGTGACATGCGGCAAAAATTTGTGCGTTCATATACAATTAGTGCAAGTGAGGACTCGCATAAATTGTATATGAACGCACAAATTTTTGCCGCATGCCACACACAACGTAAATTTTTACTAATGTGGACGCGGTTTTAAACTTTACTCCCTAATAATACCACGATAAAAGGAGAGTAATACCATTTTCCCTTCTTTAAAACCTATTTTAAAGATCATATCATGTCATATCATGTCATGTTTGTACTAGTTTTTCCTCGAAAAGTACGAAAAAAAATTGTTACTAGTAAAACTGATGAAAATGTATAAGGGCTCTTAAGGATTAAAAAAAGACAACAATACAAAACAGGGGTTGATGTAAGAACGCGAAAAGCGAAACTATACCTAATCTATTACGCGAAAGCTTATTATTCAGTTGATATAAATGAGCGGTCGTTTGTATTCCATTTTAATAAGGCCACCGCCTTGGCTAAGGCTCGTTTAATATTACTTTGGAAAAAAAAAATGAAAAATCGACTTTTTTCTTCAATACGAGAAGTTTGAAATTTATTACACGTCGAGAGGTTTTAAGTAAGAATCAAGTGTAAGACTTAGGTGAATTTTCGGAAACATTACAAAGTTTAAAAGAAATATGTATATATATATATATATATATATATATATATATATATATATATATATATATATATATACTGTACTGTACTTCATGGCTTACAACCCTAGGTGGGTCATTGAGGACTTCACAATACTCTTCCATTGCTGCCTGTCTGCCATGGCATCTAGCGGATTGTCAATATTAATTGCCTTTAGATCTTTGGCAATATTGTCTTTCCATCGGAGGCGAGGGCGTCCCAGTGGTATTTTCCCTACCGGTGCTTCCTCCCACGCGAGTTTGACTGTGCGACTATCTGGTAGTCTTCTAACGTGTCCCGCCCACTGCAGTCGCTTAGATTTTATTTCTCGTACAATATTAGTGTCTCCATATAGATCCTCCAGTTCTTTATTGATACGAATTCTGTATCGTCCTGTTGTTGCATCCACTGTTGGGCCATATATCTTTCTAAGAATTCTTCATTTGTTACCGTTAATGTCCAAGCTTTGCACCTATACATCAGTACAAGTCTTATTATTGTTTTGTATATGTTTATCTTGGTACGTCTTGTTGTTAACTTGGATTTTAGGAGATCTTGTACTGCGTATAGGCACCTATTACCTGCTTGGATTCTACAGTTAATTTCTGTCATTCCGTCAGTGTTTTCAGTAAGTATCGTTCCCAGATATTTGAACTCTTTGACGCGTTCAAAGTTATAGTCCCCCATTGTGATGTTTTTGCCTAGTCTGCCCCTGTGCTGGTTGTTTCTAGTGGAATACAGATATTTAGTTTTCTCTTCGTTAATTTTAAGCCCTATGCAACTCGCACTTTTTTTGAAGTTATTGAAGGTCGTCTTGATAGCCAGCGTGCTGTTTCCCACAATGTCTATATCATCTTCAGAAGCCAAAAGTAAGTTGGGACCGTTATGATAAAACATCGCTGTTGGCGGTTAGATTTTCGCCTTTCCGCTGACGTATTCTAGAGCTACATTAAAAAGCAACGGGGATATAGCGTCACCCTATTTGAAACCGTCATTTATATTGAACACCTCTGAAAGGTCTTGTCCAATTCTCACTTTGCTCTTTGAGCTTCCCACACACACCTGGGTTAGTCTGATTAATTTCTTTGGGAAGCCAGGTTCCCCCATTGCTTGCCACAATTTAACCCTATGGATGGTGTCGTACGCCTGTCTAAAATCCACAAATAGTTGATGCAGGTGTCGACTGAATTCCCAGCATTTTTCCATTAACTGTCTAATGGTAAATATTTGATCTACGGTGGAGCAACCACCCCTAAAACCACACTGATAGTCCCCTATAGTTTCCTCTGCATAGGGTTTAAATTGCAAGCACTTTATAGGCCGTATTAAGCAGAGTAATGCCTCGATAGTTGGCCCATTTCATCTTGTCACCCTTTTTATGTATGGGGAGGATGACCCCTTCTTTCCATTCATTTGGTATTTCTTCTGTGAGCCATATAGCTTCTATCAGATGGTGAGTGATTCGATAGAGGGCTTCTACACCATATTTTAGGCATTCGGCGGGAATATTGTCACTTCCAGGCGCCTTGTTATTTTTAAGTTTAGTTATGGCTTTTTGGACTTCTTCGTAGGTTAGTATCCGGAATTTCAGCTATTTGTACTGTGCTTGTGAGAGTGTTGTCGTTGTTATCCGGGTTCAGTAGTGGATGGAAATGTTCACGCTATGTGTTCATAACCTCTGTACATTCCGTTATAAGCTGTCCATTTTCTGTTCTTATAAAATTTCTTGCTTTTGGTTGATATCCTTTTTTTATATTTGAGATTCCCCTATAGTATGCTCTTATATTGCTGCTTTGTCCATTTTGCTCTATTTCTTCTATTTGTTTAGTTTGTAGATCTTTTTTCTTACGTTTGATAATCATCCTGGTTTTTGTTCTTAGTTTCTTATACTCTTCTATGTTATTTTCATTTGGATTTTGTAACATTTTCCTTCTAGCCTTGTTTCTTTCATCGGCTGCTCTAATGTATATATATATATATATATATATATATATATATATATATATATATATATATATATTTTCCCATCGATTGATTATTTCATTAAGCAAACGTGCAAGTATATGCATTTACTTCATTCATACACGGAGCTGCATATAGTTGTACGTTTGCTGAATGTGATTTCAGCACTACAACGGCATAATGTGGATATATCCACTGCTATTGCATCTCACACGGAGGAATCCGTGAAAGCCGCATAAACATATATATATATATATATATATATATATATATATATATATATATATATATATATATATATATATATATATATATATATAAGTTATTGTCCGTGTAATATAACAACAAAAGTAAAATAAAATCTTGGCTTAGCGGACGATTATATATATATATATATATATATATATATATATATATATATATATATATATATATATATATGTATATATATATATATATATATATATATATATATATATATATATATATATATATATAGAATCACATTTTAGGTCATTCAGATGTTTATTAATGTAGGTGCTATTATTTTGTCCTTATAAATAAGTTATATGTTATATATTATGTTATAGGAAAATCTGTAGAGATTGTGAATAAATATATATATATATATATATATATATATATATATATATATATATAAGTTATTGTCCGTGTAATATAACAACAAAAGTAAAATAAAATCTTGGCTTAGCGGACGATTATATATATATATATATATATATATATATATATATATATATATATATATATATATTTATATATATATATATATATATATATATATATATATATATATATATATATATATATATATTTATATTTATTCCATCTTCATAAATCTACATAGTTTTTTTTTAACGGCCAGGCAGACATTAATAAACATCTGAATGACCTAAAATGTGATTCTATATTAAAATGAATATAAACAAAGTCATATACAAAACAAAAAGTAAAAATTCCTAAAAATCCAAACCACCATTTTCGGTATGGTGGTATAGGTAGGCCATCATCTCGATGGTGGTGAAATAGGATGAATTACCTTTTATAACAATTTATTCTAACTGTGCAACGTCTAACCCATAAAGGAAATGATGGAGAGAAGTTTGCATTTACTGTTCGCATTTTACTTCACTCATACACGGAGCTGCATATAGTTGTACGTTTGCTGAATGTGATTTCAGCACTACAACGACATAATGTGGATATATCCACTGCTATTGCATCTTACACGGAGGAATCCGTGAAAGCCGCATAAACATATATACGCCATCCGGCGGGAGGTCGGCGAAACCGCGTTCAGTATTTGCATGCTTCTTTCCGATCTGTCCTTTGTACAGCCAGGAGCATGTCGGTACCCTGATGAGTCTAGTATAGACGAAACATATACCTCTGCCGTATCACTGTGGGTAAGTTTTGACTTTCTTCTCGGTATGGTGGTACAGGTAGGCCATCATCTCAATGATGGTGGAATAGGATACATTGTATTCCTAAGCAATTTGTTCAAACTGTGCAGCCTCTAACACGGAAAGGATATGCTGGAACGAAGTTTGCATTTACTGTTCGCATTTTCCTTCATATATATAAATATATATATATATATATATATATATATATATATATATATATATATATATATATAGAGAGAGAGAGAGAGAGAGAGAGAGAGAGAGAGAGAGAGGTGTCCGAGAAAATGTGGGAAATCTTGAGAGAAATAGTACAAGTTCATATAAACTTTTTTCATATAGGCCTCGTCTTCAGAGATATGGGCTCCCAAAGAGCTGCAATGGAATCAAGTTTTTTACAAATAATTGTTGAACCCCCAGGTATATTTCAATTTTCTTTTTAATACGATCTATACCAGGTAAGACCCTTGAAATTTATATCCAAGAAAGTATTGTAAATTACTCATGGCTGCAGAGACGTATTAGCTGTGATACTGTAACCTGGAATATATCATATTAAAAAAATTGAAATATACCAGGTGGTTCAATAATTATGTGTAAGAAACTTGCTTCCATTGCAGCTCTCTGGGAGCTCATATCTCGGAAGAGGAGGCCTATACGAAAAAAGTTTATACGAACTTATAGTATTCCTTTCACGTGGTTTTTTCGTATTCGGGAATTTTCCCACATTTTACCTGGCACCCTGTATATATCCACATAAGAATTATTTTTCCATAACGTCTTATAATTATGCCTGTATGGACTTAGATGAAATTCGATGTAACCCTTTTTCTCTTGTTTGAGCATTAGTTAATTCATTTTTAATTCGTTTATAATAATCACAATAATTTATGAGTTTAGTATTTTTAAACTTATTATTAGCTTTATTTTTAGATATTCCTTTTCTGGTATCTGTGACCCAAAGTAGATTTATCTTACTTTGTTCAATTTCTTTAAATATGCAATAGCGTCAAACAAATCCAAAATTAATTTAGTGAACCAAGTTACTTTTATATTTGTAGCGTTAATGTAGAAAGTATTTTTGAATATAGTCATTCTTAATAATTGATTTAAATGGTTCTCTTTCTGGTTTAAGAGTATTTTTCATCTTTTTGATTTTGTAGTCGCAAAACACAAACAAACGAATTCATAGATAATTTATTGTCTCATGTGGGCATATTTATAATTTGTTGTAAATTAAAACAATTCAAAGATTTTATAAAATTTGCTTTGTGGGACTTAAAGGGCAATATATCTATATTGATATCCCCACCACATACCACCTGCGCAAACATGGACAAAATTTAAATATGGAGTCCCCAAAACACTATTAAACATTTGTAAAACCACCCAAAGAAAGCCTACATAAATTATATAGTTTTATTTTCTTGTATCAAATTTTTAAATATTTTTAATTAATTACACTGTCGATCTCGCACCTAATTTTCGTAAAACACATACTAAACAATTTTCCCCCCTATCAAACACTCCCATAAAAAATAAACCGCCATGAAAATGAGAGCCGTCCTCTTATTCATTAACAAGTATTTTTATCTTAAGAAAGGAGGGCTGAAAAATTTAATTACCGAACTCACCCCCTTGTAGCATCTCTGGAAAAAATGTCTTGCCATTGTTATCCTTCTCATCGGGATATTTCAATTATTTATTGCTGTTTTAGGACTGGAAAAATAAGAGGTTTAATTGGGTTAAGGACCTTTTACATTTTTATGATATTGTGGAGAAATTCAATTTTGGAATAATTAAAAATTGCGTTATTGAATCAGTGGCGTATGCAGACATGTAGGAATTACATTTTTGGATTCTTGCTAGTTATATAACGAATTTTGATTACTAATTTGGCGCCGTCACTTATCGACACTGAACTGATTTAAGTTGCATTTTTTTAAAATTTTCTCTAAAATATATATTTTTTTCTAAACATATTTTTCTTGCTAATTATTTTATCAGCATATAGATGTAATTCTTAATAAGCCATTATCAAAGACCTTGTTCAGATGTAGTAAGTACCCACCTTGGTTAGCTTATTAAAAAAAATAAAGATGTGCTATGAAGAAAATATAAAAAATCTAATGACACTTGTGATTATTTATACTTCAGGAATGCTTGGACAGTTGTAAAAAGCTTATTCGTACATCCTAGAGTACTTATCTGGCAGATGTTGAAGCGAAATTTAAAAAGAACCCCCAATGTTAGGAAGTCTAATAGTACTCTACTATCTGCTATGTCTTACAAGGTCAGGAAGTAACTAATCCCACTGACATAGTAAATTCATTTGCGAAATTATTCAAAGAGACCTCTATTGTTTCTACTCCTTATGTACCTACTTCTAGTCATGGTTGCAATTCTTACCCAATCTTATTAGCTAAAATAATACCTAAAGACGTTAAGAAAACCTGTAAATAATTTGAGACCAAATTCACAGCGGGTCCTGATTCTATTCCTTTGTTTGTCGTAAGAGATTTTACTTGGGCGTTTGCTGACCAATTGTCTATAATTTTTAATTTATGCATTCAGAAATGTATTTTTCCTGCTCTATGGAAAGAATCAAAAATCTGTCCAGTTTTTAAAAAGGATGATAGCACCAGGGTGGAAAATTATCGCCCCATAGCTATAATGAGCAATTTTGCAAAGGTATTTGAGCGAGTTCTTCAGAACCAAATATCCTTTTACATAGCACCTCTTATGATCGATCAGCAGCATGGTTTTGCTTCTGGACAGTCAACTATGACCAATCTTTGTACTATGGCGCAGTATGTCTTAGAGAACAAAATTTTCCCAAGCATTTCATCGACTTGATCACGGTGTTTTACTTTCCAAACCAGCGGGCTTTGGTTCTAATAACAATCTTATTAGATTTTTTAAAAGCTACCTATTATACCGTCCTCACTATGTTGAATACCGTGATCATAGATCTATTAATTTTGTAGTAACGTCGAGTGTTCTTCAAGGATCTGTTTTGGGTCCCTTACTTTTTAACGTTTTTATTAACGATATCATATATGGGTTGAATAACAGCTGTCTACTTTATGTAGACGATTTAAAAATATTCCAGGACATACGGAATCCTGGCAATTGCTTGAGCCTTGAATTGGATCTCATGAAAATAATGCTTGTTATCTAAAAAACAAACGGCCTCTAAACGTAGACAAGTGCAATGTTATGTCATTCTCAAGAAGTAGAATGCCTCTGCTGCGTAATTATGGGATCAACGGTGCTTTTCTAAGGCAAGTTAATTGCATTAAGGACTTGAGAGTCACGTTTGACTACAGACTCACATTTGTTAATCATATTAATGATACAGTATCGAGATCTTACTGAACGCTTAGCTTTCTAGTGAGATCTACTCATGACGTCCAGTCTTCGCTACTTTAAACATAAAATCACTTTTTCGGGGTTTTTGGGCGTTTAGTAGCTATCACTTGCACTTAGATAGTGAAAAACCAAAGATTCAAGAAGATTTTAAAGCGCAATGCAAACAAATCCGTTTTAAATACGGTGTCTGAGGATTTTCCTTGTATAAAACATAGTGTTGGACTTTCAGGTAGTATCTCCTTACTAACGCCTGAGGTTAGTTTTCGCAACTACAGGGCCCTCAGACACTATAGCTCGAAAGTCGGGTGCTATGCGGGACTGCATACGCGAACTGGCGTTGCAGTAACGAATCACCGACATAAAGATCGCGATTCAATTCGAAATAAAACTGAGTTTCCCAATACTCAACCAAACATAACCTCAATTCAACAAAATATGATATAAATTCCTATATCATATTCTTTTCAGGAAATTTCATTCAAATTTTTCCAAATTTAAATTCACATTCATTCATTTTATCATTCCTATAATATTATTTCATAATATTATATCAAACCTTCGCTTAAAGAAAATTTTCATAATTTCGACAGTTACTAGTACTGTTTTTAGAAACATTGGTTAACCATACTTTTCTCACAGCGTTCTATTACCCATACTTGTTACCCTTACTTGTTTTGCGGACTGTTCCTTGTTACCTCCACATTTTTTAGTTACTTTCATTTCTCCAACATATTTCAGAACATGAAAACGCCTTGTTTTCGGGATTCTTGGTTGGAATACCCGGAAAAAAAGGTCAGTTTTGAAATATCATTCTGGATTTATTTCTCATCCTCCTCAGCGAATTTAACTGCGGGAATTGAAAGCAACTTATGATATTATTTCAGAGTAATAAGATGTATCCATTGCGAGAGTTAAATGGACTGTTTTTACGACGCTACGGAATAGATTACAAGGAAAGTATATACAGATAGTTGTAATTACACACATTACGCGCTAATTACTTCATGGGTAAAAATAACGCTAACACATTTCATTGCGGAATAACTTCTATTCCTGATTTTCGTTTTGCGCATTACATTACATCCCCGTAGCGGATTTTATATTCAAATTTACATACGATTTTCAAGCGGCGAGTTGTACAACAATTTCTTTTGCGGAAATTTTTCTATTACAAATAATAAAACAAAAAAGGTTTATAAACTCAAATACTTGCAAGTTCCCCTTGGCTAAGTGTTATTTACCGTAATGCTTATTTTACCCAATACTTAATCTTCTTTTATAATCTCAACCTTGGAGCATTCCAAGCTCAACATTCATCATGCTTTATGCATAGCCGACAATTGCTTATTTTTGGAAGCAAACTTTACTTCAATTTCCGAAGTAAACAGAAGAAAACAAAAGCCCTTTTATCATCCTCTCCCCTTTTGCCCCGGTGAGTGAGAAGAAAGGTGAGGCGGCCACAGTTCCTATCTAGTCCGGTGATTTAGGAGGAACTCTCACCGCACCCCCCTGCGTTACGGTTCAATGTAGATAACGACTTAGATACGGTTTTTACGTTATAAATCTACCTTACTTCAACGACAAAACAGCGACCTGGTGGAAATGAACCTCGATAGCGCTCGTTACAGGACCAAACACGCATCATGATACAGTCTAGCAAGATAAATTTATACTTGGAAACGCTCCGCCTGAGATTGTTATGGTCCCTGCTTTATGAAGATATCGTATACTATAGCGATTTTAGGAACAACATCAGACAAGTCTGGCGCTTTCGACGACTGACTGAAAACCGGCAAGCTCGATTCGACACGCGTTCAGCAATCAAAACACAACCAATTTTGAAAAAAGGAGGCGTTCCTTAACGCGTTATTCATCAGAGGCCACTATCAGTTCTCAGCGAGTAACGAGACGAAACGCACTTCAAAATTCGAAATGAGATTTTGGCGAAACGTCGTGAAAATAATTTTTTGAACGAGCGGATTGAAACCCGGAATAACCAAACCATTCATATATATATATATATATATATATATATATATATATATATATATATATATATATGTATATATAAATTATAACAAATGTAATACTAAAATACCAAAAAAATATTTGAGTCTTTAATAATATAATAATTGCTTCACAAATAATTAATAAAAATATATAAAAAAAATTTTAATGATAACACCAAATTTCTTCGTACTGGCAATGTATACCCTTGGTTGAATTTTATACGGCACAACTAAAACGGGTGCGTATCTAGCAAATAATTTTAAATTTAACATTTTTGATATTGTACAAGGTGTTCGTTTTATAAAATATGTATGTCTATTTAAAGTGCATTTAATTGTTTGAGTGATTGCTGATTGTTCTGTTTTTCTTTATAGATTTTATCCATGAACTGAAAAAATATATTTTTGATAAAAAACGATAAAATTTTAATTAGATTGTTTTAAAAATAAAAAACAAAAAACCACATACCTAAGAAAATTCAGAAATATATATATATATATATATATATATATATATATATATATATATATATATAAATATATATATATATATATATATATATATATATATATATATATATATGGCCCTACTGGCACTTAACTGCATTTTTAACTAAAAACGTAATCATAGAAAGATTTAGATATTACCTATTCATATTATTAGAAATCCTTCCTAAGTTTTTGTGTGCGATACCACAAAAACTATCATTTCATCTATCTAATATAGAACTAGTACACAGTTATCAAAACGGCTTAAATACGTCATCCGAAGGAATTTGGCTCAGTTTAATGATAGAAAATACCGGTGCCATCCCAGTTGCGGCCATTTAATAATGCATAATCCTATTATTCCATGCTGATGTTTTGTGCACCTGGAAATATTTAATGAACTAATGAACTGGGGCTTTGGTCTGTCCATTCCATATTCTTGATCCTGGATTAGGTAAGTTTTGTAATATTAATTAATGCCTATTTATGTTTTCTTCATCTCTTTGTGTTTTATTACGTACCTTAAGTTGAACTAGAGTAGCCCTAATTATATTGGCTGAAAAAAGGTTAATTAATATTATCAAAAACTTTATTGTTACTCGTAAATATCCGATCTGTTAAAACATTTACTATATTAATGTCGTTGTGAGAAAGCAAAGGGAGCGTGAGCAAATCAAAAGATTTGTATATGGGTGTTTGTTTGAAGGTCATAGAAAACGATGCTGAATTAGCATCTGGAAAAAATTTATTATTAGTAGACTTCTGACTACGTAGAAATCTTCGGATTGATAACACTAGTTTACACTACATCTGTTGCCGAAGAAATTTTAGCTGTTGTTAACTACATGATATGCTAATTTCAAATATATGAGTAGAATTTTTTATCAACTCTAGTTTCTGAGTTTCAAGTATGTAGGTATAAAATAGAAAAAACCATATGTACAGGGTGTCTCAAAAGAAAGTACACATTTGTTTTGCTTATTGCGTGAACGCAACTATTCCGAGCGGCGCGGGGGGTATGTCAATCGGTAGCCTGGCTCTTGGGAATTTAGTCGCCATGGAGCGTTTCTCGGGAGCAGACCGTGTTTTGTGCGTACGTGAGTTTTACAAAAACGGTAATTCGGCGACTGTAGCACGTAGAAAATTCTGCAATTTTCGACATATTCGTCACTTAAATGATGCACCAAGCGCTCGGCTTATTGGAAAATGGGTCCAGAAGTTTGAAGAGACCGGTTCAACACTAGATAAACCAAAATCCGGGCGTCCGAGGTCTTCGAGAACGGTCGAAAAAGTAGAGAGTGTTACTCAGTCTGTTCGTGACGACCCAAACGTTTCGATTCGTAAGCGTGCTGTTACTTTAAATGTGCATAGGTCATCATTATTCCGCTTTTTACACAAAGATTTAAAGCTGAACCCCTATAAAATTCAATTGAAGCCTCAGGATGCTGGTGAGAGGCTTGACTTCGTAAACCAGATGACTGAACGCTTTTCAACTTTTACCAACATCTTCTTCTCGGATGAAGCCCATTTTCATCTTAATGGTCATGTAAACAAGCAAAATTGCCGCTATTGGAGTGCAAACAATCCAAAACACAAACATCAGAAACCTCTACATTCGCCGAAAGTGACTGTATGTTCTGCGATGTCAGCGCGAGGAATTATCGGCCCATACTTTTTTGAAGATGAAAGGGAACACACAGTAACAGTGACTTCAGAGCGGTATGTGGAGATGTTAGACGACTTCTTCGTGCCTGAACTGCAAAATTTTCCTGGCTATAACCAAAGAACATGGTTCCAGCAAGACGAAGCAACTTCACACACGTCCAACATGTTTCTGCCACGAGTGCGTGAAATTTTTCCTGGCAAATTGATCTCAAAGAAAGGTGACATAAGTTGACCTCCACGCAGTCCTGATTTATCACCTATGGACTTTTTCCTATGGGGTTATGTCAAATCAAAAGTTTACGCCAACAAACCGACTTCCCTGGCACAATTAAAAGAAAATATCCGCAACAAAATGGCAGACATCACGAAGAATACCTGCCGAGCCATCATGGGCAATTTTAGTGCTCGATTAAATGAATGCCGTGAGCGCAACGGATTCCATTTGGACGATATCATTTTTAAAAAATAAATTCCCAAACAATGTATTTTAATATGTAATAAACATTTTTTCAATAAAGTCCTGACTTTTTTTTAAATCGATTTTTTAAATGTGAACTTTCTTTTGAGACACCCTGTACTTACTAAGAAAAAATTTATTAAAAATCAAGTTAATCATTGAGTTCTAAAAAACTTCGTTTTAAAGTTCTTCTCTGATGTGTAGACTTAGGAAAATGACGTGTCAGAGACCAACAATAGTCAGACATCATATTCGTATCCCAGAAACCCTGATAGTGCTCTTCCATAACGCGTAAGTCCTGATGCATACGCTCTCCCTGCTCTTCGCTCATATCTCCTAACTTTTCCGGAAACCTGTCTAGGTGACTATAGAGGAAGTGGAGTTTTATGCTCATATTGCACCCCAAATTTTTTAATTGTAACAGAAGGTCTTCTACAAGTTCAATATACTTTTCTAATTTTTTATTTCCGAGAAAATTCTGCATCACAGAGACGAAAGCTGTCCAAGCTCTTAGTTCTAACTCAGTCATAGAATTTCTAAATTGAGTATATTTCGTAAGTTGTCTAATGGCTTTAATCTTTTCCATAGTGAGCTGATGAAATTTTTGGCAAATGTAAGAAAAACAGTCCCCGTCTTTATCTAATGATTTAACAAACTGTTTCATGATGCCCAGTTTTATATGTAATGGTGGAAGGATAATTTTGTCACACGCTACTAGTGAATTCTGGATTATATTTTGCTTTCCAGGCTTAATATTTTTTCTCAAGGGCCAGTTTCTTCTTACCCAATGCTCTTGTTTAGCTCTACTGTCCCAGAGACATATAAAACAGGGAAACTTAGTGTAACCACTTTGTTGACCGAGAAGAATGTTCACCATTAATACCGTTTTTTTCGGAAAAATAACGCCGTAATTCTTTATCCTTTTCATGATAAAAAGTTATTTTAGTATTTGAGGAACATAAATTTTTTTCTTTCAGTCTTGAAACCAACAATTCTGAAGCTTGTTTAGAAAGATTTAAATCTCTTACAAGATCATCTAACTCATTTTGGGAAAAGCATTTTGGCTCATTTGATATACCTTCAAAATCAGCATCATTTTGTGATGAGCTTGGTCCTTCCTTGTCTTGTTTCAAGGGTTCAGATATATTTTTAGGCACTGAAAAGTCAGGTGAATGGTGCACTGGACGCTGAACACAACTGGTACTTAAGTACTGCCATTTAGTTCGATTTTTAGTGTTTAGACAGTTTACGTTCACACTACAAAAGTAACAGTCTTGTGGTTTTCGCCAAATAGTCGATGTTCCAAATTTAAAGGCACTTCTTTTACCACTTTTTCATAATCTTAAATATTCCACACACCATTTACAAACACAATTAGGAACCCAAGACTTTTCATTTATATCTAAGAGCATCCCAAAATACTCAAAATATGTATTTTTCACCAACTCTGATATAACTTTTCTACAATTGTTAAACACATATTCTCCGCATATATAGCAAAAATGATTTGGATTGTTTAAACAACGTCTCCTTGAACTAATCATGACGCAAAAACTTCAGATACTAATCTTAACACAGTAAAATACCCACGTTATCGATAAGTAAATACGCATAAATGATAGAAATCAAAAAAAAAAAAAAGTAACTCGAGCTGCACAAAAATTTTTCAGGTTAGATTTGACAAAAACAGGTCATAAGTGAATATTATTAACCATAAAATTCACGGCAATAGACAAAAAATTAAATTTTGTAAACTAGTGTAATGGTAATTATTTAGTAATTTATGTCTCATTTTAATTTTTGGGGAAAATTTTTTATTTAACAATTAAGATGTGAAAAAATCGTTTTTCCAGTTCTAGGAAAAGCTACTATTTTTTAGTTCAAGCAAAAGTTATCTACTTTGAAAATATCTACAAAATGAGCTAAAGCCCATCCAAATCGGATAATTTGTTTGTTAGTTATTACAAAAAAAAACCTGTTAAAATGGCTGTTTTTACAGTTGTTGATAAACAGTAAAAAAATATATCGCATTAACTTTATACTGCAACTAAAGAAGCCTCTTGATGCGTAGAATAAATGTGCAAAATTTGAAGTAAAAATATTCAATAGTTTTTTGCACAGTGAACTTTTTATAACTTTTTATGTTTTTTTTATTTACTGAAAAATAATAGCTTTCCTTAGAACTCGAAAAAACTGTTTTTTCAAATCTTAATTGTTCGATCCCATCCCATGCATTTTTTCATATAGAAAATATTTGCTGTATATGTAACATCAAATATCTCTGCAAGAATAACACAATTATTATTTTTCTTGCGATGATAAAATATCTAGTGCAAATTTATTTTTTCGAGAAAATTCATATTAGTTTTAATAACCATATTTTTATAGAAACATAAAAATACAGTTCTGTATGTATCACCTACACTCACGGATTTCCGAAAATAAATGGATGACAGGTGGTAATGGGGCTGTCAAACGAAAAATGTTCGGAGTATGCTCTGCGCCATTTTGAGTAAAAGTGACGTTTTGGCACGTCAAATTAACCGTCAAAAGTCAAAAAATAGTGTCATTGTTGTTATTATTGTGAAATAATCTTTGCTTTTCCTTGGATTAAATTTATTTTAAATAACTTAATAACCAAGTAATATGCACCAAGCCATCAGTCAAATATTTAGGTGTAAATATAGACCACAAAATTATCTTAAATTGGCACTTTGGAACTGTTAAACAAAAAATGTATACAAAGGGCCAAATACCTTAAGAGTCTAATATACAAAGAAAAAGGCATATCAAGAAAATCAACTCATATATACAAAGCAATGTACTGACTTTAATAGGAATACATACCTCCTATATACAGTAATTGCAGGAAGCCAGCACTCATAAAACTTGAAACGGTAGAAACCACTGCTCTATGTAGTATTACTAAAATCCACCGTCCTAGCTATCCACCAATCAAGTATTGTATGAATTCACTAAACATCTAGCCGATTATTGCAAGACTTCCTGTCCTGACAAGTAAGTTTGAAAGAAAACCTGAAACTTGACCGGTGATAGAGGAACTGTGTACGACCAGGGGCCGAAACCATAGGCCAGCCCGAAGACCCCCCATTAATGATACTATTCAACCTTTAATATACTTTTTTTATTAGTTTGTAAAGATTTGTAGGGGTTTGAAGACCAAATGTGCTATAAATAAGCTTTTTTTTATTCTGAAGGACCTCGTTTGTTGGCTTGTAGGGTTCAAATTTATATGTCCTAATAAATTATAATCAATAATATTTATTTAGTTGTAGTGTAGTATAGTGTTTAACATAGTCTAAGGAAGTAAAATGTTGCATTTAACATTATTTGAATATAAAATTGAATGTTATTTATTTAAATAAAAGTTTTAAATATCTTACAAATTGTTACTTCTCAAATTTTTTATAAATTGTGTTGATAAAAACAATTATGTTACACTTAACTGTTTCAAAGTAAGATACTCGACCGTTTGGGGACATAGGGACACAAGTGTTTATGTTAAATTCATAATTAGAACTAGCCGTAGAAAAAGAATTTTTAAACAGCACGCTTTTACTATTGAGATATGAGCAGAATTTAATGTAATAATTTTGTATGTCTATAATCTCAAATTTACTTGAAATTTGCGAAACATTCAACTTTCTAAGGAAATTTTAATTAGAAAATACTGAAAATAACGGGGTACTAGCTAATTAACATTTCAACTGATTTTTCAAAAAATAAATCATTTTGAAACGGTTCGTCAAAATATTGCTTTTTTTAAGGACTAGTTATTTTTAACAACCAAATAAAAATTTTTAATTTATTTTTACGACCGACCAATAGTATGGACGTCCACACATAACAATCAATTGACACGAATTGGATAAGTTGGGTAAGGTTATAACATAATACTGTCATTTTATCTCTTTCTACCACTCGTTTCGTTCAACTACTTATGTCGATGAAATTTCGGAAAGGTATGCAAATTGCTTCAAGCCTTGTCAGTGGGAGGTAAACGATTACGTTTAGTCGTTATAATTTTTGAGTGGCGACAGCGTATTCACTGTTATTATAACTACACCTTACCCAAAATGGCGCATAGCATGGTCCGGACATTTTCTATTTATTTGACGATCAGTACATATACTTTATAAGTGCGTGCCTACACTATATAAAATGCAAAATATAGTTACTCAACACTCCTAACCTCATGGCCATGAGAACATTTGACACACACAGTTCATTTTTCACATTACCTCATCTAGGAAAGGGTGCCATCTGCTTTGTGGGTACCAGAACTAACCTTTGTAAACATTGTTGCCTACGACTGGCGATGTTTTCTAATGAAGAAAGGCACTTCTATAAGGAATTTATATTCGTTGGTATTGCTATTCCATAATCACGTTGTTAGTTTTACAAACTAATATTGACAGCAACTCTCTGTATTTATGTATAGTAGAGTGCCTGTACTAACCAGTTGTTTTTGTAGTAGTTACAATTAATAATCTCAATCCCTTATAATTGCTACTCCATAGGTTGTAATAAAAAATGTGGTGAGTAAAACTATTTTGGTTTAATACTGATTTATTATCGAAGCTTATGGTGTGTATATATACAAATTAAATCTCCAACATATTTTCCTAATGTAATAATATTTACAATAACATTGTCGACTAAGTAAAATAATTAATATGATTATTTTAATTATTATTGACCCAGTTTGTCAACGTGCTTTAGCGACACGTGTTGGATTTCTGGGTCGTTATATTTTTGTATTTTATGTAAGATTAAAAAATATGTATAATCTTAGATTAGACACATGTACTGATGACTCTTACTCATAGGAATGAAAGTTTCAGACACGAGTTCAATGACGAGTGTTACGAAGACATACATACAGCATTTGAAGTTGTTAAATTTTCAAAAAATTTCATATTTACCAAGTTTTCATATAAACCTACACCCATTCATCATAAAGTGCAGTTTTAACAATAAAATCACTGAAAATGAGACTAACCAGCCCCACAACACGGAGACACGGCGCGACGTCAAAAAGGAAAAAACCAATACGCCCTCATTTGTCACGTTGTCAAATTTATTTATTAACAAGCGTGACCGCCGGTGCCACCTGCCCTAATTGAGAATTATAACTTTTATTACTTTCCAGGGAAAAAGAACACGATGTTCGCGGTGTCCTGCAATTTTTTTTCGAAAGTGGTATTTTTCTGCGGGGACGAATACTGTTAATATTCATTTTGTTTTCGCGTTAACGACCGTTCCGATGAGATATGTGACAACTGTGTACGGAGTAAGAAGTTATAACCGGGGAAATTAGCGAGTTGATTAAAGTTGCATTATTTCAGTAAATTTTTAAATAGGTGTAATAAACATCCACTAAAATTCATTTTAATATATATATATATATATATATATATATATATATATATATATATATATATATATATATATTATTTAGTGGTATTATTCTGGTAAATAATCGGCAGATTTGCATTTACGTGCGAAAATCATCCTGTTCCTTGAAAATTTAGAATTTCGGAAATTATTAAAAAATTTGAGACAACCAATTGTCTAAAAATTTGTAAAAAATGTACTGATAATAATGAGAAGCAACCGGTTCCTCAAATTACTGAATAACGGGCAAATCGGGAGACTGACGTTTGTAGTTTAACAGAAATTAATTTTTCTTGCAATAGTACCGAACTTGCTATGAACGCTCGAACAGTTCGGAATATTTTCAAGCGGAACAAATATTTCTATTACAAATTGCGAATAACTCAAGAAATTTTTCCGAAAGACCAGGAAATACGTATGGTGTTTTGTGAGGACATGATGGAAAGGGCTAATAGGGACATAACCCATGAAGTTTTGGCGAACCGTATTCTACAATAGACTGGGTTATTGTCTTGCTCAAAGTGAAGACCTCTTTGAACACCTCTTGTAGACTTTTAGGTGTTTTTGTTGATTTAAATTGAATTTAATTATTTGTTTATTTATTTACAATTATTGAACGTGTTACTTTAATTTTTTACCAGAATTTTTGAGAATGATTTTTAATTTTAAAGCGGTCTATTAGCTCATTTACTTAGAAATTACCATTGCATTTCATTAGTATTTTTATTAGAATAAATGTTTATTCGGTAACAGATATATCAATTTTCTTTACGCTCAAAGGCCAACAAAAACTTTTTTTTCATATTTCGTCTATTTGATGCATTTAAAACAATCATTGTATCAAATAGTCATTAAATATTCCAAATTCAGTCGATTACGTTATAAGTTTAGACGAAAAGTAAATACACCGTCTCATTCGTTTCAAGGTACTGCTCGTCTTCGTGTCGCACGGAAGTTAGCGGGGGTAATATTGCGCGTAGGCGTTCCCTACGATCTTCTGTCCCGAACTAACCTGAAAGAAGTTAGAGGGGCTTAGTGGGTCAGAATTTGAGAAAATGGGCCAAAATAATTTTTAGTTAAGAAATTTATAAATGGAAGGTTGGCTATAGTAACGTTTATATTAAACCTCGGTAATATGAACGGCCAGTCTGTTTTTTCTAAAGTTTCGTCTCAGGTCAAAGACAACAGTGTTGTGTTTGCGTCGCGCCCAGTTACATCTGTGCGCCGCTCTTCTATTTGACATTGGATTATCGAGAGATAAATATCGACGATCACGAAATTGGGCTAAACAGAAAGGCATTAATATCTTTTTACCGTACTCTGGTGTGTAAAAACAAAAAAGCATGTTATCCACATGACGATTATCTAACTTTTACTAAATCAACAGCCGAGGTTAAATTCCAAGGCTTACTGGATCATACAGTGGATAGAATTATATTGCTTCAGTTAGACGCCCTTGAACAAATCGATAAATTAGATTTGTAAATATGAGTTTCATTTGCAAATGGGGCTTCGATGGAACGTCAGGTCAGAGCCAGTACAAAATGAAATTCACTGATCGGAATATTTCTGATACAAACTTATTCCTCACCTCTCTTATTCCATTTCAATTAGCAGGTGTTAACACGCAAACTCAACAAGATTAGATTCTGTTGTACAATTCCAAACCCTCCTCTACTATGAATTACAGGCCTCTGAAATTTGAATTTATTAAGAAACAAAAGTCTTTTTAAGAAAATAGATAATTATGAACTCGAACCAGACAACTTGCACCATATAATAAAGTTTTCTTTGCCACCCGAGCTTCAGTACAGTACAACTTATCTACGACGATGATAGATGGCTAGGTGAATGCTTTGGCTCAAGCGAAATCGGTCCAACGTTGTTACCTCTGCCAAACAGCATCTCAGTTCAACAACATTGATACTGTGTCCCAGTAAATACAGAGTATTTCAAGTTACAACTATTAACTCTACACGCATGTATTCGATTCTTCGAATACTGCTTGTATTTGTCATATCAACGTGACACACAGCAGTGTCAAGCCCTTAAGCAGAAAGACAAAGAGATGAAAGCACAGACAAAGACTACCATCCAACAGGCCTTTAAGGAGAGAGATTAGGACTTCTTGTTCACATGCCAAGGAAAGAGTTAGGAAGCACTAACGATGGCAACACAGCTTGCCGTTTCTACGAAAACAGTGAGAACAAGAGTAAAGCGAAAACTGATCCTCCGTTTTCCCGTGATTTTGCAAACTATTGGAAGCGGACATTAAACTGCAATAGAGAAGATTTAGGAATATAAACTTCAAACAGCAAGATTGTTCTTCAAAGGATATTCTTGATACAACATGCCAACAGGAATCCAGAAATTACTTACTCCACTGACCAGACATCATAGCATTTGCAATATTACCGATAAGTAAACTATCGAAAGATGCACAAAAATCAACGGACAAGTTGATAAGAAACTATCACCTAGACTTTGCCTGAAAATCTTCTCGAGAAAACATATGGAGGATGTGTTCCAAAACTTTTGGCGTCGACGGATCCTTACACCGTTTTTTAACGTCGTAATGATTCGGATAATAATTCGTACGTATTAGGACATGAGAAAAGAGTTGTTAATAAAAAAGGCAATGATTAAAATGTTCTTTTTATTATTTTTATTACAGTCGTATTATTTATTCATTTATGTTAATCAATAAATGTTATATTACTAACTTAAACTACATCCTGTAGCAAGAAAGTATAGAACTGCTTGTAATTTTGTAATTGTAGGAATGGCACTTCTTAAAAGGGTACCTTTCCGCTGAATTTGAGAGTGTATTTTCATTAACAGAAAATTTACACAACTTTCGGACATTCTAAAATTATCGAAGTATTCTTTGGGATCTTCCAATGCTAATTCCTTCAGGAAACAATTAGTAGCTCCTAGTTTATCTCTTCTATCGATCTATTTTCGTATCCATAGCTTCTTTTTATTAATTACACAAATATCATCATCCACTTCTTCTAAAATAGCCGTTACGATTAGCTTAATCAGTTTATTTACTTTATTGCGTTGTAGGCTGTTCATCTTGCAAAACACAACTCACTTGTGAACTGTACTTGAACAAAGTGTGAACGATGTTTGGACAGTAGTGAGTATTTTAGCTACTAAATTACTCGCTACTAGACTAAAATACTAGCATAGTGCGAACTAGGCGTTAGACTCATATGAGTCATATGACTACATAGAAACCTTCAGAATGATAATAGTAATTATGTAGTATCTTATGTCTCATTTTCTTTTTTGGGGAAAATTTTTTATTTAACAATTAGGATGTGAAAAAACAGTTTTTTCGAGTTATAAGAAAAGCTAGTAAAAAAGTTTCAAACAAAAGTTGTATTTTTACATTCCATTTTTGCAACCGGATCGATTGTAATAACATTTAAAAAGGGGCTACTTCAATTCGATACGCAGATTAATTACCAAAACTTTTTTAAATACTCAATAATTGCCAGTTTTACAATGAAAAAAAGAACAGCCAATAACAGACCAGTATTATCCTTCTCCCCAATGGATCCGAACTGATTGCGACCCATTTCCTAACTGGAATGACATCATGCATAGATATTGTCCATCAATTTCAAATCGCTTGATCCAGACGGGATCGGCATCCAGATTCCACAAGGTGAATTTTTAATTTGCTAATCGTGGTTTATTCCGCGCGTATTGGATGGTTTTGTGGTCCAGATTTTATTGAGAGAATTTTTACGAATACATTTTAGAATTAATGATTGAAAATTGTGTTAATTTAAAGCGGTATTGAGCAATATTCATTGAAGGAATCTGAAATAGCCAAAACAACATATTAGTCTAGTCTTTGTCTATAGTTTAAAATTAACCCATAAAAAGTAATCCATAGGTGTTAAATCTAGCAGACGAGGTGACCAATTTGCAGAAGCATAATTTCCCTTGCCAATTCAACAATTTTGAAAATTCTAATTCTTAATCTGAAGTATGGTGGTACACCTTCTTGCAAGAATCACATATTGGATTGTAACCAGTGGAAGATCGTCCAATAAATTTGGAAGATTTGCTAAGTATTCCAGGTAGTTGAAACCATTTAAATGAAGTGGTAAGATGACAGAATCAATAAAAAATATTGCAATGATTCCTGCCCATACGTTAATTTTAAATTAATAATAATAATAGGAATGAAAAACAACAAATCTGCCAAGACTACAGCCAGATGTACCATGAAAATCTCAAGAATAATCAAGGAATTCCATAACTGGAAACCTCTAGGTCTCAAGCAGGTCCAGAACTACTGGTTCAAGAAGTTCTGGTGTATGTACCATCAACTGGCTAATCTTATTAATGAAGTTTTTCTTAACTCAGCAAAAATGTCATTGTTCCTGATAAAAGATTTTACGTATCTCTTGCCAAAGGACCAACATAGCTCACATGACCCAGCTAAGTATAGGCCAATCACTTGCCTTCTCACACTATACAGAGTTATTTACCCTATATGGAAGTCTAATATAGTTGCTTTTTAAAATTATTTTCATATTATACAGGGTGTCCCAAAAGCTCGGAAAGTATCCAGGTTGTGTTTTTTTTAAATGGAACTCCCTATATATTATTATATTTTTGGATTCTCTGATCAAAATAAGTGCCTAGTTTAATAAGGTTTATTGTACCTAAACCTTAAGGGTTTTTCTATTATTTAAATTTTGACAAATTCTAACCTATTTTTCATGTCTCAAATACTTAAGGAGTATTTCAGTTATGTACTCTAAATTTACAGTGAAGTGTAACAATAAATCATATTTTATATACCAATTTTAATAAATTTGCAATATTACACATGGTGTCTAAAAATTAAAACTAATCAAATAAGAACTTTAAATAATTATAACTTGATTAATTTAAATAGAACGCTATACTTTTTAATTTACCAGAAAATGTACCCTTTAAATACCTATCGAATGATATAAGGGTGTTCAATAGCTAATTCTTCGCATTTTCACAGAATACGTCAAATAATAATTTTGTGCACGATTTTGGGTTTTTTGAATAGATGTTCTAATGTATATAGCTGTCTATGGCATTTAGAAACGTCAGATAATTCATTTAATCCGTCAGTTTAATCTGCAAAGCCTATTGCTATAATAGCGATATTATTTTTTGTAACTGTAAAACTTCTTTTATTGAATTGAATTATTTGAATATTATTGTGTCTTTGTCAAAATGAAGATTTATCCAAAGGAAGATCGTATTGATATGATGTTTATCCTTGGAGATTTTCATTAAAATTGTTTGTTGACTTCTCTGGTCTATGCTCAAATGTTTCCTGAAAGGAACCATCCTAAACCAGCCGTTTTTGTGAGACTATTAAACCAGTTTCGGGAAAGTGCAAGTGTCAGTTATAAAAAAAACTGTTATAAGAAAACTTGTCAATGAGGATGAAGAAAATGATTTTGCTGTACTTGGTTGGGTGATTGAAAATCCCAATATTAGTCAGAATCATATATCCGAAAATACTAACATTAGCCAAGCAAGTGTTTCAAGGATTCTTAACAAATACAGATTTCATCCTTTTAAAATCCAGCTTTGTCAAGAACTTCACGGAAATGATTTTGACAACCGAACTGAATTCTGCTTGTGGGTGTTAGATAAAGTGGCAGAAAAGGAATGCCTTTTTGGTAATGTCTTTTTTAGTGATGAATGTACTTTTCATAACAATGGTTTCGTGAATAGACACAACTTCCATTATTATTCTGATTGAATGGGTGGCCTGTTAATGTGTGGGGAGGAATACTGGGTTCATACTTAATTGGACCCTTCTTTTTTGAAGGACTTTTAAATGGTTTGATATTTCGCGATTTTCTTGTACACCAACTCCCAGCGTTATTAGAAGATATTCTTTTAAATATTAAATGTTGTAATATAGGAGAAAGTCTAGATCTAGATTTAGTACTTATCGACTTGTCTCTGTATATCCCTATATTACAAGCACGTTCGGTTTTCTTTCTCTGTCTCTCATATGGATTGTCTATATCGGTCTCTTTTCTCGGGTTATTCTGTCGTCATCGGGTAATTTGGCAGGGAGAACCTAGAAAAGACCTGCCGTGTCTAAATCGTATATATATATATATATATATATATATACATTGGATTTCTCTCTATAAATGTGGGTGTTTCGTCTCGGTACCAACTATAAGGTCGGCAGTTTCTAAATGTCAACTTTCGAAACAGGTTGATTGGGAGAAGCGGATTTCAAAATTGCCCCCCTAGATCTAGCTATAGAACACCCCTATACTTATTTAAGTATTTAAAAGATACATTTTCTGATAAGTTAAAAAGTATAGCGTTCTATTTAAATTAATCAAGTTATAGCCACTTAAAATTCTTATCTGATTAATTTTAATTTTTGGACACCCTGTATAATATAGCAAATTTATTACAATTAAGATATAAATTATGATTTATTGGTATACTTCACTGTAAATTTCGAGTCATAACTGAAATACTTCTTAGTTATTTGAAACATGAAAATTAAGTTAGATTTTGTAAAAATTCAAATTATTTAAAAACCCTTAGGTTTAGGTACTATAAACCTCATTAAACTAAGGATTTATTTTGATCGAAGAATCCAAAAATGCAATAATATACAGGAGGTTCCATTTAAAAAAAACACCACTTTGATACTTTCAGAGCTTTTAGGACACCCTATATACTATGAAAATAATTTTAAAAAGTAACTATATTAAACCTCAATATATCTCAAAAGTAAAACTTTTTGAAAGTCTAGTATTTTGGCCGCAATATTCCGTGCCGTATATGGTGAATAATCTTGTATAAGGTGATCACCTCTTGCTTGACATAACGTATCTATTTTGTTTCTATTTTTTCAAACCAAACAGTATTTAAAAAATAGAATACAAAATCACAAATACAGCATTAGACATCACAATAACGATAATAAAACTACCTTAGCGAAACATGCACTCGATAACATACACAACATCGATTTTAACACCGTGGAGATTTTAGACAAAGAAATTAATTACAAAAAAAGAACAATTAAAGAAATGATCCACATTAAAAGAACACCCTGTACAATGAATTTGAGAACGGACACAAATGACCTGAGTAATGTGGATACCAATCTAATAGGGCAATTGCAGATGGTCCAGAAACTTTCAAACTATTTAGTAGTACTCTGTCAAAAGCAAAACAAACCAGATGGGTAAAAAATGCATTCAAAAAATAATATCAGTTTTCTATATTTATATTTATATTAAAAAAGAAGATTTTGATTATACTTGTACTAAAATATTAAAATAGTTAAATGTAAGTTAATTAAGTTAACCACCTGTTAACATTAGGTAAGAAATTAAAATTTTCAGTTTATATAACAACAATTTACATATTCCTTTTCATATTTACAATAATTCTCTGAAGATGGTTTAAGCAATAAAATAAACCGAAACGTCAGAAAAAAACATGTGTTAATTTCTTATAAAGTAATATTATGACCGAAACCCAAAAAAGTAAAAACTAATTAATCTATGTACAATAAATGAAGGCCTGATTTTTGTATGCTTTTTATAAATAAAAAATATGAAATACTTAATTAGACTTTAATTTTTAATATTATGCGACCATCATTACTACAGAAATTAAAGTAGGAATAAAATATAATAATAATAAATTTGACAAAATGTATTTAAAACAAGTTGGTATAGGTTTTTTATACCTAATTAAAAAAATTAGGTACTTGTGCGGTATTGAGATTTTTCTCGAGACTTAAGGCGCGAAAGTAACTGTTACCAACCGACGCCGTCTAATTTTACATTTTTATCAGTTTGGTAATAAAAGATAATTGCATTATTTCTTATTTTTAGAGTTCAAAAATATAAATCGCATATTAATGAAGTATAAGGTAAACTTAATTGTGAGTTAATAATAGTGCTCTTCGTATTTATTTTTAAACAAAATATGTATACATATTTATTCAAATATGCGATGGCATAGTAACCCATCAATCTTGTATGGTTGAGGAAACTGCGCCCAGAGGTAATTTTAAATGCCTTCGTTTGATAATACAAAATGGGTCTCTTGAGATTTTTTCGATACGAGTTGTGCTATGACAAAAACAGTGGCGTGCGTTTTGATGTAAAGCTTTTGTAAAAACGGGTTAAGTATAAGTATGCCTTGTGCAACAAGGATCGCTTATCCGACACCGAAAGAGAAATATTAGTCTATGAAGATGGAATGAAAGCTTAATCTTTCTTCGGTGTATCCGAGTGATTGAAAGAATTGTTCTGAGGTATTTTTTGTGTTAAAGTGCCTACAAAGAAATCACCCAAGCAATGAAATATCGAGGGTTCAAGTGTACGTCTTTGAAAGGAGATTATTTAGAAAAAAAGAGTAAATTTATGTCAACAAAATGACGAAATTATGTCTTATTTTCACAAAAACCATTATAAGGAAATTTTAAAATTCAAATACAACGAATAAAAAACTTTATTAGCTTATATTTAGGAAATAGAAAAATATTTGGATAGGCGACCGCTTGGGAATACCACGTGCTGTTTCTTTAATATTTGAATGTTTTTTTAAGAGTTATTTCAGCGGATATAGAATAAAACCTTTTTGAGTGTGTAGGAAAATGAGGATATTTTAAACAAAACTTTATTAGTTTTCTTGATCAAAAGTTGAATTTGAATATATTAAGTCACATTTAAATTGTCGAAAATTGAAGCAACTTTTGAGTTAGAATCCCATAATTTTGAACTAAATATTTCTACCAAAATAAAAAGAGAACTTGTTTTTAAGAGAAAGGAATCAAAACAAGTTACGTTTTAACTTCTTGGCTCCATCCTGTTGAAACAACATCTTATAGCATTTTTAATTTTGCTATAATAAATATATTCAAAAATTTGTATATTCTGGCGCATTCGTCATAATCTCTCAGCAGTGTAGCGTTATATATTTTTGGGTATTATTTTTGTTTGTTTTTATGAAATTACTATCTTTATTGCTTTTTTAAATCCTGAATTTAGATCAAATGCCACTGAAAAAGCAAAGGAAGTACTTCTAAAAACAATTACTTAAGTAACCTAATTAAACATTCAAAAAAAGAATAAACAGATTTTATAATAAAGGTAGTAATTTCATAAAAAGAAACAAAAATAATAGCCAAAAATACCTGACGGTTCCATATATCCCAAAGCTTTCGCATAACATACAAAACATATTTGAAAAGGAAAATAATATTACTATATGTCGTAAAGCTCATAAGTTATATATATATATATATATATATATATATATATATATATATATATATATATATATATCCATCATATCCTTTCCATGTTAGAGGTTGCATAGTTTGAATGAATTGCTAAAAAAACAGAATTCATTCTGTTCCACCACCATAGAGATGGTGGCCTACCTGTACCACCACAACGAGAAGAAAGTTAAAAAACTTAACCCCTCCGCTACAGTGATACGGCAGAGGTACATGTTTCGTCTCTCATTAGACTCATCAGGGTACCGACATTCACCTGTCTGTGCAAAGGACAGATCGGATGAAGCATGCATCACTGAATGCGGCTTCGCCAACCTCCCGCCGGATGGCGTATATGTGTTTATGCGGCTTTCACGGATTCCTCCGTGTGAGATGCAATAGCAGTGGTTATATCCACATTACTTCATTCACACACGGAGTTGCATATAGTTGTACGTTTGCTGAATGTGATTTCAGCACTACAGTAGCATAATGTGGATATAACCACTGCTATTGCATCTTACACGGAGGAATCCGTGAAAGCCGCATAAACACATATACGCCATCCGGCGGGAGGTTGGCGAAGCCGTGTTCAGTGATGCATGTTTCCTTCCGATCTGTCCTTTGCACAGACAGGTACATATTGGTACCCTGATGAGTCTAATGAGAGACGAAACATGTACCACTTCTATTGCATCTCACACGGAGGGATCCGTGAAAGCCGCATAAACATATATATATATATATATATATATATATATATATATATATATATATATATATATATATATATACAGGAATAGTAAGATCGCGAATGGTAAAAAACAAATTTATTTTAGAATTGACAACATTTTCATAACTCTATATTCGATGACACCCACATTATAAATATTCCGGTCAGTCTTCCACGCCCATGACTTATCCTAACATGTTTATCGGACCTAAAAATGTCTTTGCAACGCACTGGTTGGTATACTTATAGGATAATATAGAGCCGCAAAAACCAAATAAAATTGCTTTCTTGACATTTACAATTCAAATCTGAAATTATCTGTTTTTTTTTTGCCCCGGGATGTACATTATTGTGTAATACTCAACCAATACTTGGTAATATTACCTATTTTAAAAAAGTAATACTTGTATTGAACAATGAAAATAATTTTAAAAACTAATCATTATATTGCATTTATTATCAAGTATTTACACACGATAAATTATGAATTATAAATACGAAAATATAAAAAATTGTTGAATCGCTTTTGCACCAGGCTAACTATTTTAATTGTTACACTCTCTTATAAGAGCTGTAGGTACATTTTTTTTTTGGAATGGCTACAATTGATTTGAGAAAATTTGCCTACCAAATAATGGTTGCTAAAAATATTTCTCATAGATTTTCCTAGGGAAATAAAATAGCAGCTTTAGACTGGTTGAGAAACTTTAGAGAAATAAACCACTCTATATCATTTCAAATATTTGTAGCTTCATTTGCAGCCAGAGCGTAAGGCTTCAACAAAGTCCAGGTTCAAACATTTTTTAATTTGTTAATTGATGTTATCAAACTTTGAACACTATCAAATTTGTAATGTTGAAGAATCTGGATTCGGCAACAAAGCGGAGAAAACAAGTGGATGAATTGGGACATGTTCCTGAAGTAGATGCAGCTTTCTGTTAAATACGTAAACCCGTCAAAATAATCCTATGCTCTGTTGTTTCTAGATGGACACTCAAATACGGAAATTTGAAGGTCTTAACTTATGCCAATGAAAAGAACATCACTATTTTGCTTCCTCCCCACTGTATCCATAAAATACAGCCACTGGATGTCAGTTTCTTTTGTCCTCTTAATACATTCTACACTAAAGAACTCCGTATTTGATTAAGGAACCATCCAGGAAGAACTGTCACACATTTCCAAGTTTCTGAGCTTTTCAAGCAAGCTTATCTTCGAGCAGCTACAGTTAACAATTGTCAAAATAGATTTGCTGCGAATGATATTTTTCCTTGACTGGATGTTTGCGTATGCAGATGTCACAGATAATGATCTTCGAGAGTCTTCGATTCTTATCCTGGCGGAGTACCATGGTGAGGAGCAGTCTTTAGATGCTCAGAACTCCCAGTCGAACGACCAAACTTAGGCAGGATATACAGGAAGTACGAACTTCGAGTTGAAAGAACACACTGAGGCAGTGCAATTTTCAGATCCTACGAATTCCAGTCCAACAATCTTTCAGAGCCTGTGAGCTCTTAGTCCAGCAATCAAACTGAGCTCGGTCCAACTATAGCAGCAATTTCCTCATCGTTTAAATATTCACAAATACAAAGAATAAAACATAAGAAGTGTAAATTCGGGATGTTGAATATCCAGACGTAGCACAACGGAAAACTATTGTTGCTGAAAAAAATATGCAGATTTGAGGAAATCTACTAAACAAGTTAAAAACAGCGTCGTATTGGCTGTACCAGACAATGAAGATCCATCTTGAATTTATTGCATGAAGCCTTGAAGTCATTCCCGTTCGAGAGAATAGTGGTTTCAATGCCAAGTCTGCCGCCAGTGGTGTCAAATGCACATTGTTAAAGGTATGCCATCTTACCCATAGTGATTGGGAAAGGTGGATTTTTGATACATTTCTATTTTTAGAAGAAATTATAGTTTTTGTTCAACTTTTAGATTGTTTATTTACTAATAATAAACTACTTTTTAAAACGTAATGGCTATTTATTTTAATCTCACTACGCGTTTTCTTATAATCGTTTTTTCCAAAATCTATGCCATCTCAGACCACATTCTCCTATGCACACATTACTATAATAAATAATACACACAACTTTAATTCTTTAAATTGCTAGAATCACATTTTTAGATACGAATTACCAACTTCAGTTCCAATCCTTTATCTAATCCCTACGACCACAACCTTCCCGAAAACAAGTGAAACAATCCTCAAATCAACACATCCGGCCTTAAACATCAAACTACAAACAATCGAGCATCACACCTAGACCGACAAACAATTGAACATCGGCTCGTAGCCGCCTTGATTTCGGTAAGTCGGTAAATAGTACAAGGGTTTTGATGTAAAACGGGCTTAGGTCTACTTGATTGCTCAAAGGTGAGGAATTTGTTGAAGGGTTCGAAGGTAAATAGTGGAACGAGCGAATAAATATTGATGGGAAAGGAAGTTTAATGGTTAGAAAATGAAAAAATAGCAACATAAATAGAACAAAAAACTGATATAGTTCATCGGCAGGTACGCCGGCTGAGTTAGCCTCATATGAGATGATTTTAAAATTTATTTTAAGTAGACTTCTGATTACATAGAAATATTTAAAATGATAATAGTAATTATGTAATATCTTATGTCTCATTTTCTTTTTTTGGGGAAAATTTTTTATTAACAATTAAGATGTGAAAAACAATTTTTCCAGCTCTAGGAAAAGCCATTATTTTTTAGTAAAAAAGTTTCAAACAAAAGTTGCGCGCACTTAAATACCTATATAATAAGCTAAAGATTATCCGAATCAAATAATCTGTTCGTTAGATACTGCAAAAAACTTGCTAAAATGGTTGTTTTTCAATTGTTTATAAACAATAGGAAAATATATTGCTTTTAACTTATACCACAACAAAGGAGCCTCTTATTGCATACAATAAATGTGCAAAATTTTAAATTAAAATAATATTCAATACTTTTTGGCACAGTGAATTTATTTATAACTTTTTACTTTTTTTTTATTGTTTGTTCTCAGCGATCTAAAGGTCGTACAGCGGTTTGCGGGTATACAAATGAAAGTTTCAGACTAACTATAGCAAAAAAGAACTAAGTGGACTGTTGATCTTAAATTGTTGAAACAGATAAACAAAGTTGGGGTTCTTTTTTTCGTTATAAACAAATAGAATAACTCTTCAACAATTGTTGATATCGAAATGTCGATAAATGAACGCGATAGCTGAGATGTTGACGCACAATCTGAAAGAAAAATTATGTATGATCTCTAGAAGCTGAGATAGAGTTTTTTTTTAAAAAATCGCTGAGGAGTTGTTTATTAACATTAAGGGAGTAGGAACTCATAGGGAGATGGTTAAACTATTGTATGTAGCAGTTTTGAACTCAATTATTTTAAAATTGTTGTTGTAGCTATAGTTTAAAGTTGCACTCTGAGAGTCAGAAAGTGAGCAGTGGAGGGGAAGGGGGTTCTTTAAATCCGCGGCGCGCGGAAAAAACGTGATTCGGACGCTTCAAATTCGAGCAATGGATGATAAGTTTTGTAATCAAATTATTGTTAAACATAGCAATAAATAAATTGTTGCACTTTTATACATTTTATGTATAATTATAATTTTACCGTACTTACGAGCTTTTCAAATTGCGAAAAAATTGTTACAGTGATCAACAGTATACTATTAATTAGGAATATTAAGAATTAGTTTGATTTTTAATGTACCATTAATATCTGTTGAGATATAGCATGAAACAAATAGCAATGTTTATTGATAGCATTATTTTTCGAGATGTAGAATAAACTACATTTGACGACCATATTGTAACCGACTATCCAGTCGAGAATTATTGTAATATTACTTTCAAAGACGATGAAAGTAATAGGGGAGAAAATAATTCTGATTATAATAATGATGATGTTGATGATTATGATAATTAGGTCAGTAATTCGTGTGATTATGATGATAATGAGAGTAATAATGATGATAACGATAAGAGTGATATGATGGAAGCAGTCCGTTAAGAAGACCGGCACTGCAAAAAATTAATTCATCCAAAAAACTGGGTGCCATGTTAGACATCATGAATAATCGGATTTTACCAGATTATGTTTCAGATGCCTACACTCTGTAGTTCTTACATATGACCATCTACTGTGCCGCGACTGCTATAGCTAGAGCTCTAGAAATTAAAGTTTCAACAGAGCGCCCATCAGCAAGAACAGAACGCAACATACCGCCATGGGAAAGACGTTTAAATAAGAAAATTGAAAATCTTCGAATAGATATAGGACAGCTGACGGAGTACATCAGGGGCACAAGAACTAGTCGACTGCAAAGGCGAGTTGAAGAAATCATGAATCGTGTCCGATATCATTCGCAACAAGATCCAACGAATGTTACTGCTCAGCAATGCTTTGATTCGCTGAAACAGAAGCTCTCTGTTATTGCGGGACGGCTAAAGAGGTACAAGACCAGCAATAACAGAAAACGAGACAATGCACTCTTCCAACGATCAGAAAAGACTTTCTACCGTAAGCTAAACTCTCCACCTAATATGGCAGATATCTCAATAGAGAGCAGGTAAAAGAATTTCTGGGGAAACCAACTTCCACACCAGCCAATTATAACATCGCAACTGGCTGGATCAATGAAGAATACCAAATCTGCCAAGATTACAGCCAGATGCAGTTTGAGCTATTTACCACCGAGGAAATTTCAAGAATAATCAAGGAATCCCATAACTGGAAAGCTCCAGGTCTCGACGGGATCCAGAACTACTGGCTCAAAAAGTTCTGGTGTATGCACCATCAGCTGGCTAATCTTATTAATGATGTTTTTCTTAACCCAGCAAAAATGCCATTTTTCTTGACCGAAGGTATTACGTACCTCCTACCAAAGGACCAACACAACACACATGACCCAGCTAAGTATATGCCAATCACCTGCCTTCCCACACTGTACAAGGTGATCACCTCCTGCTTGACCCAACGCATCTATGCACATTGTGAGCAAAATAACATCATTGTAACTCAACACAAAGGATGCACGAGGGGAGCAATGGGATGACATTGACATATGACTCTGTCATATGTAACCAAGCCTGTACCAACCGAAGAAACCTCTTTGCTGCCTACGTGGATTATAAGAAGGCCTTCGACTCAGTACCACGTGAGTGGCTTAAAACTATATTGAGAATGTACAGGGTCGACAATAATTTTGTTTCCTTTTTAGAACGCATCATGTCAACCTGGAGAACTGGGATCCAATTGAAAGTGCCATCCAGCGACACCATCGAAACTAACACCATTCCGATTCGAAGAGGAATATTTCAGGGCGATTCACTTAGCCCATTATGGTTCTGCCGTGCAATGAACCCACTATCACGCCGTTTGAACTCCATCAGACACGGTTTTAGTATTAGAAATAACAACGAAGAGGTAGTCAGAGTGAATCATCTTCTATACATTGATGATCTTAAACTGATGGCTGCTACCAGAAACCAGCTGGAACAAATGCTTAAAATTGTAGAGGAGTTCTCCGGGGATATCGGAATGCAATTTGGACTTGACAAGTGTCGTATTTTGAACATCGTTAAAGGGAAGATACAATCGGGGGCTTTTGAAATGCAGAACGGTAAAATTATAGCTGCAATGGAAGCAGACCCAACATATAAATATCTAGGTATGAAACAGGCTAAAAGAATTGACATGGCACTATGAAGGCCGAATTGACAAACGAATTTGTCAGGAGGATAAGGCGGGTATTACGAACTAATTTAAATAGTAGAAATTTGTTTAAGGCGCGGAACACGTATGCTTGCTCTGCGCTGAGCTACTCTTTTGGAATTGTAAAATGGAGCAGGACGGACTTACAAAACCTGCAAAGAAAAATAAGGACACTCCTAACAAAAGCACAGAAACATCACCCTCGGAGTGCCATTGAACGTACAATGCTTCCAAGACACCAAGGAGGAAGAGGATTAGTGGATATTGGTAAGCAGCTCGACCAACAAATAATAAACTTACGTTCATATTTCCACAGGTTAGCGGACTCTTCCACACTATATCAAGAAATATGCGATGCAGATGATTCAACGCCGCTACAATTGAGGGAACAGATGTTTCCGGAAACGGAGGGCTTCTTGTTAACTATCCAAGATCAGGTTATTCCGACGAAGAACTATCGGAAGTTCATCATTAGAGATCCCTCAATAGAAAATGACCAATACAGATATGGCTGTCGAACATCAGACACAATCCAGCACATAACTGGATGATGCCAGGCATTTGCCGCAACCGAGTATAAGGAAAGACACGACTCAGCCGCTAAGATACTCCACCAAGAGTTAGCAGAAAAGTTAAACCTGTTACAGGGAGGAAAAGTGTCTTATTAAAATCCGGAGCCTATTCTTGAGAACAACCAGTTTAAGTTACATTGGGACCGAACGGTTCTGGCGGATCAAACAGTTGCTCATAATAAACCAGATATTATACTAATAGATAAAATTCCTAGGCGAACTACACTAATCGACATCGCTGTACCGAACAACAACAACCTAAGGCCAAAATACAACGAGAAGATCACCAAATACAGAGATCTGGAGGTGCAAATCCGAAGACAATGGGCAATGAACAGCGTCCAAACGATTCCCATAATACTCTCAACAACTGGAGTGATACCAAAGAACCTCCTGCAGAACATCAAGGGACTGGGTCTTAGTGAGCATCTATATAAACCGATGCAGAAAGCAACTCTCCTAACAACCGCGCGAACCGTCCGAAAGTTCATAAGAAATGCAGCAGACCACGTCACCTATGACCCGATAACATGGAAACGGTTCCCACAGAGCTTCATACTTTTGGTATCTTTGTGTACCTGGTATGAGTCAATATTCCCTGGAGGGAGTGCAAAGCCGTTTTACTTGTAAATCATAATAGAGTGATAATGATGATGATAATTCTAATGATAATAATGAAATCGATAAGGGTTTCGAAAATGAATATCCATTGACGTCTAAGGAACGGAGAACGGAATAAATATTTTGTATAGATTTAAGCAAAAAATTTTGTATGTGAAAAATGTTCGTCCAATAAAATAAACAAAATAGTTAATATGTGTTTTTCTTGACCAACCAATAATTTGGCAGCAAATGACAGTCACAAGTTGTTTCATAATGTAAATATTAATGGTACATTAAAAATCAATTTTCAATATTCCTAGTTAGTAGTATCCTATTGACCACTAATATTTTTTTTTGAAAAACAGTTTGTTTATTTCTATGTTTCACAATAATTTTATTACAAAAACATATCATCCATTGTTGATAACTCGTCGAGAAATTATAAATTAAAAAAAAAGATTCTATGTTCGCCGAGATAATCCAAATTTTTCCGCTAAAACAAATGTGAAGAGTCCGAGTCACATTTTTTTCCATGCGCCGCAGGCTGAAAGAACGCCCCCTACACTGCTCACTTTTTGACTCTTGGAATAGGTGCAACTTTAAACTATTACAATATCAACAATTTTGAAATAGTTGAGTGCTGTATACAATAGTTTAACCATCTCCGTATAAGTTCCTACTTAAATAATCCCTTAATAGTAAACAACGCAGCAGCGATTTAAGAAAAAAATTATATCAGCTTCTAGTGGTCGTACAGAATATGTTTTTTTTTTTCAAAAAATGCGCCAAAATCTCACCTATCACGTCCACTTATCGGCATTTCGATATCAACAATTGTCGAAGAGCTATTCTATTTGTTTATAACGAAAAAACCAACCACAACTTTGTATATCTGTTTCAACAATTTAAAATCAACAATTAATTTGATTTCTTTTTATTATTGTGAGTATAAGTCACGGGCTTTAATTTGCACACACGCAGATCACTGTACAATCTCTAGATCGCTGATAATAAACAATTAAAATAAACATAAAATGTTATAAACAAATTCACTGTGTAAAAAACTATTAAACATTTTTACTTGAAATTTTGCACACATGTTGTATGAAACAAGAAGCTCCTTTAATTGTAGCATAAAGTTATTGCAATATATTTTTCTACTGTTTATTAACACTTGAATAAACAGCCATTGTAGCAGGTTTTTTTGCCATAACTAATAAACAAATTATGCTATTTGAATGAGCTTTAGCTAATTTTGTAGGTATTTTTAAGGCGCACAACTTTTCTTTAAAATTTTTTTACTGAAAAATAATAGTTTTTCCTAAAACTCGAAAAAACTGTTCTTTCACATCTGAATTGTTAAATAAAAAATTTTCTCCAAAAAATAAAATGAGACACAAGATACTATATAATTACTATTATCATTTTGAAGGTTTCTACGTAGTCAGAAGTCTACTAACAATAATTTTTTTCTAGATGCTAATTCCGCTGGTCTAAGGTATGTTTGTGATTATCTTAATACATAGATTGGCGAACACAACCTGAAATTAAATATAATTAATTTTTGTATTCGCATTACCCATGGACTTTAAAGTTCGACTTTCAAATCTCCGCATACAAACCTACTAGTCCTAATTAAAGAAAACTGCAGTCGTCCGGCACAAAAACACCAATAATTCCTCATTTTCCGACGACAATTCCTCCGGAAAACAAAATTTATTTTTATCAAAACTAACTTTTAAACGAGACAAAATTACGACTACTCTCGCAAAGACACAGCGCCGTATTCGGAATTAATTTATTAATTTATAATGTAAAAACCGCGCCGGGGCCCGGGCGCATTGTTAATTGTGAATTATTACAATTATGGAGGAATTTCGTAATTTTCGTCAGCAGCGGCTCAAATTAATATATTATACGATTTTTATGGTGCATACGCAAGAGAGTGCTTTTGTTCGTTTCCGGTTGCCATTTTCATTTCCGGAGAACGGAGTTAATTATTTGCGACTTTTAGGTTGTGGATCTGCTTACCTTGCTTCTCCTGTTGGGTAAATAATTTCTAATTATCTGTCCTGACGTCAGCGAGTTCACTGAAAATGGACATTAAGCTAGTGAATTTAAGTACGACTTTACAGAGTGAGAAACTTTAGGAAATAAGATATAAGAATTTTTTTTTGTTTCTTAGGACCGAAAAATTCACTTATCCATATACATCATTTGATTTGACATTTAATAGTCTGGATGTGTGGACACACTCTATACGTTATAGGGAACTTTATGGCAATTGTAAGTTGATGACTAGTCTTTCAATTTTGCAGCAATTCTCTTTAATATACAGGGTATTCAGATAATCCCTTAGGATACGTGAAAAAGTGACTCTACATGGTAAAATAAAGATAGTAAGTTCAAGTTCAACCTTTTTTTAGCAGCTTGGTTTATTGTTCATTCTACACATTTCAAATTTACTATAGCAAATACTACCGTTTCCCCTCTTTTTATCACCCATTCCCTTTCTTTCGTACTAAAATTTTGCATTTTTAGTTTATTTCTTTTTTTAATAAACATTACTTTAATAAACTTATGTCTGAATTGTTTTAAGGCCCATTGTTTTGCAAATATTTATACAGTGTGTAGCACTACGAACTGCCTCGATTGATTTCTCGGAAAGATTCTACACAAAATTGTAGATCTATTTCATATATAAAATCCTATACCAAAAACTGTTTTTGACATAGTTTTAATTTTAAACATTAAATAAAAAATATAAATTTATATGTATAAAACAATTACAGTAATATAGTTTTCAAAAATTGTAACTTTTATAGATATGAAGAAGTACATATCATAAATAAAAAAACTTTGAAAAAACTCACCATATAGAGCGAAACGTCAGAAGACTGTCAGTTCACTCGTAGACGCCATACAGTGAGCTTTGAAAACGGTGAATGAGATTTCACCGAAACTTCAGCTGCCTTACAGTCCTGAGAGAGACTCAGCACATACACGGGATGCCCAAAAACCTTCGATTACATATATATATATATATATATATATATATATATATATATATATATATATATATATATAAATATGTAGATAAATTTTTGTCCGTGTAATTTAAAATAAAATAGAATAAAATATTGGCGAAGCGGACGTGAAAATTTGTCAATCTACATGATTCTCTTATTAAAAAGTGCGGAGCACTCCAAAATATGGAAAAACTCCGGGTCCGACAGATGGCGACAGCGCTGTTTCGTCCTAATATGGGACTCGTCAAGCCACCGCAGTCGGTACAAACCATCATCTCGCCTTTGCATCGTATAAAGCCGAATTTATAATCAAAATACGGCAAATAAGACGACAAAGGCGACATCTCGATGGTCCACTTGATAATACAAGAACCACACAGATTAACAAAGTTTGTAAAAGAACCGTCATATGGTGGCGCGACGGTGAATTAAAACAGAAATATGTAAAATCGAGTACACGAAACGCGCTGCCCAAAAGATAGGGGTCGCTGCTTAAATAGCGGTAGGCTTGCTTGCCAGTACCGAAAAATGCGACCCCTATCTTTTGGGCAGCGCGTTTCGTGTACTCGATTTTACATATTTCTGTTTTAATTCACCGTCGCGCCACCATATGACGGTTCTTTTACAAACTTTGTTAATCTGTGTGGTTCTTGTATTATCAAGTGGACCATCGAGATGTCGCCTTTGTCGTCTTATTTGCCGTATTTTGATTATAAATTCGGCTTTATACGATGCAAAGGCGAGATGATGGTTTATACCGACTGCGATGGCCTGACGAGTCCCATATTAGGACGAAACAGCGCTGTCGCCATCTGTCGCAACCGGAGTTTTTCCATATTTTGGAATGCTCCGCACTTTTTAATACGAGAATCATGTAGATTGACAAATTTTCACGTCCGCTTCACCAATATTTTATTCTATTTTATTATATATATATATATATATATATATATATATATATATATATATATATATATATATATATATATATTGTATTTCCTTATTTTGAACAGGTCTAGAAATCGCCAGATTACTCCTTTTGCTTGTCTTTATTACACCATGTATTATGGAAATCCTTCTAGAAAATTAGGGAATCTTCTAGTATCGGCCAAAAAGGTATGTGAAGCTTCCAGATCGGCTTTCGGGGACAATTTAGTTTGAGAGTTTGTCGATGCAACATGAATTAGTTTGACAAATGTCAAAACTGTGACAATAAAAGATTTTAAATCAAAACATTTATGTATAAATACCGGCCGTCCGGAATAAATTGGTGTCAGAAGTGGGATCAAATCCAGAAGAGGTTAGAAAATTAGAAAAAAGTTAATAGAAATTGTATGTCAGTGGAAATTAGAAAACAGAAAGCAGAAATGAAAGGACAACTTCAAACTAGTTTAAATCAGATACAGATGATGAGATATGAAGAAAAACCAAGAAGAGATGAAACGAAAATTGAAAGGAGATATGACGAAAATTCAAGACGATATGAAACAAGAATTGATGACACTGAAAACAAGCCAAGACAATATGAAATAGGAATTACAGACAAGCCGAGATGGTATGAAACAAGAATTGATGACACTGAAAATAAGCCAAGACGACATGAAACTGGAATTAAAATCAAGCCAAGAAGAGATGAAACAAGAATTAAAGACAAGCCAAAATGATATAAAATAAAAACTAAAAACAAGCCTGGAGGACATGAAATAGGAACTTAAGACAAGTCAAGAAGACATGAAACAAGAACTGAAAGAAAACATTAAAAAAAAAATCAAGACAATATGAAGCGTATAGAACAAGAAATGCAACAGGAACTTAAGATAAATCAAGAAGATATGAAGCGCATAGAACAATAAATGCTACAGAAGATTAACAAAATTAGAGAAGACGTACATGACGAAGTACTATATGAGGTGACTGAAATCCAAAACAGATTCAACAATTACATCTGCAAATCGAGAAGGTAGTCGGTACAAGTATAATTAAGCTGGTTGATGTTCCTACGACTATTGTGATGAAGCAACCTACCTTCGACGGCAGAGTATCTTGGCTTACCTATGTACATCAATTCGCCGCCAACGGCAATAATTGGAGTCTACCTCTAGAACAAGAGCACGTGCCATATCACGTGCTCTTTTCCTAGCACTATCAAGTGACGCTGTCAAAGTTCTACGTAATATTCCTGAAGAGAAACAGAATGATTAAGAGTTTATTGTTACTTTTCTGGAGATGCATTATGAGGAAGCCCACCTCCAAGAAGTGCATAAGGCCCAACTCCAAGGAAGAAGACAAAAATACAACGAAAGTCTGAAAAATATGAGGTGGATATAATGAGATTAATAAATTTGACTTAGCCGACTTATCCGGAAGAAATAAAGTAAGAGTTAGTAGTGAATAGTTTTATCAAAGGTTTACACGACCCAGAAACAAGTCAGACTCTAAGAATGGCCCGACTGAAAAAAATTTCAGAAGTTCTTGCTTATGCCCTTCACTTTGAGATAGCCAAACAGATTTCAAGGAACTAAGAAATAATCATAAGAAGAGTTAACGTTTCCCGGGATTATTGCAAAACCAACGAGGAAATTTTCATGAGACTTATGAGGGAGTTGCAAAAATTTTTAAACAAACGAAAAACACATGACAACAAAAACATAACCTTTCATAGTAGAAATAGAATTCGTTGTTAGAAGTGTGCCCAAGAGGGACATGCAGAAGGCCACTGTACTTGTAATACTACAGTACTTGTAGTGATCCTGACAGAGATCCAGGTAACTATCGGTTTCATATTGCTAATATAGGTGATGAAGTTCAAAGGAACGACTTGGAAAAAGTTTCTCCTTATGGTGAACCTAAAGATGTCGGGTTAAGTAACAGTATTCCCTATATTGGATTTACTGTTTACAAAGATAAAAAAGATACTACAGTTGCTGTTAAAGCTGGCAATGGAGTGAAAGTATGCGGTTGTCATATCAGAGTGACTTATGCCAGATCAAGAAGAAGGGGTTAGGGTCGCCGATACCATTAGAATAACATGCGTTGTTACCAGTGCGGATACAATGGAAATAACTTCTGGTGGAAGCGATAGAAAGAGTACTCACGGCGACCGTGGAGAATGAGACGAGAGAATGTGATCATGAAAAGGGCTATAGAAGAAGAACGTTCTATAGGTCATCCTCGCGAGGGTACATAGAAAGAGACTGCAAATACGAAAGGGACTACGGAAAAAGAACATCCTACAGGTCATTCTCGGAAAGGTACGGTGACGACTACTAATAGAAAGCGACAGAATAAACCCTCGCTAAAACCTCAAGGCCAATATTGGTGAATTCATGAAAAAGTGTCGTTGTATAATCCGAAAAAAAAAAACAAAAGAACTTTCGCAAAGCTTTAGAAGTCATAGAAAGGTTAGTACAACGTAGTGACCCGACTAAACGATCTGGTGTACCGAATTCAGAAATGTCTTCATACGAAAATGAAAGTCATGCATCTTGACAAATTGGTCAAGGCTTGAATGGGGGAATGTAACGAACTTTATAACGTTATACATTTCATAGTCTTAGTTTGTGTTTGTAGTTTGTAGGGTTTTAGGTTTATTTTCTACGAGTTCACAATTTATTTAATTAATTTTACCTTTTGTTAATTTCCTCATGAGACGTCGATGTCAGAAGATCATGAAGTTTTTAGTAAATCCTATTTTCTTATTTTGAACATGGAACGCCTATGACAGAAGGTTTAGAAATCGCCAGATTACTCCTTTTGCTTATTTTTATTACACCATATAGTATTGATATCCTTCTAGAAAATTAGGGAATCTACTGGTATCGGCCAAAAAGGTATGTAAAGGTTCCAGATCGGCTATTGGGGACAGTTTAGTTTGAAAGTTCGTCGATGTAACTTGAATTATTTTGCCAAGTGTCAAAATTGTAACAATAAAAGATTTTAAAGCAGAACAGTTGTGTATAAATACCGGCCGTCCGGAACAATATATACGAGGCGTGGCTATAAAATAAGGACACTGATGTTTCTACAGAAGGAGTACGAGTGACAGCTGTGTAACGTGAAGCCATATAAAATATGCTAATAATAAATAAATTGCAATTTTATTTTCGACAGTATAATGGAGAGCCGATAAATCCCTGGGTGATTGAAAAAGCTAATAACTTTTTGTCGTAAACTAACAGTGTACTGTATTCTTTGTTGCTAACCTTGAGAATATAAGTGCTATACAAATTGAATTTTGTATAGAAATAAGCGATTCTACATCTTCTGTCACGCTTGTCTGTATGTCTGTTGGAAACAAAGTTTCACAAATTTCATTCTCTGCTCAATAATGAGGTTCTCCATGATTAAATTCCCCAGTATCGTGTTTCTAAATCTAAAATGAAAAGAAAAATTAGCCATATGAGACCTTATGATCCACCCTGTATATTTAAACACTTCAGAAACACAATGTATATTTTTAAAAACTGTACAATCAATAAAACCACCGAGCAAACTCTTAAAAGTCACCCTAAACATACATGAGTCTCCCCTTTGCAAATAAGCTTCGACGTCTATTCTTTTCATTCGTCATTTTTCATACAAATCGAGATATATACTCAACTTAAGCTTTGACTAGATTCATAAAAGATGTATTTTTATTGTTTCTCAATGTTTATAAGTTACTCTGTAAATTTGCATTATTTTCTTCCAAATAATTTGTCCATTTTTCAAATATCAATTTCATTTAAATAATGTAAACCCAGAATCACTAAAAAGTTCCAACCCAAATGCAGGCACCAAGACCCGATGAAACACATTCGGAATTGCTAAAACTACCTCTAGAAGAGCAGTCACTGAATGTTTTGGTAAGGCTGTGTAATTTAATGTATAAAAGTGGCAAAATCCCCAAAGATTAGTTAATTTCTACCTTCGTGACAATACCAAGGAAGCGGAACACCAAATGATGTAATGAATACCGCACCATCAGTATCATGAGTCATGTTTTAAAGATATTCCTGAAAATCATTCATGCCCGTATTTACAGCAAATGCGAAGAGAACATGAGCAACACACAGTTTGGTTTCAGAAATGGGATGGGTACACGTGAGGCTTTGTTCAGCATGTAGATGTCGAGATGTGTCTATAGGAAGGCTTTTGATACCGTCCAACTCGGAAAACTTATTGAAACATAAGGAAAACTGGATTCCGAGATAACAATATTTTTTTGTACCGACGATGCTGTTCTTATAGAGGAAAGCGAAAATGTCCTGCAAAAGCTTTTTAATATCTCTATTATTGCCGGAAATATATGCAACAGGATGATATCATGCGAAGAAAAAACATGCATATGACAACTTATATCCTTAACTGCAAACTGGAGATAGAAGGCCAAGTATACAGTAAGAAGTAAACTCAACTTATCTGAAAAATATATGATTGAAGATTAAAAACGACAAATAACTAAAGCTTCTAAAATTAATCAGCAAAATTAATTATAATAATTAGAATAGTCGCTTGCTCTACCTATTGAGTTCGAGTTGCGTAAGAGTAATAACATGATATATGCACAAGTAAAAATAACCAGCATGACTCCAGGTATTCATCAAAATTAAACTAGCAAAATACACAACAGGTTCATTAAAAAAAATACGTATATATAAATAAAAAAATAATCATTCCATAATTAAGATACCGATAATATAAAAGACAATATTTAGGGACTGAGATCAGTGAATGCCTAGCTCTTTAACATTAAATAAATTGGTATTAATTGTATTGAGTTTGCCGATACTTGGTGGAACTCCATATCATAAAAGATAACGTAGTAAAACTAGATTTTCACTTAAATTCCACTTTAATTGAAACTTGAATTACATTTAACATGTTTCCCTACACAGTAGCTTTATCAAGAATTCTTGATGGAAGGGCAATGATCAAGAACCTAATGTTTTCTTGAAAAATCTAAATAACATTCGACCTACAATTAAGTTTACCATGGAAAAAGAGGTAAATGATCAATTGCCCTTCCTAGATGTCATGGTGAACCGTTCAAGCGAAACTATTAAAACTTCAGTATACAGAAAGCCATCACATATTGGACAATATCTTAATCATAGTTCTAATCACCGTTGTAACAAAACGGGGAATTATATGCAACCTCTATAATCGCGCTATATCTATATGCAATAATGCCGATTCATTGGAAAAAGAGGTAGCAAATATTGAATCCGATTTACAACAGAATGTTTATCCTTTAAATTTAATTGACGATGTTATAAATAACTTTAGAACAACGAACACTGGACAGCAAGAAACACATTCCTTCTTCACAATTCCGTACATTAAGGGAACTTCGGAGAAAATAAGACGAATGGTCAGTAGTTATAATATAAAAACAACCTTTTAATCAGGAAATAAACTTAGAGCTCATTTAACAAAAACAAAACCAAGAAGTACCGATAAGAAAGAATGTGTTTACAAAGTTCCATGGGAGTGTGGTGAAATGTATATTAGAGAAACCCAACGACCATTAGAAGTTAGAATTAAGGAACATAAAACTCATACACAAAAAGGGGAAACATCGAGATCAGGTATTGCAGAACATGCCTAGGATAAACAACACCATATAAAATGGTCTGTGGCTGCGGAATATATATGGAACCCAATATGAAAAAAAGAAAATTTATAGAAGCAGCTTACATTAAAAACAATAACGAAATCTTCAGTAAACCGAGTGTTGAGATATCTAATCTTTGGCAACCACTACTTTGTAACATGAAATCATTGAGGTGTATACAGTGAAGCGAAACTTTGCGCTTCAGTGGACACAGTCCCTATATAAGCTCGTAGTCTTAAGACAAAAGATTCAGTTCATACTTGGTAACGATTAGAGATACAACCTAATCGAAGCGTCATAAAAATAAATAAAAATAAAGACAATGCAAGTCTGACAACCACAGTTAAGTCAATTCATAGATTATGAGATACACCTTTCTCCTAATTTGTGTTTATTTGCTTCACCGAAATCAATCGAGCATACTTTTGAAGACCCCATATATTTACACTAAAGATGGGTAGATTGAAATGTGAAATGAAAACACTATTTAGTGTACACAGATCGGAAACAGAGAGGGATAAGATGAAGTAAACTAATATTTATGCCAAGTAGGGAGTGAAACGTAGAGATCACCCCCTGTACCACCTTATTTAAAGAAAACAGTTAAAATTCAGCAATGTAACCGTTCCAATTTGTAGCGGTTATATTTCTGTGATTTCTAAATCCGTGTGCACGGTAAATGTAGCGAGAGATCAGTGACAGAGGCAGCGGTGCAACTTCATTCGGCTGTGGCTCTGTTTGCGCCAGATCGGGCCGGTTTCCGCTTGCGATCATCTTGACGTATGCGGATGTCACGGCCTACTGCGAATTAATTCCGTATATTTCGGTGTTTTGTACGTTTACAGAATCATTTTATAGTTTATGCATCGCTTGGTCTAATTCGACCTCGGTTGGTGACATTAGCAGGCGGGAAATCAAAGATTTTAGTGAAATTTTAAGTTTAACCTTTCGGCGGGGCGAAGAAATTCGTAATTTTATTCCCGAAAATGATATTTTTGGAAGTATTATTTTAAGTATTTTGAAGTATTCAACATGGATGTTCAATAAGAAATGCTGCTAGAGCAACTAATATCCCTATTTCAAGTCTTAAAAAGAGATATAATAAAAAATCCTACTCAGATCCTCACCTTGGACAGTAAATTATATTAAGATATATCATTACTTTTCTTGTTACTATTATAAACTACTTTTATAGTATACCAAAATCGCTTAACATTACATAATGGAAACTATTTATATAAAGCACTTAATTTTCATATAAACTTATCGAATAAAAAATATATTAAAAAAAGAATATGTTATTATAATGAAAATCAACAATTATTAATTTAACAATGATGAAAAATTCGGCCTTCCTGTGGTCGATAGATTAATATCAAAGACACCTTTTCCCTGAGAAATGACGATCAAACTCCACCCATGGTTAAAAATCAATAAGGTAGAAAACAATCTTCTAATTTTAATACATTATTCACATCAAAATTAACACTTATTATTTATCTGATTCCAAGCCACTCCCCCAGGCAATATTGACTCATACCAGGTATGCATAGATACCAAAAGTATGAAGCTCTATGGAAACTCTTTCCATATTAATGGGTCCTAGGTGACATGGAGAACTGCTTTCTGAATCAGTTTATACAGATGCTCACTGAGACTCAGTCCCTTGATGTTCTGCAGGAGGTTCTCTGGTATCACTCCAGTTGTTAATAGTGTTATGGGAATCTCTTGGACGCTGTTCATTGCTCACTGAGTCGTGTCCTTCCTTATACTCGATTGCGGCAAACGCTTGGCATCCTCCAGTTATGTGCTGGATTATTATTTATTAAGATTTACAAACCAAACGGCTTCGCACTCCCTCCAGGGAATATTCACTCATACCAGGTACACAAAGATAACAAAAGTATGAAGCTCTGTGGGAACCCTTTCCATGTTATCGGGTCCTAGGTGACGTGGACAGCTGTATTTCCTACAAACTTTCGGACCGTTCGCGCGGTTGCTAGGAGAATTGCTTTCTGCATCGGCTTTTACAGATGCTCACTAAGGCCCTGTCCCTTGATTTTCTGCAGGACGTTCTTTGGTGTCACTCCAATTGTTGACATTGACATTGTCTTCGGATTTGCACCTCTAGATCTCTGTATTTGGCGATCTTCTCGTTGTATTTTGGTCTTAGGTTGTTGTTAGGTACAGGAATGTCGATTAGTGTGGTTCGCCTAGAAATTTTATCTATTAGTATAATATCTGGTCTATTATGAGCAACTGGCTGATCCGTCAGAACCATTCGGTCCCAGTATAACTTGAACTGGTTGTTCTCAAGAATAGGCTCCGGATTGTACTTGTAATAAGGCACTTTTCCTACCTGTAATAGGTTTAACTTTTCTGCTAACTCTTTTTGGAGTATCTTAGCGGCTGAGTCGTGTCTTTCCTTATACTCGGTTGCGACAAACGTTTGGCATCCTCCAGTTATGTGCTGGACTGTCTCTGATGTTCGACAGCCATATCTGCACTGGTCATTTTCTATTGAGGGATCTCTAATGATGAACTTCCGATAGTTCTTCATCGGAATAACCTGGTCTTCGATAGCTAACAAGAAGCCCTCCGTTTCCGGAAACATCTGCCCTGAAATCAACTAGTAGTTCGACGCTGAGTTGTCGACATTTTCCTGTTTGACCTCAATTGGATGCCGTCCATGAAGTGGCTTCCGTAGCCAGGTTTGTAACTTCTCTTGGTCTGTTTGGTGGTGAGAAGTAATATCTTATTCCTTCAGCTGTAGCGGCGTTGAATCGTCTGCCTCGCATATTGCTCGATGTAGTGTGGAAGAGTCCGCTAACCTATGGAAATATGAACGTAAGTTTAAGTATTGTTGGTTGAGCTGCTTACCAATATCCACCAATCCTCTTCTTTCTTGGTGTCTAGGAAGCATTGTACGTTCAATAGCACTCCGAGGGTGATGTTTTTGTGCTTCTGTTAGGAGTGTCCTTATTTTTCTGTACAGGTTTTGGATGTCCGTCCTGCTCCATTTTACAAAAAGTAGCTCAGCGCAGAGCAAGCATACGTATTGAGCGCCTTAAACAAATTTCTACTGTTTAAATCAGTTCGTAATACCCGCCTTACCCTCTTGATAAATTCGGCTGTCAATTCGGCCTTCATATTGCCATAGTCTGGGTTATTTATTATTTATTATTATTCTCCCTCCATAGCCGTTTAAATTTCATCTGTGGTTATCCAGGTTGGAGCACCAAAGGACAGAACAGATCTGAGAAAATATTTGTAAATAAGAAATTTGTCATTTAAATTTAACTTATTATTCTTGTTAAGCAACGAATAGGGAGATAACCAAGACAATTTGGCCTTCGCTAGGATATAGTCAGTGTTAAACGCCCAATTCAGTCTTCTATCGAAGACTAGTTCCAAATATTTCGCACTCGCGCGCCACAGAATGCGAGTATTCAAGATAGATAGTCGATCTTCCGGAGTTGGAATTCTTGATTTTGAAAACAGGACAGCTTGTGTCTTGTCAGGAGTCAACTTGATCTTCCAATCGGCCATCCATTTGTCTAATTTATTTATATGACGTTGTAGACCTAAAATAATACCCCAAAAATCCTGATGAGTTTACAAAGGCGGTGTCATCAGCAAACAGGTATAATTTGCTACGGTCGTCAACCGGAATGTTAGCTGTGTATAAGTTGAAGAGAGTTAAAGATAGAGAAGAGCCTTGAGGCACTCCAGTTATAACCTGTTTAACTTCGAAAATAACACCGTCTGATGACACCACAAAGGATCTGTTTTCTAAGTTCTACTAAATAGTTCGGAATTCCTAGCCGTATGAGCTCAATTACAAGACCATTGTGTCACATCTTGAAAAATGCCTTGCTGATATCAAAGAATAGAATGGAATCTGTTGAATCCTTGAATTATTAAGGCCTGGTGGTCTGCTGAACACTGCTATGGTTATTCTGCCGAACTGCTCCGGAGGCAAGATCTTCCTCTCGGTTATAAAATCAGACAATTTATTCAAAATAATGCGTCCAATGATTTTCCCTAGATTGGAAAGCAGGATAATAGGCCTGTAGGTGTTGATGTTTGTGGCCCTTTTACCTTTTTTCTAATTAGAATTATCTTAGCCACCTTCCAATCTGAGGGAAAATGGCCTGACTGTAAAACCGCATTAGCTATGTTGGCTATAGCAGAAAGAAACTTGTTCGGAGCACGCCTCAATGCCGCGTTCGGGAGACCATCCAGATCCGACGCTTTCTTCACGTCTAATCCCGTAGCAATGTCTTTTACCTCAGCAAGATAGATGACTGGTATGCTTAGGCCGATAAATTGAATGGTCTTGTAAATCTAAACAGTACAGTTAATTCTGTGTTCTTTAGCATAATCATTGCTGGGGATTGGGACTAAACTGTTCGTAAAATTTATCTGCAAATTCGTTGGCCTTATCTTGCGGATCAGTTAGTGTCCTATTAGCGCTCCTATTATGTTGCCGCATTTGGAATATGTAAATATCTTAGTGACCGACAACCTGGCTAAGATATCAGTGATTAGAAACGTCAAATACGGCAATATCCGGAGAAAGCTCCGGATAGTCGGCCTCATCGAGGATGTCTCTATATTTTACCCAATTATTGAAAGTTTTGAGTCTACAACCGAACTGTTTGATTCTAGGGTCACCAGATTCGATAAATACTGGCAGGTGATCCGAGATTAGCTTATGAAAACCAGCGATCCAACCATTTTAGCCGGTTTTTTTGAAATAACTAACGAACAAATTATCAAATTTTGATGGGCTTTAACTGCAAAAATGTTGACATGTACTTACCGAGTACCCTGTAACCCTGTAATTAAGTATTCTTATTTTTGAAATAAACATTAACATTTTAAACTTAAAATCTGTGACAAAAAATAAATAATTAAAAGAAAAATCCGAAAATACGTAACGTTTCACTTAATTACCGGACTCTTCCGAATATTTACGACCGCGAGATAAGGGTGTCGTCTCGCGGTAAAAATGCGGACATTTTTTGATATCTATTTAATAATTTTTGCAATAAGGAAATTAGAATTCTTAATTAGATCAGCGCTAATGGCCCTCGGTCTTCGCTGCGGTTTAATTGAAAATTTACGCCCGTTTCGTATCCTAATGGAAAAATGGAAAATGGAACAGACATCCGGTTGATAATCGAAAAAATTTTCACGCTACTACTCTCAAAAAGAATTTATAGTTCGGGATTTTTGTGCTCTTTTTATTATGCGGGTTTAAAATTTTTATACGCTAGTGAAAATTTCGAGTTTTATAAAAGCTAATTCGACTGATTTTGGAAAAGTAAAAAATTTTACTATAATACAGTCATATAAGGTGAAAAAAAGCTGTAAACTTGTATTAATTTTTAATTTGACATTTCATACATTTACCTCAAAAGTTTTCCAGAATTTCGTGTACGCGAGTTAAGATATTCAAGGTCAAATATCGCCAAAACCGTTTTTGTAGTAAATATTTGGTTTCTTTTGCTCGAAATGGCATTAAAGTTATTAAAAAAGTTGTAGAGCACAAAATTCTCTTTAACGTTAATCAACCAGTATGATCAACGTCTTGCGTCTTGAATTTCTTTCAATTGATCTACAACCAACAAGCTCAAAAGATACCATATATATATATATATATATATATATATATATATATATATATATATATATATATATATATATATATATATATATATATATATATATAAATAGATAAGTTTTTGTCCGTGTAATTTAAAATAAAATAGAATCAAATATTAGCGAAACGGATGTGAAAATTTGTCAATCTACATGATTCTCGTGTTAAAAAGTGCGGAGCACTCCAAAATATGGAAAAACTCCGGGTCCGACAGATGACGACAGCGCTGTTTTGTCCTAATATGGGACTCGTCAGGCCATCGCATTCGGTACAAACCATCATCTCGCCTTTGCATCCTATAAAACTGAGTTTAAAATCAAAAAACAGCAAACAAGACGACAAAGGCGACATCTCGATGGGCCACTTGATAACACAAGAACCACACAGATTAACAAAGTTTGTAAAAAACGAAACGCTCTGCCCAAAGGATAGGGGTCGCATTTTTCGGTACTGGCAACCAAGCCTACTGCTCATTTCAGCAGCCAAAGCCACGTGTCGCACCAAACGATCCCACCATAAGAGCACCGTTTAGCGTGTTTCAAAGCCAAACAAGTAAATAAATAAATAGATAAGTTTTAGTCCGTGTAATTTAAAATAAAATAGAATCAAATAAAAAGTGCGGAGTACTCCAAAATATGGAAAAACTCCGGTGGGATCGTTTGGTGCGACACATCGCTTTGGCTGCTGAAATGAGCAGTAGGCTTGGTTGCCAGTACCGAAAAATGCGACCCCTATCCTTTGGGCAGCGCGTTTCGTGTACTCGACTTTTTTTCTGTTTTAATTCACCGTCGCGCCACCATATGGCAGTTTTTTACAAACTTTGTTAATCTGTGTGATTCTTGTGTTATCAAGTGGACCATCGAGATGTCGCCTTTGTCGTCTTGTTTGCTGTTTTTTGATTTTAAACTCAGCTTTATAGGAGGCAAAGACGAGATGATGGTTTGTACCGAATGCGGTGGCCTGACAAGTCCCATATTAGGATGAAACAGCGATGTCGCCATCTGTCAGACCCGGAGTTTTTCCATATTTTGGAGTGCTCCGCACTTTTTAACACGAGAATCATGTAGATTGACAAATTTTCACGTCCGCTTCGCCAATATTTGATTCTATTTTATTTTATATATATATATATATATATATATATATATATATATATATATATATATATATATGGTTATGCCCCTTTCACGGATTCCTCCGTGTGAGATGCAATAGCAGTGATTATATCCACATTATGCTGTTGTAGTGCTGAAATCACATTCAACAAACGTACAACTCTATGCAACTCCGTGTGTAAATGAAGTAAAATCCGAACAGTGAATGCAAACTTTGCTCCCTCATATCCTTTCCGTGTTGGAGGTTGCACAGTCTCAATAAATTGCTACAAAACACAACTCATCCTATTTCACCACCATCGAGATGATGGCCTGCCTATACCACCACAACGAGAAGAAAGTTAAAACTTACCCTCCTGGCTACCGGGATACGGCAGAGGTACATGTTTCGTCTCTCACTAGCCTCATCAGGGTACCGACATGCACCTGTTTGTGCAAAGGACAGATCGAAAGGAAGCATGCAGCACTGAACGCGGCTTCACCGACCTCCCGCCGGATGGCGTATATATGTTTATGCGGCTTTCACGGATTTCTCCGTGTGAGATGTAATACCAGTGGTTATATCCACATTATGCTTAGCTTCATGTTTCTGTAGACTGACTTTCCTTTTTAAAGGTGTAAAGAGGGAGGATAGGCAATTTGGGGCTTTATGACATACAATAATATCGCGCTTCTTCAAAATATATTTTATTTTCTCGTACAATTCTTGAATGTAAGACTGGGCAATATATTTTGTAACATTATTAATTGTCGGGAAGTCTGTGGGGGACGATTTTTTGTTGTAAAATCTATAAGTACATTGTTTAACTATTTTATTTATCTGCTCTTCTAGAAATTTATTTTCTTTAAGTATTTTCCTTACTTTTTTCAATGTTTCTGTCCGATATTCCGGTGAGGTCAAGCTTATTATTCTATCTGTTAATCCTATTATTTAGAGATGTAGGGTAATTTGAATTATTATTAATATAACGATCTGACCAGGTGTCTTTTGTATATTATTTTGTTTTAAGTTTCTCGTATTGACGTTTCTGATTAATGTCAAATCGAGAAAATTAATTTCGTTATTGTATTCAAATTTCTCGCGTAATTGTAATTTGTGGTGAAAAGTTTTTAGAATATTATCTATTTCATCCTCAGGTACAGCTGTGAGGTAATCTTCAACGTATCTTTTGAAACAAATAACAGATATTTAATTTTTTTTAAGACTTGCTCTTCGAAGTTTTCCATGACTAGTTGTGCAAAGTTTAAGGATATAGGAGAGCCCATTGCACAACCTTCTAATCACTACATAGTATAAAACAAAGTCGCTTTCTCTGTCCCTATGTCCCTTTGTATGCTTAAATCTTTAAAACTACGCACCGGATTTTGATGCGGTTTTTTTCAATAGATAGAGTGATTCAAGAGGAAGGTTTATATGTATAATAACATCCATTAAATAGTGGAGAAATACTGTTATTTTTGAGGTTTCTTATGTGATGTCGTTAATTATCATATTTTTTTCCGCTTACATTGCAAACGCAGGCTGAACCCTACGAGATTTATCAAAATAATGTACTAATTATTTGTACACATTGAAAAGGTCTACAGAAAACTCCGCGATGGTATATGTCTATCTCTCATGGATATCCCACAATAACATTTTTTTGTCATTTACTTTTTACGACAAATAATGGCAAATTTTGAAGCGATTTTAACCAATACAGCATTAATCCTTATCCAATTAAATAGCTTAAATACATTGTTGATTTAATATAGATCTATATGGTCCTTTACAGCACAAGATTTAAATGAATATTTTCGAAGATATTACAGATTTAAAATTGCGGGAAGTAGCGCTTGCGGCGGTACTGGCCGACCGGGGCGGCGGCAGCGTGCCTATAAATAGCGCGTCGGAGGCCGATGTAATAATTGTTGTAAAAATAAAATAAATAGTCACAGTTTTTCTGTAGTGTATTTAGTATCAGCATTGCACCCGTGCGAAGCCGGGGCGGGTCGCTAGTTATTGAGAAAAAGTATCAAAAAATTCATGCAAAGGCTTTAAGTGATTGAACATGAAGTCCTTAGGTGCGAATTTTTAAGTTTTGTAAAGATGTTGCTTTTATGATTTTAATCATTTAAAGAAATGTATTTTATCGTTAGTAATGTTAATTAATTTTAACATTTTAAAATAATTGTCAGTTGATGTTTGTCTCTTTTTGTAGGTTGTAAATAATACTTAATCTAAAAGCAAATAATAAAAAAAATGTTTTTGAAAAAGCCTGTCATGACAGGGGAAACGTTAAACAGCTTTTGATTCAGAATAGAAGTAAAAACCTATACCCTAGAAATTAAAAAAAATTGTATTATTATATGGTAGAATCACATTTTAGCACATACAGATGTTTAATAATGTAGGTGCTATTATTCTGTCCTTATAAATATGTTATATGTTATATAAAATATTTTAGGAAAATCTGTAGAGTTTGAGATCAACAATTGACCTACAACCAGCAAGCACAGAAGATGCCAAATGGGATTTTGGTGAAACGTCTGCAAATTTCTACAAGAAACCAAACGAACGAACGGATATATTCTCGGATTAATATTGAATCACATGTTCCCATCCGTGAAACACTACGCAACAACATATATATATATATATATATATATATATATATATATATATATATATATATATATATATATATATTTATATTTATATTTATTCCATCCTCGTACATCTTATTCTACATAGTTTTTTTTAAAATGCTAGGCGGTATTGGTCGTATTATTGATTCAAAAATCACAAATAAAAAAGCAAATTCGCTGAATTACTAGAAAAAAAATGGTTCCAACTGAAGGCGGCGACATTTCTACCCATTTCAATTAAAACGCTAATAATTTTTAATTTCAGCGGAAACGGACCGACGAACGCTCGCAGCGCCATCGCGTTGAATTAATTTTTATCAAAACTAACTTTTAAATTAGATGCTGAATGCGACTCCGGGAATGGAAATTTATAGAGAAAACATGCCAAGGTGGACTAGAAAATTTACTTCAAAGCTTTTTTTATCACTATTTATGGTTTTGTTTGAAATGAATGGACCGTAATTATTACGAAACAAGAAGATAATATTGCCCCGAACCATTTCAGATATTTTTTAAGTAGTTTTGAGGCCTTTGTCTAAACTTCCAAAGGAAATTGTAGTAAATTCAAAGTCCGACCAATCCTGATTATGCTGCTGAATCTAAATAAGCGACCTGAGATGACACCAATTTGTCATTAACAATTTAGTTATTTAAATGGTTATGTTTAACAAATCTTATTTGCTGTGATATTTTTCTAAATAATGTTATATTCCTTATACGAAATAAAGATAACTTTATAAAAAATAAAATTTTTATAAAAGAATTTAACCGACTTCTAAAAGTGCGCTAAAAAGGGAAAAATAACTAGAAATTTTTATATGAAATTGAAATTTTTGAAGTCGGCGCCAAACTAATACCTGACAAAATGTGATTTGCATAAACAGTTTAAAAATACTTTATTTGTAATTGCTTTTTTACCATAATTTATATATATTAGTAGTTATTTATTTCATTTGGAAACAATTGGGCGCCGACTTCAAAAATTTAAATTTCATATAAAAATTTCTAGTTATTTTTCCCTTTTTAGCGCACTTTTAGAAGTCGGTTAAATTTTTTTATAAAAATTTTATTTTTCGATTTTTAGTTTTGAATTCTTTATGATATTCATAAATTATTTGAACTACGTGCTAATCGAGATTAATGTACCTCGCATTAACTCCAAGGTGACAAAAAAGTATCCATTTTATCCAGAATTGTAATTCACCCTAAAATGAATCACTAAAAATTCTTTGATTCTTAGAGTTCTCCAAATACTAATAAAAATTTTGTCAAACAAATATTTAGTCTGTTATAGTAAATCCACTATCTTAAATTTCAAATTAATTTGAGATTGGTAATATAGGCCCCAAAACCTTCCAATATCGATATTTAAAGAATTTGAGACGTACATTTCTTAACCCGATATATTTTATATTGCATTTTGAGTTTGTACATGCCCCAAGAACCCCGCAATATCAATTTTAGATGAAACCGGAAATTGTAAAATTTTTAGTCCTTCCTATTGTATCTTATCAACCTAATAGTTGTAAAAATTTAACTTCATAGTCGTAATACACCACCCCCTAACGCCCTAATACTAAATCTGAAAAAATGTGTATACGGCAAAATTTTCAACCCACCATATTGGATCCGCCATATTGAATTTCAAAAAAAATAATTTTAACGTCTTAATCTCATCTAAATCTAAACCCTTCAAAGCCCCTTAGTACTAATTTTAGATGAAATCCAGAAATTTAAAATTTCTGTACGGTCGTATTGCATGTGACGTATTTGATTTTTTTTAAATAATTTTATATTCGCTATTTACATCCTCAAAAACGATTCAGTTCCACATTTGAACGAGATCGAAAAATGGAAAATTTTTAGTCAGCCATATTGCATTCGCCATATTGAACCCTGAAAAATACTATTAAATTCATAATTTACACCCTCAAGAACCTCCTGTATCACTTTTGGAGAAAGTCGAAGAATATAAAATTTTTAGAACACCATATTGAATCCGCCAGATTAAATTTTTCAAAAAATATTTTAATTTCGTAATTAACATTCACAAAAATCCCTCCATACTGACTTTAGACAAAATCGAGAGATGAAGAATCTTTAATCCGCCATCTTTGATCCGCCATATTTATTTTTTTCAAATAATATCAGATTCGTAATGTGTATCCCAAAAACTCCCTCATATCAATTTTGAAAAAAATTTTTTATCCATCATATTGGATACGCCATATTGAATTTTTTAAAAATAATTTATATTCGTCATGTGCGACCCCAAAAACTCTCCCGTACCAATTTTGGTGAAAATCGGACAAAATTGATTTTTTGTCCGCCATATTGGATCCGCCATATTGATTTTTAAAAAAATAATTTCAGATTCGTTATGTGCGACCTCAAAAACTCCCCCATACCAATTTTGGAGAAAATCGGACAAAATTGATTTTTTCGTCCGCCATATTGAATTTTTTAAAAATAATTTCAGATTCGTCATGTGCGACCCCTAAAACTTCCCTGTACTAATTTTGGAGAAAATCGGACAAAATCGATTTTTGTCCGCCATATTGGATCCGCCATATTGCCTTTTTAAAAATGTTTTGAATTCGTAATATGCGACCTCAAAAACTCCCCCATACTAATTTTGGAGAAAATCGGACAAAATTCAATTTTTTTGTCCGCCATATTGGATCCGCCATTTTGATTTTTTTTATATAATTTCAGAATCGTTGGGTACAACCCCGAAAATTCCCCCATACCAATTTTGGAGAAAATCGGACAAAATTAATTTTTTTGGCCGCCATATTGTCGGCGCCATCTTCGATTTTACTGCACCAATTTCCTCCAAAAAAATATGGGACCACCGCAGCAACTTCCTGAACATAATGTAAAAAATTTCATTCAAATCGGTGCAGCCGTTCCGGAAAAATCGGTGTACATACATAAAAATATATATATATATATACGCGACGAATTGAGAACCTCCTTCTTTTAGAAGTCGGTTAAAAACATTTTTTTTGGTTTATCTTTAAAACTGGGGATACTGCACGATGATGATAAGGTCTAGAAATAAAAATTATGACACGTTCCATATCAAACGGATAAGTCCGTCCAAAAGAGTCACCGTAATATTATCCTATTTCGTGGGCCTCGTATTTGAAACCAAAATCTATGCTAATTGAATGTTTATGATAAGATAATGCTCTAAGAACAGTTTCAAAATGAGTACCTGCTTCAATTTTGAGAAATTAATTATCAAAGTTGACGAAATTGAGTTGCATAATGTATTTCAGTTAAATAAAAATTTGGACTAAAATGTAGTTGACGGACTTGCATTGTCTTTATCTTTACGACGTTTCGATTAGATTATATCTCTAATCATTATCAAGTATAAACTGAATGTTTTGTCTAAAGGCTACGAACTTAACAGGGACTGTGTCCATTGAAACGCAAAGTTTCGCTTCACTGTACACACCTCAATGATGTGATGTTACAAAGTAGTGGTTGCCAAAGATTAGGTATCTCAACACTGCGTTTACTGAAAATTCAATTTTTAATGTTCCCCGGAGTGAGGAAATAGAACTATGGTTAAGATATTTTCCAGTATGTGTTGGCTTCCTGTATACCGAAGATTTAATAGTTTCATTCGAACGGTTCACCATGAAAGGGCAATTGATCATTTACCTCTCTTTATAAAAGTTTTGACATTATAAATCTCATATCTCGACAATGCGAGAAGATAAACAAATTTATCTTCTCTCATTTTAAAGTTTAGGTCATGTAGAATACCAAAAATATATCAGCGACATAATAAAAATGTTAAATTTACCCCTCAGATAGGATAAAACTACACCCATGAAAGAAATTTGGAAAAGAATAATATATATATATATATATATATATATATATATATATATATATATATATATATGGAATTTCCCTACCCTTTTGCCAAACAGTAGTACATTCGAATACTGCAAAAAAATATTATGTTTGAACACCCTGCTATTATAGATACTAATTAAAAGTTTGGCTGTTTTAACACCCTTTTGTCACCTTTAGGTATATTATCCTTATTTATTAATGCAGAGAAATAAAATCACTATTGAAAAAGTTAACCTTCCGGCATACAAGTTCAGTATAATTTATAATTTTAAAGTGCATGTTCTGTCTCCGTTTTGTTTTATTATTTTGATGTTGTGCGAGTTCAAATTAAGGTAGGAGTAACTTTTAATTATTATTTATAATAGAAGTGTGTTCAAACGTAATACTTTTTTGCAAAATTTGAATATATATATATATATATATATATATATATATATATATATATATATATATATATATATATATATATATAAGCTACCTAAACATCGTCTCTATACATGGAAGTCACCAGCTGATAAGGACAACAACACAGTTAGAAACCAGATTGATTGCGTCTTGATAAAAAAACAAATATCGAAACGCAGTACATTCAGTAAAGGCGTACCCAGGTGCGGATGTATTTTCGGACCACAATCCCCTTATCGCTAAATTCCAACTTAAATTAAAAAGAATACAAACATATCATAACATCAAAAAACTAAATATACAAAAATTAAAATCAGAAGAAACGAAAGAAAAGCTGAGACAAGACATCAACACAAACTTAGAAAGAAGACAAGGCAAGCCTGGGTTAAACGATGACAACGTTGAACAACAGTGGCAGTTTTTCAAAACGTCCATTATGGAACCAAGCAAGAAAGTACTTACAACATCAAGATACAAGAAGGAAGATTGGATGACAGATGATATTTTGGAGTTGATGGATGAAAGAAGGAAACACAAGACCAACAAGATCCGATATCAACAGTTGCAAATTCAAATAAGAAGAAAAATAAGAGCAGCAAAAGAAGAGTACCTTTCTGGAAAATGCAAGGAAATAGAGGAGTTGCAAAACTAGTACGACAACTTCAACTTGCATAAAAAAGTCAACGAATTAGCTGGAATAGAAAAGAGAAAAACTTCAAACGTATTGCTAGACAAAGAGGGAAACATTATTATGGAAACACAACAAAAATTAGGCAGGTGGAAAGAATACATATATATATATATATATATATATATATATATATATATATATATATATATATATATATATATATATATATATATATATATATATATATATATATGTATATATATCGTTCAGAGTAATTGATTATTACTAAAAAAATACAATAGAGAACAAAAAAAGACGCTCTCTCAATTTAACCTAAACAAAAGTAGCATCTACGTCGAAGAGAAAACAATATAATAGATCGTTGCCTGTCGACAGTTTGATAGCTCAGATCAATTTTGGCGAATTTAGGGAGAAAAAGTGACTATAGACTACCTTTTGTATATAGGCGTAGAAAGATGGGATTCTATACATAAATATTACTAATATTTAAAAGGAATTATTCAAAAAATTAATTACGTATTGAATAATTTATGTGATCGAAATTAAGACTGGCCCGTTGGGGTTATCCTGCCGTGTAATTATGCGGAAAGACGAAGTGATTATTTGAAGGTCATGGACAACGATGTTTCTTGCGAAGTAGTAGATATTTGTTGGACTTCCATTGTCTTTATTTTTGTTGAATATCACGACGTTTCGGCTAGTAGTTATCTCTAGCCGTTTTCAAATTTCACTTGAAAACGGCTAGAGATAACTATTAGCCGAAACGTCGTGATATTCAACAGAAATAAAGACAATGGAAGTCCAACAGATATCTACTACTTAGCAAGACGAAGTGAAGTAAATCATATTTAAACATCCTAGGAACCCAAAAAAAGTACGATGTTAACAAAATATCTTTTTCATTATCAGTGATAGTGGTTGAAGTATTATTTATACTATTATGACAGTTATAACCAACCAGCTTCCTGGGTAAATATGTAGTGGATGAAGGCTGTAAAAAAGATCCATACACCTTTTATATACTCTCTAACACACTTCAGGGGAGTTCCTATTTTACCCACTAAATTTGAAGCATTCCAAAACAAGAAAATCTCCTTTTCTGATCGTTGAGATCTCTAGCAATACCAACGATCAAGACTTGTCGGCCAGGCTAAACCATATGACTTACTTAATTTTCTTCCTTAAATATCACTAATGCACTATAATTTTTTCCAAAACTTGTCAACAGAAGATACCGAATTGGAAAACGAAGACTTGGGAGCTTCATACTTTGATGGAGTTGGAAATTAATGAAAACAAAACTAATAATTTCCTCGGTTTTTACAACACTATTTTAAAAATGAATATTATTTGAAATTCGTAAAAGATTTTGAGTCTTAATTCTGGTTGACTACAAGTCTAACCTTCAGAAGGTGTACATAGCGCTTGCTCGCTGATGACTTGACTCTACCTGACATTTCCCTTATGCAATATAAGTGTATCTGTAGAGTTCTAAAACAACGAAACACTGAATACTACCCTAGCTAACATTAAAACGCGTTGGGTGCGAACACCCTGTGGCTTCCGGCCAATACGCAGGACACAGTGCTGACGACGCGGTAATGTTGCGCACAGCCTGGAACACATTTGGATCTAAACTTGCTTAAGCGTGCAAGTTGTTGGTGCAACCTAAAAGTGTTAAGGCGGGTTTTCCTAGCGACGCACATTTTACGCGGCGTAGAACTTAATACGGTCGGCGTAAAACGTTGAGAACTTCTCTAATGAAAATCAAATGCAGGCGTTTTCCTACACTGTGTAAAAACGACTTGCGCCATCTTAATACGGTCGACGCAACTGGACGACTGCTCCGAAAGCAGTCTATTCAGCTGTACGCTGCGTATATTGAAAGAAGTGCTCCGATATTTTGCTGAAAATGAATTAACAAAAACAACAGATCCATTTTAGTGCTACCCAGGACGAACAATTGGTAGAAATAGTGATTGGTTACCCTATTCTTTGGAACATGAAGCTTGAAGAGTTTAAAAATGTTGTCAAAAAGGACACAATTTGGAATGCAAAGAACAAAATGTAAAATACGCTTTAAATTTTACTTCATCGTCAAGCAGATGTCTATGGATAAGTAATTTAAATGCTCCATCGCTGCTTCTATTTTGTAATAACTGACTAGCAGAATTTCTTTTTCTTTCAAAATTTCGTCTTGTAATTTTAATAAAGCCAAAGCTTTTCTTACACTTTGAGATAAATTCATTGCGACGGTCGTCAAACAACTGACAATACTAGGAAAACACTTTTAGGCAACGCATTGGTTGTTGCGTTGCGTCGGCCACACAAAATGTGCGTTGCTAGGAAAACCCCCTTGTAGGGTCTGAATCTATACCTTCCGCGGAACACCGTTAATGCTGGTCGCCTTATGGCACTGCTGCTGGCGTACGCCTGGTATCCGTTGGTGTGGACACGCGAGGATTGAGAGGAGCTCACCTTCTCCTGGACTGGTTTCATTCTCAATTGGACTCATCAGACGTGGAGATTACCACATCATATGTCTGCTTTCTCTGCTCAAGTCAATCAATATTTATTAAAATGCCAATGATCGGATTCAACATGCCAATAAAAAAGCAGTAAAATATTAACTAACTATACATATATATAATACAATACAATAATTCAAAAGGGCAGTTTTCCACGTATGGCTTAATAGAATAAGATGACTTATAATAAAGACATAAAATTAATTTTTTCTTAAACCGCTTTATCGCTAGCTTCTTGAGATTCTAGGGTAATTTGTTAAAAACAGCACTACACAAATATTTCGGCACTCTCTTGACGATTGAAAGTCGACAGGCCTTAATTATCATATTAAACTTGTACCTTGTACTGTGTTCATGATTATTTGAGGAAAAGATAATCAGATTTCTTCTAACAAAAATGGCAGCCTCCAAGATAGCTATAGAAGATAATGTCAGAAGGCGGTTCCCAGAAAAAATCCCACGAAAAGTGTCTGAATGATCCAATCTAAATATAAACCTAAGCAAACATTTTAGAAATACAAACACTATCTTCCAATTAGTAGACTGGCACCAAATTAGAACTAAGTATTTTAAATGGGGATATGCAAGCGCGTAATATATATTGATAAGTTGTTTTTTTATCGAAAATAGTTTTGAGTCTTCGTATAGCAAAGTAAGCCTAATTCAACTTACTAACAACATGTTGTATATGACAATCAACACAGTTTGTCATCTAAAAAACAATTCAAGAACCTTACTGAAATCAGCGTAAAGACCCTCTCTTCATTAAGAGTTACATCAAGATCATAAACTGTATTCCTTTCATGAAAAATTATGTATGCGATCTTGGGTGCATCTATCGCCCGTTGATTTCTTCAGCACCTTATCTCAATCTCCTCCCAGCAACAATTTGTAATTCCTCAAGGCTTAAAGACCCCACCACCACACTGATATGATCAGCAAATAGAACTAATAGAGACTGATCATATCTCACAGAGTTAGCAAGATTATTGATGAATGCCAGAAAGAGTAGGAAAAAGTGTTTCTGATCTTGTTCAACATCCTACGTCTAGTCGAAAATAAGTCCACCCATTCATTGCACCATTCCCGAACTCCCATTGCCTTTAATTTAGCGAGCATACTGTCTAGAGCCACACAGTCAAAAGCACGAGTAAAGTCAAAATAGAACCGGCACCAGTTCAGAGATATCCCAATCTCGGTACACCACGTCCAACAAAGCAAATCCGGCAGTGGTTATATCACGATTTTGCCTAAAACCGTGCTGACACCAGATTTGACTCTAAGAAATCCAAGAATCTGGACTTAATAACTTTTCCGAATAGTTTACTAAATGACGTTCACTCTTGTGAACCGGAATCACGCAGGAGTATTTTAATCTACTCAGAAAACTACCTGTGGAAATGGATGTGCTGAAAATTAAAAATAGTTGTTGAACAACAGAATCTATACAATTTTTTTATAACAGTTATAGGTACTTTGTCCAGATCTCTCGATGGTTTGTTTTGCATTGAGGCTAAGATATCTTTTGGTTCTCCCAGAAACAGATTGAGCAATGGTCGGCTGCACATTATATTTTTTAATCTTGCGTGAACATGCAACGATTTAAGGTCTTCTGGAAAGGAATAGAGAAATATTAACAAAAGGCTTCAACCATCTCCGCCTGATTTTCATTAAGATAACCATCAACAACAATAGAGTTCAACTGGCCCAAGTTCCCAACTCCAAGTATGCCAATGATCTGTTTCCATAGCTCCTTAGACGGATTTTATTAATTAGATTACTGGAAAAAAAATTTTTTTTAGATTCAAACATTCTTGTGGATCTTTTTTTTCATACATTCAATACATGGTGTTTTTATGGAAAGGGCCAGAAATATTAGCTTCAAGAGGCAGTTAGCAGTAGGGGAAAGAGTTTTTTTAAACATAATAACAATGCCAGATTCGCATTTATAAAAAAAAGAAGATGATGATGGTTTCAGAAGTCCGAAACATCAGATTTAAAACTGATTATATTTTCTTATAACGCATAAAAAGTAGCAATAATAATGTGAAATTTATTTTAAAATATCTCTTCAAGTCAAGAAAAAATGTAACACTATATATATATATATATATATATATATATATATATATATATATATATAAACTAATAGATATTAAGAGATAATATACCAAGACGTATACGTAATTTATTTATCTTCTCTCCTGCACTGCTCGACCAGATACATTCCCGTCACTTTAGAAATAGACCAAATCAATTTAAGGAATTTCGACACAAAAAATCGCCCTGAAAGAATAATGGCTTTCTCTTCTTCTTCTGGGACTCTGAGCCATCCCGGACATATTGCCAGATGTCAGAGGGTACATCCAATATTTCGCGATGAAAAAATTATATTCGAGAAGTGATTAATGATTTTTCTGTATGTTGTATGTGATGGGAATGTCAAACTAGAAATGTACTGAGTAAGTAAATAAATATAATATAATCTTCCTTAGGTTTCTTTATAATATATATATATATATATATATATATATATATATATATATATATATATATATATATATATATATAATATATATATATATATATATATATATATATATATATATATTATATATATATATATATATATATTATATATATATATATATATATATGCTTTATTGTTTATCCGGGAGTTCATCCGTTCGTCATTGTTTCCTGTTGAAGGAGCTTGCAGACGTTTCGCCAAGGTCACACTTGGCATTTTCAATGCTTCCTGATAGAAGTTTGGAAAGTGAACTGAGGATTGCGCAGGCTTTTTATACTTTTCGTGATCGTTCGTGATCGTTCGTGATCGTAGGTAGTACCCAAGATTGTTCGGTGGTGACTCCTCCTTCATGCCGCGTGTGCTTGCCGACCTTCCCGGTTGTAGTTGTTTTACCGATGTTGATGTGGTGTTTTCTGTTCGTTTGATGATGGATTTCCATATGACTGGCAAATTTAGTGCGTCGTCTCTTTTGTTTAGTTCGCCACTTTTTTCGATTTCTATTGCTTCGCGAACAAGTCTTGTTCTGAGGTTACTAACATTGGCTATTTCTTTGCATGACTCAAAATCAACTTTATGTCCTATTTGGATGTGGTGTTGAAATAGTGCCGACGAGGTTTGTTTGTTCTTAGTAGATAGCTTGTGTTCTTCGAGTCTAGCATTTAGATATCTATCTGTGCGGAGTCCCACCATCACCCATCCCAGATACAAGCTGTGGCGAACACATTGATATCCAGGTCAATCAACCTAACCGATACCGCAAATAAACAACAGGAAATGGAGAAAATCACAAATGCTTTGCGACAAAACGGGTACAAATCACACACAATTAAAAATGCTATGAAACAACACAAAAAACCACGCGAAACACAGGTGCCCACCGACAACACCGCAAAAACCACACTGCCATACTTAAAAGGGGTCACAGATAGAATAGGACGGATTCTAAGAAGAAACAATATCCAAACAGCTTACAAACCTCATCAAACCATAAGATCGACACTTAAAAACCCCAAGGACAAAATTAAGTTAGAGAATCCAGGAGTCTACAGTATATCCTGCGGGTCCTGCCACAAATCATATATAGGACAGACAAACAGAAGAATATCAGCTAGACTCGAAGAACACAAGCTATCTACTAAGAACAAACAAACCACGTCGGCACTATTTCAACACCACATCCAAACAGGACATAAAATTGATTTTGAGTCATGCAAAGGAATAGCCAATGTTAGTAACCTCAGAACAAGACTTGTTCGCGAAGCAATAGAAATCGAAAAAAATGGCAAACTAAACAAAAGAGACGACGCACTAAATTTGCCAGTTACATGGAAATCCATCATCAAACGAACAGAAAACACCACATCAACATCGGTAAAACAAGTACAACCGGCAACGTCGGCAAGCACACGCGGCACGAAGGAGGAGTCACCAGCGAACAATCTTCGGTACTACCTACGATCACGAACGAAAAGTATAAAAAGCCTGCGCAATCTAAGGAACCTCAGTTCACTTTCCAAACTTCAGGAAGCATTGAAAATGCCAAGTGCGACCTTGGCGAAACGTCTGCAAGATCCTTCAACAGGAAACAATGACGAACGGATGAACTCCCGGATAAACAATAAAGCACATTTATCCATCCGTGACACACTTCAAACAAATATATATATATATATATATATATATATATATATATATATATATATATATAACTGCGTTCCAACCATACCCTCTCTGTGTTAGAGGTTGCACAGTTTGAATAAATTGCCAAGGAACACAATTCTACCACCATCCAGATGATGGCCTATCTGTACCACCATACCGAGAAGAAAGTCAAAAACTTACCCCCCCCCTGTGCTATGGCAGAGGTACATGTTTCGTCTCTACTAGACTCATCAGGGTACCGACAAGCATTATGCGCATAAACATATATACGCCATCCGGCGGGGGGTCGGCGAAGCCGCGCTCAGTATTTGCATGCTTCCTTCCCATCTGTGCTTTGCACAGCCAGGTGCATGTCAGTACCCTGATAAGTCTAATATAGACGAACCATGTACCTCTGCCGTATCACTGTGGCCGGAAGGGTAAGTTTTTGACTTTCTTCTCGATATGGTGGTACATTTAGGCCATCATCTCGATGTTGGTGGAATAGGATAAATTGTGTTCCTTGGTAATTTATTCAAACTGTGCAACCTCTAACACGGAAAAGATATGGTTGGAACGAAGTTTACATTTACTGTTCGCATTATTATTTATTGATCGTCCTAAAATTATTTTTTATAAAATTAAAAATATCCATTCACAAACATATTTACAATTTTAAAAAACAAACAAACACTTTAAAAAACTGTTCAAATTTCTAAAAAAATATTTAATTTTACCAGTACATACCTTGACATTTTGCTTATTTATAAATAATGAAATGAAATTTATATCATCTATTGAGGTACTAGTAATTTATTTTTAAACTAAATACACTATTTACTAATTTGAAAAGTAAAACTCCCCTCATGAATAAGTCAAATGTAGTATATTCAATCCCTTGCTGAAATTGTCCCAAAAAATATATAGGCATGACCAGCCAATTCAATTCAAAACAGATTGAATGACCATAAATATACGAAAAACGCCCCAACAGCGTTAAACAAACACACACAGGATGAAAAACATACCTTCCATTATAACAATGCCATAATTAAAAACAAAGATATGAATTATCGAAAATTGCAAATAAAGGAAATGATAGAAATTAAAAAAGACAAAAACACTGTCAACGACAGAACGGATATAGGAGATTTGAGCCACGTTTACACCAGCCTAATTTAAAGAAAAATCTTAAGTATTCGATCCTATTAATAAATCAAAAATTGAATATCCTCTTAAACATAAAATGAAATGTATGTTTTCTTTCGGTTTTTTTGGTCCATTGTTAAAATATAAAAAATAAAACACACTCGCATTCCATGTATCCTAAGTACCTAAATAGGAGATATAAAAATTTCATTTCATTATCAGTAAATAAGCATTGGTAAAATTAAATACTTTTTTCGAAATTTGACTAGGTTTTTAAAGTGTTTGTTTGTTTTTTTTTAAATTGTAAATATGTTTGTGTATGAATGTTTTTAATTGTATCAAAAATATTTTTAGTACGATCAATAAATAAAAAAAAATTAAATAAACGGCAAAACGTCAAATTGTTTTGGATTTTTTGGTGAATAAAGAACCTAAACCCAGAAAAGACGAAATAAAAAGAAAATGATTTAATCTATGGTTCAAGATTCTGGAAAATATAATTGTATATATATATATATATATATATATATATATATATATATATATATATATATATATATATATATATATATATATATATATATATATATATATATGTACTGGTGTTTTTTCGGTTTTCAATCCGTTCGTCAATAGAAAAATCTTCACGATGTTTCGCCAACATCTCAGCTGGCATTTTCAAGTGATACTTCCTCGACGGCTTCTCGACTTGGAATTCCAATGTCAGCTGAGATTTTGCAAATATGTTAAAAATTTTATTTAGAAAAAACTTTTTTAATAATTTTTTTTGATATTTTGAGATATAACCCCACTTTTGAATTTTTTTTCGAAAAAAAATTGACAGATAATGCGAGATTGTTGGCAACGTCATATTTCGAATAAAGCTATTTTCCTATATTCCAGTATACGAAACGATTCCAGTATGTTAGATACAAGATCTAAAATGCCCGATAATTTTTCCTTCTGAAACCAAACTGACAAAATCATAGTTAATTTCGACATAAGTTACTATTTGAAAGGTCATACATTTTAGATATTAATTAATTTTAGATATTATCGGATGCAAGGACATTGACTTATAATTTTGGAGTATCTCCATATTTAAAAAATGACGTTAGTATAGCCTTTTTAAGAAACAAAGATTGATCTATATAACCAGGGGAATTATGGCTTGATTCGAAGTTAACATTATAAATATAATTCCTCTTTATTCAGAAATAACACCCCGCCACAAAAAATATCTATATATTTCTTATTCCGAACGGAAGCAGTTCAATATAGGCCCTAAGTCTCCATCTACTCCGACATAAGATGACATGTATGATTTGTGACCAGAAATATTTCTTTTTCCCCTTCCCACCCCCTGACAAAGGGGGTGAGTTTATACAGTCTGCCACCCTCAACTATTGTGACATTAGACATAGGCGGAACATAAAGAAAAATTGACATTCACGTAAAAGCAAAAATTGTATAGTTAACTCTTTTTCTATTGTATGAATCTATTTTAATTTCCAAATGGCATCGTCATATTTTAATTATTTTATTACGTTTTAATAAGCATGATGACTGTAACGAAGAATCACTGAAATTATGACTTGAACAGTTTCTAAAAAACACATTTATTTTTGGATTACAAGCGAGATTATATTTATTTTAGTAGAAATAAAAGCATAAAACATAGATATCCGCCATATCAGATCGAACACCAATCAGAAGCGTGTGACGTCACGCTTTCGTAAACATCATCTCAGTCATCATTGTTTACCGACTTTATCGTTTGAATTTGTCTTTATTTGCATCGTTAATCAGATATTTTGTTGATAAAACTATCAAATATATCAGTTTCTTGCTACCAAAAGTACAACAACGTCATGGAACAAGGATTTATCAAGGCCAATAGCTCAAATTTGCCACAAATCAACTTGATGGTGGGAGCGAGGTTAACTGGAGCACTTTTTTACCTCCGGCCTGGACAGCTTTACTTTTGAATTTGTATAATATATATATATATATATATATATATATATATATATATATATATATATATATATATATATATATATACTTGTACTGATTTTGGAAAGGTGGTAGGTACTTCTAGATCTTCAATTGTGTGCAAAGCTAAAAGATAAAAATAAGTACTTGTGAACAAATTGTAACTATTTACACATCATTATGTACTATAATTTTTGCAACAGACTATAATAATATTATTATAATAACAATAGGTACCACAAAGATTGTTTGGAATCATAGCTACCTATAATGTAATGATTGAACCATCCAACAGAAAAAATATACACTTGAATTAAATAAAACAGGTTACCGGTATAAAAAAAAGCCCTGGGTATGTACCTGACCTTTCTGGTGAAGTGCCTGCGAGTTCTAAATATTCTGTTTGTGCTACATCTTTCTCACTTTCTTCACTTAGCCACCTTCTTTATTTTTTGAGAGCATAGGGACGTTCAGCGGTATCAGAAGTTCATTTGCTTCTGCCTGGTTAGCATTCAAATCTTGTGGATATACACCCTGACTTTATGCGCACTTGTAAAACTGAACCCATTACATGGTACTGTATATAATTTTCCATATCATTTGCTAACTGGAAAAAGAAAAAACTTTTAATTAGGAACTTTAAAAATAATACAGTAATAAAGAAATGAAATCTAACCTCAAACGGGATCGACAGTGTTATTGACAAATATTTACCTGACATATATTTTGTTTGCGAGCTTCGCCACTTATTTATATAAAATAAATACTTACATCAAAATGATCTTCGCAGAAATAAATTACTGAATTAACAGATAAGCTGTGTCTCGCCTTGCAAGATTTAGCCACGTATTTCTGATATTTCTCTTCATTGACACGTTAATAAATAACTTATTCGGAGTTTTTATCGATGTATTATTACATTGAGGAACTACACACCATCGACACACATTAGAATCCATGATTATCGCACAAAATAATGGAAAATATGAATCAAAACAAGCAATAAGATGCACCTTGTCAAGTGTGACGTCACAGACGGATACCATTACTATTCTAGCGTTTGGTGCCAAATTTAAATAGTATTTTAGAAAGGTCAATTTTTCCTTCAAAACATCATATTTTTGCGGAAATAAGATTTATTTTGTATAAAGTAAGTTCGTAAAAACTTCGTGGAGTCTTTTTCCAAAATCAGTCATTATACTTATTATGCTGAAAGCTTAATTTTGTTGCAGGTGTTTTAATAAAGGTAATAATAAATGCAGGTATACTTAGTGTATCCATTTTTATTTAATTGCATTATTAACAGATCTACAACAGTATATAGTTTTAAACTGTTTTTATAGGAATTACCACCAGGCGGCACTCTGAGTCAGTTGATTTGGGTTCTGTTTTTTGGTTAGGTTGCCACATCTATCATTGACATTCCCACCAAATTTTACCGCCGTAACTTGCCACTTATAAAAGTTACATCGTCATGAATACATTTATCTCTGCTCGTGTTTTTCATTTTTTACAGTTTAAAAAATTAAGTTGAATTTGCAACAACAGGTTAAAAAGAATTTTACATAGAAATCAAAAATGCAATAATATATAGGGTGTTCCGCTTAAAATAAGCCAGTTGATATCTACTTCCGGTAGAACCGAAAGTGCCACCATCTTGAAAATATTTTAGGCGGCTGTCTCCTATGTACGTTAGTACACTGTCAAATTTCCAGATTCTTCCTAATTATAGTTTTCCCATAAACGATCGATAAATTTCCTGGAGAATCACTCTGTACAGGGTGAGTCAACGATTGGATGAAGTAGGTTTGTGCCTTTTCGGTGAAATTTACAAAGAAACTATATTTATTCCAAATTTGAATATATTTGTCACAAAATTGAAAACGTTATTTAGGATTGAATTGATGCTTGAAAATGTGACTTTTTTTCTTTAAACTTAATTATCTCAGAAACTATAAAGTTTTGTTATAGTAAACCCTTAATAAAAAAGATTTAAAATTATAAGCTAAATCGAAAATACGATTCGTATATAGGGTATTCTATTTAAAAAAATACAACTTTATGCTGTCCTAGTTTTTTCGCTCACCCTGTAGAGTCCTAAATATTTTTAAAATCTGCATAAAAATAAACTGTATCAAACAATAAATATAGTTTCTTTGTTAATTTCACCGAAAATGCACACACCTACTTCATCCAATCGTTGACTCACCCTGTATATATAGTATGTTTGCAATTTTAACCACTTTTTCTTCATGGTATTACTTAAAAAAATTTCAATTAACCAACTATTGATTATTAAAATATGATTATTACAGAAATTTTCTGGAAAATTTCAGCTCTTTAAATCTAATAGAAAAAAGTTAATGCTGGTAGCCGTTACTATATGGTTGTTAATCATCTCCGGGAATTGTTTAATGGATGAAACAAGAATGCAAACACCATTTCTCCAGAAGATTTGTTCTACAAAACTCTATTAAGATATTACATTCTGAATTGACTTATAAACTTCATCCCATTGAATTCGATATTTTAGACGATAGTATTAGATCAAAAATTAGCATAATTATCCACAAAAAATTTGAAAATCAATCTAAAAAACTTAACCATTTAAAGTCATGTAAATTTTCCCAAACAACTAGCAAAACACCACAGTCCAATCAAAATTTTAGTGAAAGAGTCATAAATCTGTCAAACGTAGGTTTTAATAGTAAAGAAATAGATCTAATGTCAAAAGGCCCTAAATTTTCACCTCACATAAACAATAAAAATATAATCGATTCCATCATATCTGAAAGTACTCTCGCTTTAAACAAAATAGAACATACCGATAATATTGACTTAACTACCGGAACAATTAAAAAACATATAAAATCCACTAATTTAAAATCCAGTACTCCAGCTTTAGACACAGTAAAAAGCATAAGAGAGAAAGTAAAAGATAATGATCTAAAATGCAAAAGTTATTTTACCAAAAGTTGAATATGTCAATAAAATAGAAGCATTTATTCAATTAGAAAATATTTCAGAAATTAAAAGCGATCCTACAAAAGTTTTTCAAACAAAATTGAAACAAGCCCTGTCAAACATAACAGCTATTTTTTCAGAATTCGATAAAAAAAAAAGAATAATCAATATAAACCCGCAAGCACCAAAACTCTATGGCCTTATAAGAAATCACAAACCAGGAAATCCCATTCGCCCAGTCGTTTCATACATAAATAGCCCCACGAGAAAACTAAGTATGAAACTAAATTCATTCTTCAAACAAATAACCAACTTTAAACCAAGTCACAATTTAAATAATTCAGTAGATCTGGTCCAAAAACTAAAAAACATAAAAGCCCCAGATAACTCCATACTAGTTTCTTTTGACATAAAAAGCATGTTTTCTAATATTCCAACAGATGAATGTTTTATACTTATCCAAGAAATGTTACAGGAACGAAATATAAATCTAATAGTTACTATTGAAATCTTGTCATCATTTGAACTTTGTCTATCATAAACCTATTTCCAGTTCAATAACAAATTTTATTTACAAAATTCAGGCCTACCATTGCGTTCTCCTCTTAGCCCTCTCCTAGCAGACATTTTCATGTCAAACATAGAAAACAAATTCTTAATTCCCCTTTAAGCAAAAATCATGTTCAATTTTGGTACAGATATGTGGATGATATTCTAGCATGTTTTAAAAGCACTACTAGACAGCTTCAAAAATTCTTACAATACATTAATAATTGCCATCCAAAAATTCAATTTATTCTGGAAACTGAAAATAACCATAAAATAAATTTTCTTGATCTCACCATATCTCATCTCAATAATCAGTGTAATTTTAGAATTTTTAGAAAAGCAACGTTTACAGGTAATACTATATCTAAGGACTCTTTTTACCCCTTACAACACAAAATGACTGCATACAATTCAATGATACATAGAGCATTCTCTTTGCCTCTCTCTGAAAAAGATCTTCAAGAGGAACTAAATATCATTGAAAGGATTGCAATATCAAATAATTTCTCCCAACAAACCATAAAGAAATTAATAACTAAAAAACAAAAACAACTAGCTTTTAATTCAATATATTCCAAAATAAAAAATGATAAAGATAGTTCATCTTATATATCTTTGTCATACTGTAGTATCCTATCAGAAAACATAGCTAATACTCTTTCCAAACATAACATAAAAGTAGCCTTTAAATCTCAACACAATCTGTCCACTATCCTTTACAATGTTAAAGATAAAATTAATAAATTTGATAAATCAGGAGTTTATAAGTTAAAATGTTCGGAGTGTGATAGCTTGTATATTGGACAAAGTGGTAGAAGCTTTAAAACTCGCTTTCCAGAACACTACCGATTATATAGGCTGCAAAAAACAGGCTCGAGCTTTGCCAACCATTGCTTAGAACACAACCACAGTTCTCCTAATTTAAGCAACACTGACATATTACATTATTCAACAAAGGGCCAAAAGATCAATATTCTTAAATCTTTAGAAATATATAAACATAGTAAAAATAAAAATGTAAATTTGCTTAATGACCAGACAGAACTTGGGTTTTTCCCGTTATTTGTTCCTAAAATTTAGTACTTCCCCTTTGTAATAATGTAATTTCTCAGGTAGTTTTTATTTATTGTTAAATTTTCTCATGTTTCTGTATTGAATCCTTAGTCTACCTTTGTAATTCAGTTTGAAAATGACTCTGTGAGTTGAAACTGCAGTCACTGTTTTGTAAATAAATTTAGTGGTATAAAACATAGTAGTTAATTTTCAAACAATTTCCGGAAAAGAAGTTATGCATTTTCAAAATTGAACGCTGGTCCTATTACTTATTTTGTAATATTCTAAAATAGATTTAAATTTATTCCAAACAATATTTAGAGTTTCTAATTATCCCGTTTATTTAAAATCTTTTTTAAAACTTAAAACTGACTTATGTCATAACATATCAATCACTGAAGTTACTGCTGAAATATACATAATAATTTTTATAGTGCCTACATACAACATTGGCAACAACTTTGTTACACCACTGGAAATTTTAAGACATCAGGCAATATTTTTTTGCGGGAAGGAATCGTTTTATTCTTTGTATCATCTATCCGGATATATTTGAATAAATGTCTTTCTGCCATTGTGACTTCTGAAAAGTCGAGATATACGATCCATAATAGAACATGCTATTTTGCTTATGGATTATTTGATATGCAGTATTTTTAAAGGAAGTTTGAACTCGGAGTAAGGGAATGTATTAAGTGTTATATATGACTACACATCTCACAATGCTTCCAATATCTAGAATAAAATCTCTGAAATGATATTTAATACTGGTGATAATGCTTCATGAAATGTAGCAACTCAAGGAATTTTTGACCCTGTGTGGTTTGGTACCTTGGAGGTTATAACTAAAGAAAGCGATAAAAATAATACAGTGTGTTCCCAAGAGTTCAAAATGCTAGCGCAAATTTCTGAGACTAAAATATGAGGATCTAAACCAATTTACCTTAATCCAGAAGTTTATAACAGACCTTTTACGTCTGTTCTATTTAAATTTAAAATTTCGAAAGAGATCGTAAGCCTCTCGCCATCTATAGGCATCGGTTTTAACTAGAGTTGCTTATCCGTTTCTGTCACAGTTTTGAGTGAATTATACTAAATTTTGAGATAAGTCGTGTTGTATATTTTTCTAATAATTACACGGTTATAAAAATCTGCATTTTGGCGAATTATGTTATTTCCTTTGAAACTGATCATTGTAGTAGAGTCTTGTGGAATTTCAAACACAAAAACAGTGATCTCCTCTGTATTTTATCACGGTTAAAATTTTATCTTAAATTTACTATGGTTAATTTGGTTAATTTTACCTTCTTTTTGCTAATATTCACGTTTTGGACAGCATTATATCATTGTCATTAAGCATTACTCACTTCTCCTTCGTATAACAGCCTAATATTAGTTGCATTTTTGGGTCATATTGCTTTGCAAGCCTTTCCAAATTTCACTCTTTTGCAAATTTTTTTCCCAACTTAATTATTTTCTTTATCTTTCAGTAATTTGCCTATAAGAAATAGAGCCCTAATTAAAATCCATTCCTAATTTGAATTTTTAGATCGGCAACTCTATGTCACTGTTTTAGGTTGTTTATATTTAAATACGATATTGTTATTTACCTTTTCATAAAATTATTTTAAATAAAATTGTTACGTTTATCCATTTTAGTTACAGTTTTCCGGATTTTTATTTAAAGTATTTTCAAGGGCTTTGTTTATCTTTTTGTTGGGGTTATGTGACCTTCCAGCTGACGTTTAGGCAAATTTGCATTCTTTTAAGCCGTTGCATGTTGGGTTGCTACTTCTGTGGTAATTTTTGGGAGGAAATTTGGATGAGTAACTAACACCGTGTTGCTAATGGCTGAGGGAAAATTCTTATTTCTTGTTTTAGGGATAAGCAATGAAGTCCTATTTGATTTTAAGTCGGAAATGTCAACGACTTATTAGTTAGCAATGCTGCTTAAACCCACTATTTTGAGCTGTTATTTCTTTTATCGAATTGCTACTTGTTTAAGGTCCCTTTTCTCTCGCGCCCTATATTGAGGGAAAAAGAAACTCGTACAGCGCAGGTTTTGGACTTCGTATAAAATGGCGAGAATTTAACTATCAATCCCACTTTTTTCTATGAATTATTGCAAAAAAGAGTCAAGAAATTTTCATCCTGTTTTATTGTCGCCATCCTGCGAGATTTGGATAGGGAATCTTGTTTTGCGTGCCTCAATAAAGTTGTAGTGAATTGTGATTTGAGTATTTTTCGGCCAGTTTGGCGTTTTGGTTAGTTATCGGGGTACAACCTGGAAACAGGAATTTCGTCGGCCTCTTTAGCATTATTACCAGGAATCAGTCTGACTCCAGAAAATCGGAGTCCACCCTTAAGGTAAAAGAATACCCATATCCATCCTTAGGATAAAAAATACCCATTTCCACCCTCGCGGTAGAAGAAGACTCATATCCACCCTCTGGGCACGAGGATGTCCAGATCCACCCACTCTGTAGACCAACAACATAGATCCACCCTTAGGGATTTAAGCCAATGCTCCCTTAAGGACTTCCTTATCAGTGAATAAAGAGTAGTATTCATATAAAACATTTTTTTTTCCTTATGAGCTTTCATTTTTTCCGCAGCTTCTTGTCCTTGCTTTAGGGCGTTACCTTTCTTCATTTTTAAAATTTTGTGCAGTAAATTAGAGAGCTGAGTTGAACGCTAGGCCCAAGCAACAATGTGGGGGGTTTCTGAATTTACCCCGCCAAAAATTCAGTGGCGCCTTTTAAAAAAATACCCACCCCTACTCTAAGGCAAAGGGGCTTTCCTTGCTGGTGACGCCTCTAGCTTTTAACTCTGCTCTGCTAGCATGAAACAATCTTTATTAGCGCCTTAAAATAAATACTAGTGTAACAATTTTATTATAAGACTTGATCAATCTACATTAGAAACAGGTATCTATTTTCTATATATATTTTTCGTTATAGTTGTAGATTCAATACATTAAATTGTTTTCATTTTACGCACACCACTCTTAAAAATTTTCAAAAATACTGACTGCGATATTTTTCTTTTGTTTCAAAGTCTCAGCTTTTAATAACTATCAGTATTTTTTTAAGTAATTTCAAGTTTTGTTCAGCATTCAAAGCATTGAAACTATTTATTCAAGCTTTACTTTATTTAGTTTAGAAGCTTTATCGCAATTTTTTGTTCCTTGTTTTTATGCAAGGTCATCCCATGTTTTTGAAGCTTTGCCATCCTTAACAGAAATATTATATACATCGTCGACATTAAATATGTTTGGTTGGCGAATGTGTTGCATTGAAAGCATTTATTCAAGCCTTATTTTATTTTCTGCAAGCTATTATCCCAATTTGGAAGCTTAGTTGCAATTTTTTGTTCCTTGTTTTTATGCAGGGCTGATCCCATGTTTTTGAAGCTTTGCCGTCCTTAACAGAAATATTATATACATCGTCGAGATTAAATACGTTTGGTTGGCGAATGCGTTATATTAAAACCATTTATTCAAGCTTTGCTTCATTTTCTGCAAGCTATTATCCTAGTTTGGAAGCTTTATTCTAGTTTTTTGTTCCTTGTTTTTATGCAAGCCACATCCCATGTTTTTGAAGTTTTGCAGCTCTTAACAGAAATTCTACATATTTTTTTGACATTAAATACATTTGGTTGGCGAATGTGTTAGATTTGATGCCTTTTTGACCACTTTATATCAAAACTACTCATAAGGGGATATAAAAACATCCGAGAGCTGTCCTGATTCCAAGTATTCCTTTAGCCGAGACCATCTTTTAGTGACTGCAGCCCGATAGTAAATACTCACAAACAAATAAGTAGCTGTATTGTTTGAATTTGTATGAAAAAGAAACATAGATTCGTATCGTAAAAATTGCCATTTTCGTTTTGACAGCGTCTTTTTAGAGACATCCTGTATAATTGAGACCATAGAGTTAATGACTGATTGTTTTTGAGAAGTATGATGGTGTGACGTTACAATGAGATATCGATTTATATGGGTTTGTTTTCTGTACACAGGATGTCTTAATTTACCATTATCTTTCCTTTGTACAGGGACATCGAGAAAGGAAAGAGCACCACTTGATTCAGTTTCCATAGTGAATTTTATGCTAGGACGTTGTTGGTTTATATGATCCAGGAAATTATGGAGGTTACCTGCGCCATGCGGCCAAACCATGAACTGTATCATCTATATATCTGCACCAAAATTTAAGTTACAGAGGACAGAAGACAAGGCGTTTTCTTCGAAAGCTTCCATAAAGATGTTCGCTACACCGGATGATAGCGGAGATCCATTAGCCGCTCCCGAAGCCTGCTCGTAGAAGATTCCTTGAAAATTAAAATAAGTGGAAATCAGCCATGCTTTAATTAATTCTAGTAGGGTAAATTCCACGTTGTTATTTCTTTATACGTCCGAGATTATGAAAACTGAATCATTTATAGGAACATTTGTTTACAGGTGCTAACATGAGTATCTGGTTTCTTTAGACGTAAAATTAGAGAATCAATCGAAATTTGTAAATATTCGAATAATATTAATAGAGATATAGGTTACAGTGTACATCACACGTGGAAATTGATTGTAACGCTGGATCATGGTTCGCTGAACACCAGACAGATATAAATACCGAGCTGTTGCTCCTCGATAGTCATTCAGTATTCTAATCTCGTGAAGTGAAGGTCCCTGAAGATGCCTCGTGAAATCGTAGGCAAAACGTGGGATAATAACTTCAATTTGATACAGTTTAAACTCAAAAACCATAATTTTCAACTTGACCTAAGCCTTCGTTTTTTATTACCCTGTATAATTTTAAAATATAGTAGCTTGAATAAAAGTCATAAGCAACATCCAACATTTTCGTTTCAGATCGACAGCATCAAAGACAAACGAAAACTATTCTCTTTTAGCCGTTGAACATAAAGCGTTTTTAATTTATGTGGCTCATTACTATGTATATTTTCAATTTTTTATGCCATTAGGTTTAGTTATCCAAGAGTTAATATATCAATTTCTAATTGATTTTTCGATTTATAAATAAAATAATTGTAGCAAATGGACTAGTGTCATTTCAACTTACTGTATCTCTGTCACTATTATATTTACTTTTCTTTTTGAATATAATCCAGCCAAAATGAATCACGAGGTCACAGCGAGCAAGGTATGAATCTATAATTCACTTAGAGTAATTAAAAAAAGACGGAGATAATGAAAAAAGCCGCCCGACTAGAATTTTAATGACTCTGTCTTTTATCACATCGAATTTGGAAATTATCTTTTGTTTTCTTAGCCATTAATTTTTAAAACGGAAAGTTTTAATTTTTAATCTAGGGCTCGCGAAGAAATTAATTTTTGATGTATTTTAATGGTCCTCTGATAATTTTCCGCGCCGCGTTTGGACGGAACTGTGAAAAATCACCCTGCGGGAGGTTTTTCCGGTAATTTTTTTGCTCAAGTAATTTATAGAAGAGTTCGGCAATGAATTTTAATGAATGGTGCAGAAAAAGTTGTTCTTGCTTGTGGTTTTTTTGCATTGTGAGATCTGTTGTTGAAAGTAATATAATAAACTTGCACGTCTTCTATGGTGAAAAGGTGAAATAGTCATTTTTGGAAACTTTAACCAAACCGATCGAGAAATTAACTGGAGCACTTTGTTTTTTTCTTGTTTAAAAAATTAAACAAGTGAATCTTTTTCATTTTCTTGATGAGTGGAAATTTCGTTTATTTCTAATAGTTTGTTTCCTCAAATAGCTCATTGATACTTTATTCACAGGAACAGTTTGCTATTCCTGAACATAATACGATTTCTCAACACTTTCTCTATTAATAGTGAGTATTAACTGGAACTTCTTACTTGAGAAAAAGAGGAATATTGTGTATTTCAGTATATATTTTTTCAATTTTCAGCCAAGCGGTTTTTGGTCTTTCTTAGACCATCCTCGAGACCCACACCCTAGAAACAAGAGAATGTGGTCAGTAAATAAGCTTTTTCGGTACTTACCAACTACACTCACTCGTCAAAGGGCATACTTCAACCTTACTATTTGAAAAACAGTCTCCAACGCCAGCGTAACCTTTAATGAGTACAAATCAAGTCACAGTTAAAATTGATTAAACAGTCAATTCCAAATTAAAACCGTAAAAATGACGCGAATATCCATACTATTATAAACACTCAACTTTATGGTTGATTCATATTTCTAAAAATTATCAATTACCACTAAGAATTTCTACTAACACTACGAAATAATACAATTTTTATAAAAAAAAAATGAACCGATTTCTGAAAGAGCGCTAAAGAGTGAAAAATAACTATAAATTTCTTCAAAATGTGATTCGCATAAACAGATTAAAAAAACTTTATTTGTAATTGCTTTCATACCATAATTTGTATATATTAGTTCAGGTTAGTTAGTAGTAATTTGTATATATTAGTAGTTTTTTATTTTATTTTGATATAATTTGGCGCCGACTTCAAAAATATCAATTTATATAAAAATTTTTAGTCATTTTTCATTTTTTAGCACACTTTTAGAAGTCGGTTCAATTTTTTTTATAAAAATTTTATTTTTTGATTTTTAGTTTTGAGTTTATTATGATTTCTGTAAATTACTAAGTACTAATCGAGATTAATGTACCTCACAATGACTCCACGGTGGCAAAAAATACCCATTTTATCAAGAGTTGTAAATCACCCTAAAATGGACAACTAAAAATTCTTTGATTCGTTCTCGAATACCAGTAAAATTGTGTCAAACAAATATTTAGTCTGTAATACTAATTCCACAATCTTAAATTTCTAATTAATTTTGGAAATATAGGTCCCAAAACCTTCCAGTATCGATATTTAAAGAACTTGAGACGTAAATTTCTTATCCCGATATATTTTATACTGTATATTGAGTTTGTATACGCCTTAAGAACATCGCAATATCAATTTTAGACAAATTCGGAAAATGTAAAATTTTCAGTCCCTCATATTATATTTTATCAACATAATAGTTGTAAAAAATTAACTTTATATTCGTAATATATATATATATATATATATATATATATATATATATATACGACTTCGAAAACCTCCAAATAACAAGTCTGAAAAAATGAGAATAAGGTAAAATTTTCAACTCCCTACATTGGATCCGTCACATTGAATTTCAAAAAAATTATTTTAACGTCGTAATCTAATTTGAATCTAAACCCTTTACAACCCCTTAGTACCAATTTTGGATAAAATCCTAAAATTTAAAATTTCTAGACCGTCATATTGCATCTGATATATTAGATTTCCTAAAATGATTTTTTATTCGCTATTTATATTCTCAAAAACAATTCAGGCTCACCTTTGAACAAAATCGAAAAATGTAACATTTTTAGTCCGCTATATTGAATTATAAAAAAATATTTTTAAATTCAAAATTTACACCCTCAAGAACCCCTCATATCAATTTTGGAGAAAATCGGAAAATGTAAAGTTTTTAGGACGCCGTATTAAATCCACCAGACAGTTCATTTTAGACAAAATCGAGAGATGTAAAATCTTTAATCCGCCGTTTTGGATACGCCATATTTATTTTTTTTTAAATAATTTCAGATTCGTAATGTGCGTTCCCAAAAACTCCCCCATATCAATTTTGAACAAAATGGACAAAATTAATTTTTTGTCGGCCATATTGGATACGCCATATTGAATTTTTTAAAAATAATTTCCGATTCATTGTGTACGACTCCGAAAATTCCCCCAAACCAATTTTGGAGAAAATCGGACAAAATTATTTTTTTTGGCCACCATATTGTCAGCGCCATCATGGATTTTACTGCACCAATTTCGTCCAAAAAAATATGGGACCACCGCAGCAACTACATACATAAAAAAAAATACATAGTCGACGAACTGAGAACCTCTTACTTTTAGATGTCGTTTAAAAATGCGTAGTGATCAATCAGAATCGTCCATAATATCCTAACCTAAAAGTGAAACATATATATTTTGTGTTTTTCAATTGTAGCTGTTCAAATAATTACTTTAGAATAAAGTGTTTCAAGTTTTTGCCAAGTTTTATTTGTCTATAATGTTATTTTTAATATTTAAACGTACCTGTCAAATTTTTCTCGAAAACATCCGAAAGCGGACACGAATTATCCCGACTTTTTAAAAGTTAAAAGTGGATTTACTTCTTAATTGATAATTGATAGTTGTTAGTTTATAGTTGGGACTATGGACAGATGAAAGTAAAGTGTATCATTTAACTTGCAAGTGAAAGTTGCTAGTGGAAATTTTTAGTGGTAGTTGATAATTTTTGGAAATATGAATCGACCATTAACAACTTTAAAAGATAATAATGAGGTTATACCACTTAGAGTCGTAGCATAACAAAGCAATGAGAAAATCAAAATATATACCAGTATGTGTGAGACTGGGTTGAAATTCTCGATATGAGTTCTTTAATTTCGGGTTTATTATCATTCATATCACTAATAATTAGTAAAGAGACAAAGAGCAGAAAGGAAAGGCAATGACAATTTATTTATCTACAGGGTTACTGTTACCGACTATTCTGTGATATATTTCGAACACTTGGGTTTAGTGACGTAAAATAACTTTTCATTTTTGTGGGAAAGCAATAAATACACGACTGACATATAATTAAAAACGAAAGATTTCAAGGCTTTGATCAAGTTAAAAAGCATGGTTCTTGGATTTAGACCGTGTAAAACTGAAATTATTATCCTAATCTATTAATATTTTTTGGATATTTAACAATTTCGATTGATTATCTAAATTTATGTTTAAAAAATCCAGACACCTTCGTTTCTTTTTACATTAAAAGTGGGACCTGAGCAATCCTGGTGTTCAGCTACTCCAAATTGTACAGTTTGTTTCTTTTTTATACATCTTACATGTTCCTTAAGTCTAGTAGATATAGACCGTCCGGTTTCACCTACATACACTTTACCACAAGAGCAAACGTCTTTTGTTTGAAATGGTATTGCGTTCTTTGGTGACTTCAAACATTGTCCAACTTTCTGACATGTGTCGAAAATCGTCCGCATGTTTGATTTTCGGAGCAATCTGGCAATCTTTTCGTTGACTCAGTGAATGTAAGGTAAGACAACACTGTCCATAGTAGGCACATTTATGACTTCTTGTTGAGGAGATGGGTTTTTATATTTATTAATAGAACGTCTTATATCGTCAGTGCAATATCCGTTGCCTCTCAAAGCATTAGTCAGTTTTTCTGTTTCTAATTTTAGTGATTGTTCATCATATATTGAAAGGGTTCTATGTACCAAAGAGTTAACGACCGATTGTTTTTGAGAAAGATGATGGTGTAACGTTGCATTGAGATATCCATTTGTATGTGTTGGTTTTCTGTACACAGAATGTCCTAATTTGCCATTATCTTTCCTTTGTACTAGTACATCAAGAAAGGGAAGGGCACCACTTGATTCAGTTTTCATAGTGAATTTTATGCTAGAGTGTTCTTGGTTTAGATGATCCAGGAATTTATTTAGGTTATCTTCACCATGCTGCCAAACTACGAACGTATCATCTACATATCTGCACCAAAATTTAGGTTTTAGAGAAGCAGAAGGCAAAGCGTTTTCTTTGAAAGCGTCCATGAATATGTTAGCTACCACACTGTCGTAGTTAAAATTTGTTAAAATATGCTTACTATTAATATATTTAGAATGAATCGTCTGAAACTGAGAAAGGTGAGCAAAATTAAAAGATTACATCCCACACGATCACAGCTCTCAGACGCCCAAATTGTTAGATGATTTTAAGGAAGTTTGAAAATGGGATTGGAGTCGTTTACGTTGTTTATTCTTACAGTAACCTAATGGTCAGGGTTCCTACTTGTCTCCGTGTATATCTCCAGGTCTTCTTTGTAGTTTTGTGATTTTAAAGTGGTATAAGATTTCACTATTGTAGGTTGGAAAGAAATTGTGTCTGGTAAAATTAATATGGTGATCAAACACAGAGGCCTGGGGTTTGTTAATATGTTCTCTAATTCGGATTGATAATGGTCTAGTAGTTTTTGTTATATATCTTGAAGGCTAATCTGGACAAGAAAGTTGATAAACTACACTTTTTTGGATATAAGATATTAATTGTTTATTATTGGCAAAATGGGAACTAAGTTGATTTACACTCTTAAATGAAATCTTCACGTTTTGAGTGTAAGCTGCTAAATTTCATGCTATTTTACTAGTAACTCCTCATAAACCAACCAGTAACAATTTCGGACAAAATTAAGAGATATTAAATAAAGGGTGTTTTTTATAGAGGTATAAAGCTTTAAGTTGGCAACACTGTTTTAACTGGCGGCCATTTTGTCAGCTGTCAAGTGATTTATGTTTAGTTTGGTTTGATATTTCAACATGAGTAGACTGACGCCTGAACAATGCTTCCAAATTGTGCAAATTTATTTTGAAAATCATGGTTCTATTCGAAATACGTATCGCGCACTACGTCCATTTTACGGTCAACATAATCGTCCTTCAGAGCAATTAATTCGATTAACTATGGAACGTTTTCTCACCACGTTTACTCTAAATGATAATACGCATCCATAGAGACGTCGTACAGTGCGTACAGAGGAAGTCATTGCTGCTGTAGAGCGTAGCGTAGAGGAAGGCCCGAATCAGTCTATCAGCCATCGTGCACAGGAATTGGATATGTGTCCATTCACTTTATGGAAGATTTTTCGGAAAGATCTTGGTTTGCGTGCTTACAAAATCCAACTCGTGCAAGAATTGAAGCCACACGATCACCTAACAAGGCGTAGATTCGGTGAATGGGCCCAAAACAAGATTGCCGTTGATCCCGATTATCATAAGCGAATTTTGTTCAGCGATGAAGCTCACTTTTGTTTGAATGGATACGTCAATAAACAAAACTGCCGTATTTGGACTCATGATAATCCTCAAGTGTATATTGAGACACCGTTACATCCAGAAAAACTGACTGTTTGGTATGCTTTATGGGCTGGTGGAATCATTGGTCCGTACTTCTTTAAAAACGATGCTGGTCAGAACGTTACAGTCAATGGTGACCGCTATAGAGCCATGATTACTGACTTTTTCGTTCATCAATTGAACAACCATAATGTGCAGAAGCTGTGGTTTCAACAAGACGGCGCAACATGTCACACAGCTCGTGCCACAATTGATTTATTGAAGGAAACGTTTGGTAACCGCATAGTTTCACGTTTCGGACCCGTGAATTGGCCTCCAAGATCGTGCGACTTAACGCCGCTAGACTATTTTCTGTGGAGATATGTGAAGTCGCTAGTCTACGCCGATAAGCCCGAAACGATTGATCACTTGAAGGACAACATTCGCCGCGTTATTGCCGATATACGGCCACAAATGTTGGAAAAAGTCATCGAAAATTGGACCTCCAGATTAGACTACGTCCGAGCCAGCCGTGGCGGTCATATGCCAGAAGTCATATTTAAATTATAATGCCAGAAGATTATCTTTCGAATAAAGTAAATTTCATGTCAATTTAAAAAATTCATCTTTGTTTTATTCCATTTAAAAGTTCTATACCTCTATAAAAATCACCATTATTTAGATGGCCATATTATTTTTTTTTAATAATTTTATATTCGGTTTATGCGAGACTAAAAATTTAACAACTGCTTTCTTTTTAAGAAGTCGGTGAAAATATGAGTATTAGAATCATATTTTGCATTTCCCAAAACTCAAGTATATCACCTGTTCAATCTGAAAGCATGGATAATATCCTGTTCCACCTCCACAAAAAACTCATAAATATAAAATTATCGTCTGATTCTTCGCGATATTCCCTTTGTAAACTTAAATGAATATAAAGGAAGGGATAAAAAACTAGTACCCGTAGTTAAGATTAACTGTTCAACACGGCAACACCGCATTATATGGTTTCTTGCCATTTTACTACTTTTTACTATAACTATCTTTTATGAATGACGTCGATTTAATACTTAAAAATTTTCTTATCGTCCGCATTCACTAAAAGTAACAAAATGCGCCTCCAATAAGAAAAAAACGTCTTGGTATAGTTTAACTATGCTTTTGGTTAGGATTTCATAAATGAACTACCTTTTTCTCTAAGTGCAAGTACTAAGTAAATTATTTTTTAACTACTTTTAAAAGTATCCGATTAAGCGTAATATTCTCAATATCTAAGAAGTCTAAGATAAAACTAAAAGTTGACTCATTTTCTCGTTCAGAAGGGTTGAACGGCAAGGGGTGGAATCCTCCCCGTTTCCCCAATTTATCCATGAATATTCATGGGTAAAGTGTCATTTTAGGGGCGGCACTCGTACTATTTAAAATATCCATAATCTGGAATCATATTCGGAGCGGATTTTGAATTTCTTGGGATTCGTCTTAAGGGGTAGCGAGGACATTTGCATAATTGAATAATTGATATCTATCTTGGAGAAAATCAAAATTAAAAGAGTATTTTTCGGTGACAGTGTACAGAGAAATGATTTTAGAGTTCAACCGTGCGTCAGTGTTATTTTTGTTTAAATAATATTCAAGACTCCTGTAAAAGTTAAAAAAAAAGGATTCATTTACGGTGTTTTCATTTTAGATTATTTTTAAAATGTGTGGTTACAATAATAAATGAAAAAAAGTTCATTGAAAAGACTTTCCTACATCTTGTGATAATTTTAAATTAACTAAAATAAAGTCAAAAAATTCCTTGAAAATTTTGAATTTTTTTATCCTTGAAAGTTCGATTTTTCGATATTTTAATTAAGACCAAAACTGTGAGATGAGAAGATTGTTTTTAGATGAAAAAATGTCTTGTTTTTCGTTAATAAAAAGAAATAAGAGGAGAAATAAGAAAATTACTCTATCAATGAAAATAATATCTTTGTCTGTCGCAGGAAATAAAAGGTATAGCATCACAGCACAGAGGTTCAATCGACAACGTTGGGATCGCTACGAATATTTATCGTCTTTACGTCCAAACTTGTTTACACTTTTAATAATCACCAGCAAATATTTTTTGCTGAAAAAGTCAGAGTTTTTAGTGCTAATACACTCCTGAACAAAATTAACGCAACAACATATAAAATCATACAAATCGCTAGAATTTTAATTCTAATTTCTATGGACATTGGTTTTATTAGTTAGGAAAGTTATTTTTAGTTAGAAAAAACATTTTCGGGTACTTTGAAAGTGAATTTGCTACAATAAGTCTGTTAGAAAAGGAGGTTCCTTTTCTCGATATAATTAGCGTTGTGGATTCAGCAAACATCGAAGATCCTTTTGGAAATGAATTCAGGTGAAATTCTACAAAAAACCGGAAAAAACAAAACCAAACATCAGCAAAGACGAGAAAACTGCCCTAGCTAACCTACAGAAGGATTCCAGTATTAAAATTCCACCAGCGGATAAAGGAAATGCTACAGTCGTAATGAATGCTGAGACATACAATCAAGAAATTGACGAAGTTTTAAGCAAAGGAAATTATACAACTCTTGCTAAAAATCCCACGTCAACAATCGAAGGAAGATTTTATCGCGTTCTTAAGGAACATGAACGGTATGTTCCTGAAAGGAGCCAGACTAAGTTAACGCCACACCACAGCAAAACTCCATATCTTTATGGACTCCTGGGTCATAGACTCACAACATTTCGTAAGAATTATACGTGGAATAGAAGTACAGCCAGAAGACCATTTTATTAGCTTTGACATGGAAAGCTTATACGCCAAAGTTTCAGTTAAGGACTCACTAAAAATCATAAGAAATAAATTTAAACAAGACTAGACTTTATCAGAAAGAATATCTTTACCACCAAACGTCGTCATGGACTTGCTGGATGATGGACTACCGATGGAATCCTCACTCTCACCGGTAGTCGCAAATATTTTCATGGAATGGTTTGAGACTTTTGTAACTGAATCGACAATTAAGAAACCAAAGTTATGGCTTAGATACATAGACGATACCTTTATTATCTGGAATGAAAACGACGAAAAACTTCATTTTTCATCTCAATAATATCAGCCTAACCATTAAACTCACCATGGAAAAAGAGGTACAAAATAAATTACTCTTCTCAGATGTTTTGGTTGGCAGAAATGGCAGACAAATTCAAACCTCAGTTCACAGACAAGCTACAGACACAGGATAATATTATTCATCCAATAATTCCAACAATACCAAACAAGGAAGCCTTAACTTTCTGCAACTCGAACGAGAACTTGATGAAACAGATAGCTCACATTAAAAATCACCTGACAGCTAATGGATACCCGATATACCTGATGGATAAAATTCTGAAACAACAAAGAAATAGGACAATATCGACAACGAACAAAGAACGAAAACCAATATTCAACATCCCCTAGGTTAGAGGCATTTCGGAAAAAGTTAGAAGAATAGGAAAACAACATAAAAATCAACGTCGTGTTCAATTTAAGGAACTCTCTGAGAAGTCGGCTCACTAGGGTCAAACCAACAATTCAAAAAGACATGAAGAACTGTGTGTATCAGATGCCATATGAGTGTGTCAATTCCTATGTTGGCGAAACAAAGAGACCCCTTGACGTAAGGATCAAAGAATACCAAAAATACATATCTCGAGGAGAAATCGAAAAATCTGGTGACGCCAAACATGCCTGGACTCATGGACATCACATGAACTGATGCTAAAATTCTACACAGAAAATAACACTGAAGGAATGAAAACTCAAAGAAGCCGCGGTTACATAAGAACCCGAGCTGCTTTAGTAAACTATCTTTAGATAGAAGAAAAGCATGGAAACCACTTCTTAATAATTGTAAATTAAAACTAAATGCAGCATAAATTGGACTTCGGAGTAGCATGCATTACTGCACCCATCTCAGTCACACTCATTGCATTCACTTTTAGTGTAAATAGTATATAACTTAGGAATTAATTTAGTTTCACTTGAAAACGGTTAGAGATAACTACTAATCGAAACGTCGTGATACTCAATAAAAAAAAATAAGTCAATGGAAGTCCAACAGGTATACATCGCAGGAAGCATCGTTGTCTATAACCCTGAAACAAACATGTCTGTTTAAAAAGGAACTACTATGTTTTATATCAGAAAACAGTGACTGCAGTTTCAACTCACAGGGTCATTTTCAAACTGAATTATAAAGGTAAAAGTATTTAAACTTTCAAAATTTTAAACATTTCCCGAAGATGATTAACTAAACTTAAATTGATAGTTTAAGTGGGACACTAGTAGCGTATGTTGCCTCCTCTACTTCAGATTACAGCATTTATGCACCTAGGCAAGCTTCTAATTAAATTTTGAATAAGATTTTAAGAAATTTATTCCCATTCGGTGATAACTGCATTTCAATTTCCCTCAGGTTTCTAGGTGCAAGTATATGAAGTTTCACATTTCTTTTGAGGTAATCCCATACATGTTCGATTGGATTCAGATCCGGGCTTTTTGGTGGTCATTGCATAATTGGATACCATACCAACTTGATTATGATAACCGAGTACTTCCCTAGCCACATGAGATTGAGCGTTGTCTTGCATAACCAAGAAATTGGGTCCCACAAAATGGCCAAAAAACATCATATGTTTTACTACAATATTCTCAGGTAATCTGCATTTATAGATCTGTGCGAACGTCAAAGCAGATGGTATCCCAGAACATACAGAGCCACCGCCAAATGGAATTCTTGCATAAATATTGCATGTAGCAAACCTCTTTACCCGTCTTCGCCATACTCGCTCACGACCATCTGGATGTTTTTGGCTAACCCTAGTTTTATCTGTGAAGAAAACTTGTTTCCAATCATACACAGACCAATTTTGATGATTTCGAGAAAAATATAATCTGGCAACTCTATTCTCTCTAGTAAGCAAGGATACAGTAGCTGTTCTCCTACTGTCTAATCCAGCTTCATTTAACTGACTTCTAACTGTTCTAGAAGAAATTGCAACGTTGCGGGTAGCTTCGAGTTCGTTTCTCATCCTAGAACTAGTGGCAATCCTGTTTCTTAAAGTATACTATCTAAGAAAACATTCATCTCGGTCTTTAGTGCATCATTTTTGCCCCGGCTATGGCCTTCTATAATAACTTGCTACTTCAGACAAACGCCTTACAATACAACTTATTGTAGAACGATGTTTGCCTAACAAACTGGCAACATAACTGACAATATTCTTCGTCTAATAAAACTGATGCACGCACTAACTCCTATTTAGTTAAATTCTTTTTTCTATTCATTTTTCCAATTTTTCGGAGTCACAAATAGAACAAACTACCATAAAAACGTAAACAAATTATAAGCTTAATTTTTTTTAAAAATCTATAGCAAGAATTGCACAAAATTGATTATCTACTAAAGAATTCTTTAAAACTGTAAATCTAAATGAATTGTTTTGATTGTCATTAGCAACGAAACAAAATATTCATAGCCTACTATACAAATACTCCATAAACTTCAAAAGTGGCATAAGAAAAAGATAAATTAATTTTTTGGATAATTTCATATTGTCGAATTAATTTTATCCAGGAGTTTATAATAAGTTTTCTTTAAAAAACTAGTGTTATACAGGGTGTTCGAATAATGCATCAGGATACTGAGCGTAGAGATTCAACACGGTAAAATAAAGGCAGTAAGTTATATAACAAAAAGTCGAAAACTTAACACTTCTTCAATCACAGCCTTTTACAGTTCAATTTTGGACTTCTATCATTCTGTTAAAAAAATGTTTCTCTGCTATACGCCAGAGGTCATGATACATTGTGCGAACGATTTCTATGTATTCATTCAAACTGTGGTCACGGAGAGATTTTGTTTTAGTGTGGCGAAGAAATGTTTGACAGTGTTGTTAATTGGATCATATTGTGTTTCACGAAAGTTTTTCAAAATAAGTTCATCCTTTAAAACAATTTGAAGAAGAAATCTCTTGGGAAAAAATTATTTATTACGTCTTTCATGCCATATTGAAAAAACAATAATAAAATACGACTAAAGGTCACTTCAAAAAGCTGCAAATGAAGAAAATATAAAGGAAATCGCGAGTACCACCGGCCCAAACAGAAGCCCTAGCTTCGGCTATTCCTTTTGACGATTAGGCAGCTGCTATCATCGTCTCCAAAATCACAAAATACATATTGTTACGAGTTCATCTCTTTGAAATCGTGCACTGTTTTCGGAGAATAAAACACAATTCCTTGCAGTAATACTTCCAATACTTATATTGTCACAACTCTCTTATTACTACTACTTAATCTTAACTATTCAAATACCACTATACAACTTTTACTATACAGCTATAAGACTAACTATACTACGCTTATCCTATCTCTTTTTATATACCAATGGAAATTCCTATATAAATCTAGAACTTAAAAGTTGAGATCTATCTAGAAATATGAATCATTCTTTCGATACATCAAAATAAAAATGACTCATCGCGTCGGAATATTTCTATATACGAGGGCATATCAATAAGTTTCTTCCAATTGTTCATAACAATATAATATATGCATATATTGTAATTTACTAATTGTAAAAATTGTAACAATAGGCATTTTTAATGTATGTACAGGGTGAGTCAACGATTGGATGAAGTAAGTTTGTGCCTTTTCGGTAAAGTTTACAAAGAAACTATATTTATTGTTTGATACAGTTTATTTTTACGCAGATTCTAAAAATATTTAGGACTCTACAGGGTGAGCCAAAAAACTAGGACATCATAAAGTTGTATTTTTTTAAATAGAACACCCTATATACGAATCATATTTTCGATTTAGCTTATAATTTTAAATCTTTTTTATTAAGAGTTTACTATAACAAAACTTTATAGTTTCTGAGATAATTAAGTTTAAAGAAAAAAAGTCACATTTTCAAGCATCAATTCAATCCTAAATAACGTCTTCAATTTTGGGACAAATATATTCAAATTTGGAATTTAGCAAGGCCAAGGACAAGTTAACATAATTTTTACCTAATATTTGCAATAAAAGCTACAGGGTGTTGAACACATCGGCTCAAATTTGAACCAGTTTAAATGAATAAATATCTTTTTTTTTAAATGGTACACCCTATATATTTTCATGCTATTTAACAGAGTAATAAAAACCCTAAAAGTTTTGTTCAATATATCCTATACCTATTTATAATAGTTTTTGAGATATTTCAGTTTTTCTTATTTTCCATACTTTTTTACAGAAATAGTCTTCATTATCATAGTAGCCATGGCAAAAACAATGTAAAAGAACATTTTTCTGTGTGTCAAATTTATAACCGCAATCGCTTCTTTTGGTTTTTATGTAGTGTAGTTTGGTTTTTTTTGCATTGATCTTATATTGTAAAATGAATTTTCCAAAGAATGAGTTAATAGATATGATTTATACAATAGGAGAGGCTCAAAAAAATTGCCTTCTTGCTCAAAGAATTTACAAAATGAAGTATCCTGATCGACGCCAGCCTAATACCCATACTTTTCAAAACTTAATGCAAAGATTTGATTCTTCTGGTACTGTTTATTATCCAAAACGTAAAGTGGTCAACAAACCAGTAACTAATGAAGAAAAAGAACTACAAGTATTGTTAAATGTTCAGGAAAATCCTTATATTGGTAGCCGTCAGTTAGCAGCATTATGTGAAACATCACAATCCACCGCTAATCGTACTACCAAGAAATATAGGTATCATCCATATCACATGGAATTACACCAAGAATTGCATGGACAGGATTTTGAAAGTCGTGTAAACTTTTGTCGTACAATAAATGCGGAGATTCAATTAAATCCAAATTTATTATGCAAGGTAATGTTTAGTGATGAAGCTACTTTTAGAAGTAACGGTGCCGTAAATAGACGCAACATGCATTATTATGCCACAGAAAACCCATTTTGGATTAGAGAGGTGCAACATCAAAACCACTGGTCATTAAATGTTTGGTGTGGTATTCATCATAATCGAATTATTGGACCCCACTTTTTTAATGAACCACTAAATGGCCATAGTTACCTGAACTTTCTACAAGAAGAACTACCCCAACTGCTTCAAGGTCTCGATAGGGATGAGCTCGACAGTATGTGGTTCCAGCACGATGGTGCGCCTCCGCATTACCATCGTGAAGTTCGTGCGTTTTTGGACCAACGATATCCGCAAAAATGGATTGGACGTGGGGGTTTCATTGAGTGGCCACCAAGGTCTTGCGACACCACCCCATTAGATTTCTTCCTATGGGGTTATATTAAAAATAAGGCTAATCCACCAACAACAGTGGAAGATATGCGAAACAGGTTTAGGGATACCTGTAGAACAATAACGCCACTAATTTTGTCCAGGGTCCGAGAAAATCTGCAAAAAAGACTAAATTTGTGCATTGCACAAGAGGGTCGTTTATTCGAACACTTATTAAAAAGAAATAATTAATCTCAGTATTTAATAAGTAATTTTTTTGTTTTAATTTAGTATAAAAGTAAATGTGTATTTGCCTTGTCGTTATTGTTGTGTTAATTTTTTCACATTATGTTTAATTAAACTATTGCCGTTGTAATATAACGAATAATTATTTCATCATATTTAACCACATTCTGTTTGTTTCTGTAGTTTCTTTTTATTATTTTGCATGGCTACTATGATAATGAAGACTATTTCTGTAAAAAAGTATGGAAAATAAGAAAAACTGAAATATCTCAAAAACTATTATAAATAGGTATAGGATATATTGAACAAGACTTTTAGGGTTTTTATTCCTCTATTAAATAACATGAAAATATACAGGGTGTACCATTTAAAAAAAAAGATATTTATTCATTTAAACTTGTTCAAATTTGAGCCGATGTGTTCAACACCCTGTAGCTTTTATTGCAAATATTAGGTAAAAATTATGTTAACTTGTCCTTGTCCTTGCTAAATTCCAAATTTGAATATATTTGTCACAAAATTGAAAACGTTATTTAGGATTGAATTGATGCCTGAAAATGTGACTTTTTTTCTTTAAACTTAATTATCTCAGAAACTATAAAGTTTTGTTATAGTAAACCCTTAATAAAAAAGATTTAAAATTATAAGCTAAATCGAAAATACGATTCGTATATAGGGTGTTCTATTTAAAAAAATACAACTTTATGCTGTCCTAGTTTTTTGGCTCACCCTGTAGAGTTCTAAATATTTTTAAAATCTGCGTAAAAATAAACTGTATCAAACAATAAATATAGTTTCTTTGTAAATTTCACCGAAAAGGCACAAACTTACTTCATCCAATCGTTGACTCACCCTGTACAGTAAGGGGGGTTGCATGGCGATTAATACTAGACCCGACTCAATATTTTTTGTGCAAACAATAAACTGAAAAAATTACTTTGACACAGATATAAAGACTGCCCTTTGAGAGTAAATATAGCTCCTGATAATTATGAGTTTTGGGGTTCCGTTTTAAGAAATTTATTATCACTTTTTAGTCTATATTCCAAGAAAATTATAAAAATATCACTAAAAATTTAATTAAATGCTCTCGCACAAAACACGTGGTGATTTTCCGATCAAACATTAAACCAATAAGAAACATGAAACTTCTTCCAGAAACTATCCCGGAGTATATAAGATATTCGCGACCACTTCTGGTTCACATAGTTTCCGATCGTATAGTTTGAAACTAAATTGGAATTCGTTATCAACACCCCATTGCGTTAAAACGACCGATCCTCACTTCATTCGGCCCTTGTCTATGATTTCTATTACCCTTCGGGGGTTATATTAGCTTAAATCGACTAAAATCAACCCCAAGATTTGAATTTCGAGGAATGCGTTGGCTGTCTTTAAGATTTTGTGATAGAAAATGAAAATGGGTTTACATTTCTTGACAGTATTTTGATAAAACTAGTTAAAATTGGAATATTTAATTATTTTTGATGACTTATATAATAGGAAAGGAAATGAAAGCAGTTTAAAATCTTCACTTTTTGTTTATTTATTTAAAATTAAACATGGCATGTTGATATAATCAAATAAAAAAATATTTTTATTGCGAAACGGTAATTTCTATAACAAAAATCCTAAAAAAAAAGAGTTTTTAGGAATTTAATTTGTAAACTAAGTAGGGTGCTGGCTTTTACTTGATAGAAATCCATATTCAACGATGAACAAAAGACGAATATTTGTCAAATTTCCCCTATATTTAACTAAAAAACTTGACGCGTTTCGTTAACACTGTAGCTTAATCAGAAGTTCTATTTTAAATGACAAAATATTTGGTTAATTGAAAAACTTATACCTAGATTTACAATAATGAATAAGTGCAATACCCTAATTTACATTTTATTACCTATTATTTAAATTATTGGGAAATCTACACTGGTTTTTGTTAAAAGATATTTAGCAGGGGTGAGGTGTTGATATTTGTTTGGTCACTTAATAGATTACCTGTGTTCTTTAATCGATTTGTTTCTATGGCTTCTAAGAAATTCAGTTTATAACCTGTCCTTTCTACATGGAGAATTTCAAAATAATCCTCTAATTGATGATTTTGTTCTATTAAATTATTTACGTATGAAGAACTGTTTTTATTGTGTAAAAAAATATTTTTGTGTTCCTGAATCCTTTTTTTAAATGATCTGCCTGTTTGGCCTATATATACTTTTGAGTAAATTCCGCATTTAAGTTTATAGACCCCAGACGTTATTTTTATTTGTTTTTGTTTTATAATTTTTTAAGCGTTTTCCTATTGAATTATTTGTTTTGAAGGCTACCCCAATATCTTTTTTATTCAGAAACTTTTTAATTTTAATTGATGATTTACCAAAACATGTTAAAGCGGTAAAGTTGGATTTTCTGTTTTCTTGTGCTACAGGATAAACTTCTTGTGTGGCTTTCTTTTTAAATTTTTTTGTAAAAATTGTGTTGACCATTGATGGTAAGTAACCATTGTTAACTGCAACTTGTTTAACCCAATTTAATTCTTTGTTAAAATTCTCTTCAGATAAGGAAATGCTAATAAGACGATGAATAAAACTATGGTAAGCCGCTAATTTATGTTGTTCTGGGTGAGATGAAGTTCTATGTATGGTTGTATCCGCATGTGTGGGTTTGTGAAAAATTCCAGAAGATTGTTTATTTAAAACTTTAGTAATGACTAGATCAAGAAAATTTATTGAGTTATTTTCTTCTTTTTCCATAGTAAATTGAATATTTTGGTGGATTGAGTTAATAAAATCTAAAGATTTATTAAGTTGTCGATCTGTGTCTGTGAAATACACTAATATGTCATCCACATATCTGTACCAGTACACGAAATGTTGGCTTATGTGGTTATTAAATATTATTTTTTCTATATTGTTCATAAAAATCTCTGCTAACAGTGGGCTTAAAGGCTACCCATAATCAACCCTTCTTTGCTTTTGTAGACTTTATCATTAAACGCAAAATCGTTTTAATTAAGGCAAGCCTCTAATAAGTTTAAAATATCGTTTTTTATAATATATATATATATATATATATATATATATATATATATATATATATATATATATTGTATATATATATATATATATATATATATATATATATATATATATATATATATATATATATATATATATATATATATATATATATATATATATTGTATATATATATATATATATATATTGTATATATATATATATATATATATATATATATATATATATATAAACTGAATTTCTTAGAAGCCATAGAAATAAGTTTTTCAAATAACCAAAATTTTGTCATTTAAAATAAAACTTCTGATGAAGCTACAGGGTTAGCGAAACGCGTCAAGTTTTTTAGTTAAATATAGGGAAAATTTGACAAATATTCGTTTTTTATTCATCGTTGAATTTAATTTGTATTTAATAACCAAAATGTAACTAAATCTTCTTCAAGTCAGGTGACAATGAACACCAATCAAAGGGAATGACGTCACTAAGTCATAAACGTCTAAGGCTACATGGTTAGGTTTACATTATTTTACAGTGACTTCCGTGCAATTTCTTGAAAATTTGCTTACTACTCTCTTTGAAATACAATTCTAAAAAGTTTTCCCAAGATGTATTAAAGCAATATATTAAAAAATTACGAGAAAAAGTTGTATCTCCTTGTCACTAAACTGGCACCTGTGTGAGGTTAGCTACGTTTTTATGAAAAAGCTTTCACCAAAAAATGAAATTTGCATTTACAAGTATTCTTCTAATGCCAGACGCGGTATTACAAGCTATTTGATTATGAAAACTATCTTCTATTTCTTCCATATATTCAATAAAGAGTTCACGGTGTTCAAAATCTACATTTACGGTTCTAATAATAAAATTCCAATGAGTTGGAGCACTATGGGGAATATATCTTTCAACGGTTTTATTTAACACTGGTACACGTTGTGGCGAAATTTGAGAAAAAGCAGGGATTTCTTATAAATTTCTAAAAAAAAAAGTAGAATTTATGAACTTTCAGAAGCAGCTTTTGACATTGCCTGCCTAATTAACCTAGTCATCATAGCAGTGTACAAAGTGTGCATTAGGATACTTTCCCTTAATCCTTGCCTGCACTCCTCTACTTTATCTACTCATTACAGATTGTTAGATTGTTCTGTTGCATCGTGCCCCCGAAGAGCCAACTGAAACACATCACAAAATTTTATACAATCAATGATTTTTGATAAAACATACCTATTTTTAGTAATATTGGCATTAGATTTCCGAATATTCATCTAATACGCCGCATCGAATTGTTTTTTATATTTACAGTCCCTAACATAGCAAATTCCATTTCATTATTTTTATTTTTTAACTTAAATGCACTAGGTCGATTATATCAATTTGTGTCCAAGACTTATCTCCTCCAAAAAGTACATATGGAAAAAAAAAAGTCCGTTTTTTCTATTACAGTCAGATATCCAGTCATTTCTAAAATATATCTCTGAATTAAATTTTCTTTTGTAAGATTTTTCTTTGCTTTACCCTTTTTTTTTCAATCGCAATATCCAGTAAAGGACATACTTGCTTCTTCACTTTCATTTTTTCTTCAAAAGTAAATTAAAAGCAATTTTTAACGTTTACTAAATCATAAATGATATCCATATTGAATATATTCAACCCTCCCGATTACCCAGTTTTGATAAGTTTTAACAGTTTTTTTACCACATCTTACCACATCGTATCACAAGAACACCTGCTACGTTAATCAAAACCAAACTTAGCTGCCAAAACTGCAGAACCGATTCACACCTAAAAAACCTATTTTAAATCATAGACGAAAGGCTCAGCGGATATGAGAAGAGAAGCAGTATTCTATCTGCGAACTCGACGTTGGCCAAATTAGTTTCAAACATGGACGTCTGGACATGGAAAAAAAACAAAACTCTATTGCATCTCACACGGAGGAATCCATGAAAGCCGCATAAACATATATACGCCATCCGGCGGGAGGTCGGCGAAGCCGCCTTCAGTATTTGCATGCGTCCTTCGGATCTGTTCTTTGCACAGCCAGGTGCATGTCGGTACCCTGATGAGTGTAGTAGAGACGAAACATGTACCTCTGCCGTATCACTATAGCGGGGAGGGTAAGTTTTGACTTTCTTCTCGATATGGTGGTATAATAGGATGAATTGTGTTCTGTACCAATTCATTCAAACCTGTGCAACCTCTAACACGGAAAGGATATGATGGAACGAAGTTTGCAATTACTGTTCGCATTTTATTTCATATATATATATATATATATATATATATATATATATATATATATATATATATATATATATATATATTACTAAGCTTTTTAAACGAAGTCTGATCAGATCAGATCGATTTCATATATATATATATATATATATATATATATATATATATATATATATATATATATATATATATATATATATATATATATATATATATTACTAAGCTTTTTAAACGAAGTCTGATCAGATCTATATTTATAGGCAGAATTTACTTTTTGATTAGAGTGGTTTGCAACTATTAATTTATGTAGCTAAATTATTAATACTATATATACATATATGTATATATATATATATATATATATATATATATATATATATATATATATATATATATATATATATATATATATGTTTATCGGTGTTTACCGCACCTCGACTTTTTTATACATCTTTAGGTGTGTAGCAAACCAAAAAGCGGCATCACCGCAAATGTCGCGGTAAACAACCTAAAGAAGTTGCGGTAAGCGCTACTGTATTTACCGAGACTCCTAAAATATAGCTTTATTCATATAAAATTTTTTGTCACAAGAAACTCCATAGATAATTTCTTTGTAAAGAAACATAACTTTCATTCTGACAATAATTTGTGTGTTACTTTAATAAAAATTATTTTATTGCTTAAAAATTTAATTTCTTAAGTAGATAAATTTTTCGGTAATTATACTTTTACTAAAAGAGGAATCATTATATTATTTATCAAGTTTTTCAGGATTTGGAAACATACTGAATTTTATAAAAGGTGCGTCGCGCGCTCGTGATAAGCCGACCATGAACCTGCAGCGAACCTCCTTTGAACTTTGCCGGTTCAATTAAAGGCGAGCGCACCACGCAAATTTACCATGAAACCAATAAACCAATAAAGGGTAGAGAGAAATATTTCTAGGGTTTAAAACTTACTTAACTTATTGTGTCTCTTGTCAGGTTAAGCCATCTACTGCCAATTTGGGACGAATTTAAAATAATATCATGTTAGTGAATGAGGGGGTAAATTTCCAATCCTTCCGACCCAGGTGTTTAAGTTATTTCCAAAGCAAAGGGATATAAGCCGAATAATAAAAGAATGTCGTAATAATAAAGCACTTGGGCTTGACAATACACCAAACATTATCTTGAAGAATTTAGCGATCGTTTAGATAACGTACGTGATCAACGCAATTATGATCCTGCAGCTCTTTTCAGTTGCCTAGAAAAAGACAATTATATCTATCGTCAAACCTAATAAAGGTTCCAAGAATCCCGCATCTTGTAAACCAATTTCCCTCCTGAATATGATAAAAAAATTCCGACGCCCTGTACCTTGCTGGGTTCCTCATTTATATTTTTTCAAATATTTTTATATGCTGACCTAACTAATGCAATTTTTATTGTTATATAACAAAACACCGTTCTTGCAATAAAAACTGATTGACATTAGACACCACGAGTCCTGATTTAAATTCGTCCTGTTACACAGATAATTCTGGATGTACTAACCCCAGGTTAAATTGCTTTCTTCGTTGAAACGCAGAAATAAAATCCGATTCGAACGAGGTTTGCCTCAAAGGGTTGATTTGAGAAAAAGTGAATATTTGTTGTTCAGGTTGCTGAAAAGGGCACCACGCAAGTGGTGCCGAAGAGGACCCACCATAACTGCCGACCCAGCGAGAAGCCAAGCCGCCTCCCCTTTCTTGCTGTTTGATATTTATTTTAATTCTGCAAATAAAAGCATCATAGAATATTAACTGATATTTTTATTCGTTTTAAAATTGTTACGCCGCTGGCGTATGATAGATTGTGAGCTATGACACCCCTCTAACCCCTGGCCTACAAACATGTTGGCGTTTATAAATTTCCTATTCATGAATAACTAGCCTAGTCCAGTCTCTACTATGTCTATGGTTTCAGACGTAATTAAAATTGAACATCTTCCAAATGCGTTAGGAACCGATGGCCGGCTATGGTCACACGCGTCAAACGCTTAGTAACAATTAGATATAATCAAACATACCAACATTATTATGTCTATGATTATTGTATTTCTTCTTTGAACCCCTCTTTCATGCTTTCTCTGTTGTATTCAAGTATAATTTTTTTTTCGCTTTTTTTGCGTTCCAGAATTCATAGCGGCTAGTTTTTAGAATATGGTTTTAGCCTAAAAGTGTTGATGGTTCTGCAGCTCTGTAGTACCTATACACTAGTCGCCACAATCTCTTTGTGAGCCTTAGCAGCTTTCTTTTTTCTTACGGAAATAAAAAAGTAAAATATTCCGAATATGTTCGTTTCTGCACCCTAGTTAAAATTTACCCTAAATTAACACCTACACACTTAAGTAATCTAAATATTACTGATATTAAGTAACAAAAAGAAAAAACCATAATACTGACAGAAAGCCTTCAAAATAATTACAACGCTCTCTATATTTGATAGCCACAAATACTTTCTTGTCGACCCAATAATGTAAAGTACCACCACCTACAACACATGAACTTTCATTCTCCTCCTGGAAAATGAGACTTAGGAGGGTTGAGGGTTTCCGATTTCTTTTCTTCTATACATAAGTTTATAAGAAATAAGTTTCGCTTAAGATACACTTGTACAGGGTGAGTCAACGATTGGATGAAGTAGGTTTGTGCCTTTTCGGTGAAATTTACAAAGAAACTATATTTATTGTTTGATACAGTTTATTTTTACGCAGATTTTAAAAATATTTAGGACTCTCCAGGGTGAGCCAAAAAACTAGGACAGCATAAAGTTGTATTTTTTTAAATAGAACACCCTATATACTAATCGTATTTTCGATTTAGCTTATAATTTTAAATCTTTTTTATTAAGGGTTTACTATAACAAAACTTTATAGTTTCTGAGATAATTAAGTTTAAAGAAAAAAAATCACATTTTCAAGCATCAATTCAATCCTAAATAACGTTTTCAATTTTGTGACAAATATATTCAAATTTGGAATTTAGCAAGGCCAAGGACAAGTTAACATAATTTTTACCTAATATTTGCAATAAAAGCTACAGGGTGTTGAACACATCGGCTCAAATTTGAACAAGTTTAAATGAATAAATATCTTTTTTTTTAAATGGTACACCCTGTATATTTTCATGTTATTTAATAGAGTAATAAAAACCCTAAAAGTTTTGTTCAATATATCCTATACCTATTTATAATAGTTTTTGAGATATTTCAGTTTTTCTTATTTTCCATACTTTTTTACAGAAATAGTCTTCATTATCATAGTAGCCATGGCAAAAACAATGTAAAAGAACATTTTTCTGTGTATCAAATTTATAACCGCAATCGCTTCTTTTGGTTTTTATGTAGTGTAGTTTGGTTTTTTTTGCATTCATCTTATATTGTAAAATGAATTTTCCAAAGAATGAGTTAATAGATATGATTTATACAATAGGAGAGGCTCAAAAAAATTGCCTTCTTGCTCAAAGAATTTACAAAATGAAGTATCCTGATCGACGCCAGCCTAATACCCATACTTTTCAAAACTTAATGCAAAGATTTGATTCTTCTGGTACTGTTGATTATCCAAAACGTAAAGTGGTCAACAAACCAGTAACTAATGAAGAAAAAGAACTACAAGTATTGTTAAATGTTCAGGAAAATCCTTATATTGGTAGCCGTCAGTTAGCAGCATTATGTTAAACATCACAATCCACCGCTAATCGTACTACCAAGAAATATAGGTATCATCCATATCACATGGAATTACACCAAGAATTGCATGGACAGGATTTTGAAAGTCGTGTAAACTTTTGTCGTACAATAAATGCGGAGATTCAATTAAATCCAAATTTATTATGCAAGGTAATGTTTAGTGATGAAGCTACTTTTAGAAGTAACGGTGCCGTAAATAGACGCAACATGCATTATTATGCCACAGAAAACCCATTTTGGATTAAAGAGGTGCAACATCAAAACCACTGGTCATTAAATGTTTGGTGTGGTATTCATCATAATCGAATTATTGGACCCCACTTTTTTAATGAACCACTAAATGGCCATAGTTACCTGAACTTTCTACAAGAAGAACTACCCCAACTGCTTCAAGGTCTCGATAGGGATGAGCTCGACAGTATATGGTTCCAGCACGATGGTGCGCCTCCGTATTACCATCGTGAAGTTCGTGCGTTTTTGGACCAACGACATCCGCAAAAATGGATTGGACGTGGGGGTTTCATTGAGTGGCCACCAAGGTCTTGCGACATCACCCCATTCGATTTCTTCCTATGGGGTTATATTAAAAATAAGGTGTATGTTAATCCACCAACAACAGTGGAAGATATGCGGATTAGGGATACCTGTAGAACAATAACGCCACTAATTTTGTCCAGGGTCCGAGAAAATCTGCAAAAAAGTCTAAATTTGTGCATTGCACAAGAGGGTCGTTTATTCGAATACTTATTAAAAAGAAATAATTAATCTCAGTATTTAATAGGTAATTTTTTTGTTTCAATTTAGTATAAAAGTAAATATGTATTTGCCTTGTCGTTATTGTTGTGTTAATTTTTTCACATTATGTTTAATTAAACTATTGCCGTTGTAATATAACGAATAATGTATTTCATCATATTTAACCACATTCTGTTTGTTTCTGTAGTTTCTTTTTATTATTTTACATGGCTACTATGATAATGAAGACTATTTCTGTAAAAAAGTATGGAAAATAAGAAAAACTGAAATATCTCAAAAACTATTATAAATAGGTATAGGATATATTGAACAAAACTTTTAGGGTTTTTATTACTCTATTAAATAACATGAAAATATACAGGGTGTACCATTTAAAAAAAAAGATATTTATTCATTTAAACTTGTTCAAATTTGAGCCGATGTGTTCAACACCCTGTAGCTTTTATTGCAAATATTAGGTAAAAATTATGTTAACTTGTCCTTGGCCTTGCTGAAATTCCAAATTTGAATATATTTGTCACAAAATTGTAAACGTTATTTAGGATTGAATTGATGCTTGAAAATGTGACTTTTTTTCTTTAAACTTAATTATCTCAGAAACTATAAAGTTTTGTTATAGTAAACCCTTAATAAAAAAGATTTAAAATTATAAGCTAAATCGAAAATACGATTCGTATATAGGGTGTTCTATTTAAAAAAATACAACTTTATGCTGTCCTAGTTTTTTGGCTCACCCTGTAGAGTCCTAAATATTTTTAAAATCTGCGTAAAAATAAACTGTATCAAACAATAAATATAGTTTCTTTGTTAATTTCACCGAAAAGGCACAAACCTACTTCATCCAATCGTTGACTCACCCTGTACAACATACGAGCTTTCATTCTCCCCTTGGAAGATGAGATTTAGAAGGGTTGACGGTTTCTAGTTTCTTTGCTGCTATAGAGAAGCAGGTTATAAGAAATAAGTTTCGCTTAAGATATACTTGTACTGTGTTACTTTTTTTATATTCCTTAGTATAAAAATTAAAAATTGTACATTGCTCTGAGACTAAACAATTTTAGACTTTATTATGACTTTCTATAACCGCTGACTCAATAAAGGAAGCAAAACGAGTAGCATAGTAAAATTTGCACTTTATCCCGATTGAAATTTTAATTTTCGACATTCTCACCCCTGAATAATAAAAGACGTAATATAACGGTCCGACTGAGGACAAATAAACACTGCCGTCGGTTCATTTGCGCCTCATTTTGCTTTAGTTCGGCGGAACGACGCTAGAGGGAGTCATTGATACGCCCATATAAATATATATTAATACAAATGGCCGTCATCATCAGGAATTTTACCGAGACGAGATGAAGCCTAATTTTGATGTGCCTTCATTAATGTAGATTATGCGAAAGTTTTCAGTCTCGGGAGATGTCGTTAAAACTCGAATGAAAAGTTGGGTTGGAATGTGTGCGTTCGTGTCGGTTTGGATTGTCTAATCTCAACTTTTTACTTAGGTGGTGGGAAAATCAGAAGTGGGATTTAAGGTGAAACTCAATTTACTCATTAAAGTTAACTTACAATAGGTTTTTAAGTTCAAGAAAGAAGGAGAAGAAAAAGGGCATATATATATATATATATATATATATATATATATATATATATATATATATATATATATATATAAATATATATATATATATATATATATATATATATATATATATATATATATATATATATACAGTGCCTTCATTTCAAAACGAACCATCCTTAATAACTTTCTTAAATAGAAAAATTTAAAAAAAAGAAAAAACACGTCAATTTAGATATACAGGGGGAAGTTTAATTTTGCATTTGTTAAAAGTCTGTCAATCACCTCCTCAACTCTAGCTAACCTCACTTTGATATGTCAAATGGGAACCCCCACCTTGTGACACATCATTGTAAGCAGCATAAAATTGTCTATCCAACCGTATAAAAAAAATTAAATCGGTTGACGTACAAGCGAATAGTGTGCAAAAATGTCTTGTAATAATGCATAATATATCGGCCTCGAACTTTGGTATGTCAAATGATTACCCTATAGTGTGATACATCATTTTAAAGGACGTACGATCTGCTATCCAACGATGTCAAAAAAAATTAAGTTAATAGACGTTATAGGCAATTAGGATGCAAAAATGTGTGTTAAATATAAGCAGTTTATTCAGTTTTATTCAGTTGAAGAAAATTATTTTATTAAATGTTCAAAATGTGCGCCGTTATTAGCGAGACAATAAAAAAGCCTATTTTGAAATTCCCCACGAACATTGGCAAGGGTTTCTCTGCTAATTCCTCTACATTCCCGAACAATTCGATCTTTTAAATCGTCAATATTTTCAGGTGGGGTTTTATAAACCTTGCTTTTTAAATACCCCCAAAGAAAAAAGTCTAGAGGGGTTAGGTCTGGAGACCGTGCTGGCCATTCAATTGCACCACGTCTGCCAATCCACGTCCCTGGAAAATGTTCATCAAGCCACTCTCGAATTGCCAAAGCGTAGTGCAGGGGAGCTCCATCTTGCTGGAAATGCAAATTATTTTCATTTAGTACCATAACAGCATTTTCATCCACTTGATTTTCTAAAGATTGCACAATGGCAGGGTATATTGTGTTTTCTAAAAGGTTTAAATAAATTTGCCCAGTTAAATTATCTTCCAAAAAAAATGGCCCGATGATTTCATTGCCATAAATTCCTGCCCACACGTTAATTTTTTCGGGATATTGAGTATGCCCTTCTCGGAAAAGGTGCGGATTTTCATTATCCCAGTATCTGCAGTTATGTCTGTTAACCAGTCCATTTAGAAAAAAAGTTGATTCATCACTAAAGCAGATATTCTTAGGTAAATGGGGGTCCTCGTCAATTCGTTGGCACATTAATTCGCAAAATTGAATTCTCCTATCAAAATCGTCTTCTCCGAGTTCTTGAAGAATTTGAATTTTGTAGGGAAAAAACTTATTTTGTTTTAAAACTTTATGCACAGAGCCAGCAGAAATGTTGGTTAAATCTGCGACCTTTGAGATGGATAAAGTTGGATCTATTGCAAACTGTCCTAGTACCTCGATTTGGCATGCTTCATCTACAACCCTTTTCTCAATATATTTTTTATTACAAACGGATCCCGTTTCTTCAAACTTTCGTACCAATTCGAGTACATATTTATGGCCCACGTTTTTGTCTTGATGCCTCTCGTTAAATGCTCTGGCGGTTCTACGAGCGCACCGATCTTCAGCTCCATAGAGAAAAATTATTTCTATTCTTTCGGCTAGCGTATACACCATTTATATTCACGTTTCAACTAGGCGTCACAATGACAATTTTAACAATAATAAACAACTGGTGTTTAAAGATCTTAAAAATTTTATTTATTGCAGTGATTTTTTGTACCTATCAGGTACCGCAAAAAATATCATTGAAATAAATACACTAGATTGATTAGACTACAATGAATTTTGCGATGAATTTTAAAACAGGCTTAGTTTTTTTCTCGCAAATATTTTAACTGTTTATTATTTTAAAAAAATATTTATTTTAAATTTAAAATAATATTTTACTCTATGAAGTAGCCATTTGACATAATAAAGTTTAATGTGATAAGGTGTCTATTATTACCACACATCTTTTCTTACTATTCGCTTGTACATCAACAGATTTTGTTTTTTTTTATTGGCTAAATAGGAGATAGTATGCCCTTTAAAATGATGTATCACACTATAGGGTAATCATTTGACATACCAAAGTTCGAGGCCGATATATTATGCATTATTACAAGACATTTTTGCACACTATTCGCTTGTACGTCAACCGATTTAATTTTTTTTATACGGTTGGATAGACAATTTTATGCTGCTTACAATGATGTGTCACAAGGTGGGGGTTCCCATTTGACATATCAAAGTGAGGTTAGCTGGAGGTGAGGAGGTGATTGACAGACTTTTAACAAATGCAAAATTAAACTTCCCCCTGTATATCTAAATTGACGTGTTTTTTCTTTTTTTTAAATTTTTCTATTTAACAAAGTTATTAAGGATGGTTCGTTTTGAAATGAAGGCACTGTATATATATATATATATATATATATATATATATATATATATATATATCGTAACGTATAATATTTCTTAAAAAAATCTTAATAAGGGTCAGTTTTTAAAATGATCGCTCAGCAGAAGCGGACGTTACAGGAAGAGTTAAAAGCATTAATAGTGCAGTATGCATATTAAGAAAATTTGATGAGCTGGTGTGATTTTTACAAAATATAAAATCAACGAGCTCATCTAATGTTGATAATTCTTTTCAATTTTCATAAAAAGCTGAACAAAAATTGAAAATTTCGTTGGCAAAATTATCAGATAAATTATTGTCGTACATATTTTGCAAAATTTATCCTGCTTCTGTAACTCATTATCAGTAGCGGTGGTCATAAATGATGGATCAAGGAATTTAAATCTATCAACGATATTTTGAAAACCGGAGAGTTGATTTTTTAACTGACATAACGCAATATCCAAAATATTCCAGAATGTTATTTTTTTCAAATTTTTTTTCCACTGTGAATTTTGTAATAGAGACAAGTTCGTCAAAAAATTTTTTGGAATTGGAATATCCCAGTTTTCTACGAAATCAAAAGCTTCTTATCGAATTTGATCGTATTTTTGACTCCGTTTAAAAGTTCTTCGTAAGTATTTTTAAATAAATGGGAAGCCTACACAATATTAGAGTTTTTACCTTGAAGAATTTTAGAAACCACATTTATAGAATGAGGAATTGTGGTTCTGCCTTGCAATGAACCCACTATTATGCCGTTTAAACTCTGCCAGATAAAGTTTTATTATTAGGAGAAACAACGAAGAAGTAGTATATGGATGATCATAAACTGATGGGCTGCTACCAGAAACCAGCTGAACCAAATGTTTAAAATTGTTGAGGAGTTCTCTGGGGATATTATAATGCAATTTGGACTTAACAAGTGCCCTGTTTTGAATATTGTTGAAAAAAAGATACAACCAAGAACATTTAAGATGCAGGCCGATGAAACAATAGTTGCAATGGGAGCAGAATAAAAACATATAAGTACTTAGGTATGAAACACGCTAAAAGAATTTGTCAGGAGGGTAAGGCGGGTATTATGAACTAACCTAAATAGTAGAAATTTGTTTAAAGCGCTCAACACGTACGCTTCCTCTGCACTTAGCTACTCTTTTGAAATTGTAAAATGGAGCAGGATGGACATCCAAAACTTGCCAAGAAAATTAAGAACACTCTTAATAAAAGCACAAAAATATTACCCTCTGAGTGCTATTGGACGTACAATGCTTCCAAGACACCTAGCAGGAAGAAGATTGGTGGATATGTGTAAGCAGCTCGATCAACAAATAATATATATATATATATATATATATATATATATATATATATATATATATATATATATATATATATATATATATATATATATATATTTGTAATATTTTCTTGCGTATAGGTTAGAGAATCAAAGGACAATAATTTTATTTTGAATTACCATTTTTTTAGCAAACATATATCACAGTAATTTACTTAAAATTAGTAAAAATAAAACAGATTTTACAACAGTCTTAAAGTTTAAAATTTAAAACAATACACTAGTTAAAATAGTGAAAATTATATAATAGTACATACCTTGAAAGTAGCTTTGTGTGTATGTTAAAAATAAATTCAATTATTTTACTTGGTATGCAATTGATATGAATAGATTACTTTTGATAAAACAGAAAAAAGATTATTATTTCTTTTTTAATGACGTTCTTTCATTTGCATGAGTTTATACGAAATCGTCCCAAGCATCATCGCTTCAAGTATGTCATATTAAAATAAAAAATTATAATAAAATTGACTTAGGTTTTTGACATCTTGCTTGTCATTTACAGCATTTTTATCTTTTTTATGTGTATCATTTCTTTGATGACTAATTTGTGATAATTTCTGTTATTATCTAAAATGTGGGTGTTTTTAAAATTAAATTCATGCTTATTTGTTTGCTCATGTTTATGTAACGATGTCGATGCGTTTTTAGTATACTTGTGTTCATTAATTCTATTTTCAATATATTGTGTCGTCATGTCAACGTATTTCTTAGGACAGTTTAGACAGAATTGCACATTTTACGTTAAATTTTTTTTTAATCTTTTTATTTTCATAATTTCGAAATAGTGTGAGGTCAAGGAAATTTATTTTTCGATTTTGTTCGACTTCTGGTGTAAATTGTATCTTTTGGTGGCAATTGTTGAATGCATTTAGAATGTTGTTACGAACAATAGTATCGAGTAAACAATAACTGTTTTACACACTATCGAAATATCTTTGCAGCTGTTTATCGAATACAACTGGAAAAAATGATTATTATATGAAAGACTCTTTTACTTTCAAAATATTTATTAATGAAACAAGTATTCCAAACAACTATAAATTTATCTCACTAGATGTCGTCTCGTTATATACAAATATTCCCAATGACCAGAGATATGAACAGACATAATAAAAGCATAATGGGATAACTTGGAAAAACTTTACCACTTTAAACCTAGAAGCTACATATATATATATATATATATATATATATATATATATATATATATATATATATATATATATATATATATATTATATATATATATATATATATATATATATATATATATATATATAATATATATATATATATATATATATATTATATAATATATATATATATATATATATATATATATATATATATATATATTGTATGGCAGGTTTTCACGGATGGTGGAATGTGTACTGGAGACCAAACAGATCGCCCCCATAAAACACTATAGAATTCACATTATCAAAGAAGCTCTCGAAATAGAAGGCACTAAAAACAAGAGAGATGATGCGCAAAATATTTTAAATACTATATATTTAAATTGACTAAAACCGAGTTTGCGAAAGCGAGAGCAGACAATACCTTACACAAAATATCCCCGATATTTTGCGATACTTTCTTAGGGCTATTCTTTTGAATTATCAATCTCAGTTCTATCATTTGAAGTATTCATGATCACTTCAATCTAATGACAGGTAAATGAATATTGAGTAGAACTTGAAGTTATCAGTTTCACGTTTTTCACTTTGATCATTTGATAATTATTCTAAAGAATACAGCTTCCATAGCAGTGGCTTTGTCATAGGTTAAATTAGGCAACCAACAATATATCGAAGAGGTGTATTTAGCCGAAGAGACGTGCAGTGTTGTCATATTTCGAAGAACTATTCAAAAACTGAGATTTTATTATATCGTAAATGTAGCACTGTGAGCATCTCACCTGGCATTTTCAAGTGATGCTTCCTCGACAGCTGCTCGGCTTAGAATTCCAAGCTTGAAACTGCCAGCTGAGATGTTGGCGAAACGTCGTGAAGATTGTTCTATTGACGAACGGATTGAGAACCGGAAAAACACCAGTGCACATTCTACCATCCGTGAAAATCTACGTTACAACATATATATCTATTCATATATATATATATATATATATATATATATATATATATATATATATATATATATATATATATATTATTAAAACTTTAACGTCTTCTACTACCTGAACGAAGCAGTATCAGATATAACTAAGTTGGTTTAAAACGAGCTTTTATTGATAAATATTATCCTGCACTTGGGAAAATTTATTTTTTCAGAATTATTTATGCGACGAAGAAAACTGGCACTGTTATCTTTTAGCGACAGCCTAGACAAATTCTCTCGAAACTCACTTAACACAATATTTAATTAATCGAATGAATAGCGATTCCAAGTTAGGCGTGTTCTTACAAACAATTGGCGTAGAACCAAATCGGCACAATAGTTTCCCAAACTGTTTAGACGCGATTTTGGATCTATTAAATTCTATTAACGCCGAATTTATGTGTACATGTATATAGCGTGTGTTTGGGCCTTGGACTATCGGAATAGTAGATTCGGAATCAACTAAAACTGGACAAATTTCCTACACCTTAGAGCAGCTTTAAATTTTTACATCGCTCAATTTTGGGTGAAGTGATATCGTTAATTTTTAATATTATTTTTTAATTCAAGATGAGAAATCCATTTTTTTCTTTTGTTTCTTACCTCCTCTGTAGTCTCGAAACTATACTGCTGTAAAATTGTTAACTAAAAGCCAGTGAATTTCCAGATAAGTAGATATCTGCCGTTTTTAGGGATGGAAAAAAATCGAATAAAAAAGTTTCGATCAATTTGGAAATTTTCGATATTTATAAAGCTTTTTGAGAAACTAATATATAAATATAATTTTAATTTAGTTAAAAACATTATAGATTCTACGGAAAATCGCTACTTCAAGAACAATTACTTGAAACTAATTTATTTTTCTTTACTGAGCACCTACATGATGCCATCGACGCGTAAGTTCAGGTGGGAGCTGTTTTCAACGATTTCAGAAAGGCATTTGACAAAATAAGCCACCGCAAACCGAAGTTGGTATGACTGGCAGCATTCAAATCAAGATTAAGTTTAATGTAACCAAAGACTATATAAACACAAAATTTTCACCGCTCATGGACGCCTTGGCAACTATCTTTTCCTTTCCAACTCATTCATAAATTTAATTATAGTAAATAGTAGTAAAAAAGCAAGAAATGAGGGGATGCAGTGTTGCCGTGTTGGATAGTAAATCTCAAATACGGGTACAAGTTTTTAATCCCTCCTTTTATATTCATTTATATTTACAAAGCAAATATTTCCATGAATCAGACGATCATTTTATATTTAGGTTAACGAGTTTTTATGGATATGAAACAGTAGTATATATTATCCATTTTTTTAGTAGCAGAAGCAAACACTTCGATTCAACAAAATAACTTATTTGCAATAGGGTTCATAAATTATATTTATTATTTTTAGGACAGGTTAATTATGTTGTTACGGGTTCTTACAGTTTTATATTGATTTCTCATAGACAATGGCTACAAACTTATAATCAGACCAGTAAAAATGGAAAATTTTGTTTACAATATTCTGATGTTCTCTTTTTAATAAATTTAAATTTTTCTCAAAGAAACCCCCGCAATGGTGCAACGCTAATGATTGTGTGATGTTATTCATACATACAAAAAATTTAAGAATTTTAAATTGTTATGTAAGATAATTTATTTTAAGTAATATAATTTTGTATCTTCTTCATGCAAACATATCAATTTTAGAGATAAAAATTTGTTATAAATAATCGTCAACTCGATTTTGCTAATAACACTTTATTTTGTATCTTTGCAAGTGGCTCATTATTTTGTCATAGTACTAATAAAGTCGTTCACACTTCGTGTAAAAAATTGTTTTTAAAAATCCATCGTTCTAAATACAATCCAAAACTGGCGCAGTCGGTAGGATATGCTAGACAATTCGACAAAAATCTTGAGCAGTTTTGTTTCATCAGTTAACTAGTATATTCAAAATTAGAACACTCCAATACAGATGCCTCCCATGGATTATGCATATACATCAATTCCTGTAAAAAGTTGTTTTTAAAAACCCATCATTCCAAACACAATTCAAAACTTGGTACAAAAAGTTGATTTTACTTTTAACATATACGTTATATAAATAACTAGACCACCTACCAAGTACACATATAAGTATTTGCAGTGTGCTTCTCTTAAATATTACTCATTACCTATGAACAAAAACTGTTTTGACCAGTGTAATCTATACATTACCACTCTATCACCTAGAAATTCTCTTGTATGATCACACACTAGCTCCGCTGCAATACATTCTAAATTATTTTGTCGCTTCCCTGCCTAAATTTCAAGTTTCGGAATTAACGGAGATAATGCATAGACTTAGATATTCGACTATAGTTTGTGTTTGCTTCAATGAATTTACTTTACTGAAGTCTATTAGTTTTGTCCCACTTCTGATCTCCTATAAAAGCTTTGGTCGTTTTAAAAGCATTTCAGCGATTTTATATTAATGTGACACTGACCAATTTAATTTTTGAGCGTTTCGTGAAAAAAGAAACACTCAAGCATCGACGTGTTCGATTGGATGAACCTGGTGCAACGTAATACTTATAATAAAACTTTCTACAATTAATCTTCTCATCTTATTAATGAAAAAGCATCTTTCATGATTTAAATTTAATTAAAACATCAATCTCTCAAAACACTCGCTAAAAATATTCTAAGAAGAAAATCCAATATTATTGTAGTAAATGCCACTTACCCCTTAACGCATGAAGCATATTTATGCATGACCAGTTATAAGCAATGTTGCTTAATTAATTTAAATCTAATTAATAAAATTAACAATGGGAATGAGTAATAACGGAAAAATTGTCACGATTTTGGTTGCTTTTACCCTTGGGTAATATATACGTTATATATAAATCCGAAAAAATATTGTTAATAGTAAATTGGTCACTTGTTCTATTAATATACAGAGTGTACGAGAAGATGTGAGATATAAAAAAACACGTGCAAAGAATATCGCAAGTTTATTTAATTTTTTTTCGTATAGGAGATATGGGCTCCCAAAGAACTGCAATGGAATCAAGTTTTTTATTTATAATTATTGAACCACCAGGTATATTTAAAAATTTTTTTAATATGATGTATACCAAATAAGGTGCTTCAAATTGCTATCCAAGAACGTGTTGTGAATTAATCATAGCTGCAGGGACGGACTAGCTGTGACACTCGTGATCCCATTTTTTTACGCCCTTTATCTACTAACTAAAAATTAAGTACTCTTCATTAATGCCATTAATCCTAACCGGTTTCAGAAAAACGCCATTTTATTTACATCATGTATCTGGCGTATTTCGACAAAGGTTAGATCTTTATTCCTATCAAGTGTTCAACCTACAACCTTATGATAAAAAAAATTCGATCCAAAAATAAAGTTTACTTCTTTAGTTAAAAACGTCTAGTTCTGTGAATTGCAGTTCGACCTAGGTTGACATGACATGACACTCCTTCAACGAGCGCTCGAAAATTATCAGCGCAGTTTAATACCTCGACAATAATAGTAAATGAAGTTCTTCAAGAACAGCTGTTATATCCATATCATTTGAAAAAAAGTGCATGAACTGATTCCTGAAGATTTTTCCCGTAGAATGCAGTTTGTAAACTGGCTCTTGGATCAGCAACGAAATAATGTAAACTTGATTAGCACTATTCTTTTTACGGTTGAAACAGAGTTTACCAAAAATGGTATCATAAATTTACACAACTCACATGTATAGGCTGATGAAAATCCTTATGCAATTTTCTTATCATCAACATCAGTTCCAATCAATTAATGCCTGAGCAGGAATCATTGGCAATTTTTTGATTGGAGTTGAAACCCGCCGAAACGTGTACTACATGTACGAGGGGGCACCACTTCATTTCCAAATCGCGGGATAGGTAAAAAATGACAATTGCCTGGCCTTCTCGATCTCCCGATCTAACGCCGTTGGATTTTTTCCTATGGGACAACTAAAAATTTTGTTGTATTCCACTCCGGTCGATAGTAGGAAGGAACTTCTACCGAGAGTCACGTTTCATTGTGATCCAATAGGGAACAATGCTGAGTAAATGTGACGGGTACAGCAATCCTCAATCCGTCATGCCCGCGAGTGTATCAGACTTCACGAAGCCCACGTTGAACCGTCTTACAAAGTTTTTAACTAAGAAGTAATAGTTTAACTATTTATTGAAACAGGTGACAGGGAAAAATTCCTATATTTGAACGGTTTTATTTAGCTTGCCTTGTTTGTGTCTTGTGTGGGTCAAATCTATTAATTGAAATTTTATCCCCTCCCGGTTAACCTATTGATCTGAAATTTGGTGCACACCTTAAGTTCTGATGACAATACAATTATTTATATTCAGTATCATTGTAAATCCAAGATGGCCGCCGCCACGAAATGGCGGATTACATATTTTTTACAATCCTCTCAATACGGATATCAAATGAAAGGGCTTGACTAGCAGAATAAAATACACCATGAAAAAATTTCAAATCCAAGATGGCCGCCACCAGAAAATGGCGGATTACATATTTTTTCAATCTCCTCAAACGAGCATCTAATGAAAGGGCTTGACAAGTAGAACACAGTACACTTTATAGTATACAAGCCAGTAACAGATTTTTCGGGCCAATTTCCTCTTGGGCGGTAACTTGTGAAATGCTTCAGACAGTTGCGCCATGAAGCCTCGTGAACGTCAGCTGCGGCTGCGTGGATCGGTGCAGTAGCGGCAGCCTCCCCCTCACGTAAAAAAAATTGTTTTTAATCATTTCCTCCCGACTGAAAATTTGTCAAATGATAGTTAACACAATTATTTGAAGATAAAAGAAGTCAGCTGGCTGTACCGTGGTGGATTATACGTCAGCTGGTCACACGAACATGCCAAAAAAAAATTTTGTTCAGTGATTTCCTCTCAGTTAAAAATTTGTCAGATGATAGTTTACTTGCTACTTTGAATAAATAAAAACGTCAGCTGGCTCTATGTTGGTGGAAAAGTCGTCAGCTGATGCAGTGAAAGGTGCAGCGTGGGAGACAGGCGTGAGCGCCGATCGCCTACTTAAATACGTCAGGTGACGGGTTTTCCCTCGTCATACTGCCAGCTGACTTTTTTTTATTAATAAAAATATCATATTAACAATCATTCATCCGTAGGAGAAATAGAAAGGAAACGGAGCCATTCGAGAAGAAATTGTTTGAGAAGCAGCTCAATGACGGTTGAACTGAATATAAAAATGTCCAACGTAAGTAAGTCTTTTTTGCGTTTTTTCCGAAAGACAACTTCACAGTTAAAACTGTTCAGTGAAGAAAGTTTGTCCAAGTGCAGTGAAATATTAACTATTCGGCAAAATAATAATTTAGTTGGAAAAGAAACAGTACTTTCTACATAGTATAACGATTTTCAGCTGTATCACAGCGACTGTTTTCGTCGCTTTACAGAGTTGCTGCCAAAATATAGGAAATCTACATCAGCGCCAGCAGTAGAAGCAGCGTCTCCTTCAATATTACCGTATGCAGATGAATTATTTCTTATTTTGAGTAATTTTTCATATTATTATTCCCAATAATATTATATAATGTCATGTATAATATAGTAATATAATTAGAAATTTTCATACTTCATCGTATGAAACACACAAAACTGGGCGGGACTTATAAATATGAGGATGCGTTCACTGCAGAATCGCTCGGTGGGTATTCATACAAATTAAAAGTATTCCCTTCCTTTTTGATAACTTAACTTTCTTTCTTGCATTTAATCAAGTTCTAATTTACCGATTTTTGAAATTTAAATTTGCCTCTTTATATTTTTAAGTGTTCTTCAAGTATTTGCACTTATAAATTTAGAATGACCTAATAAACCGATTAGCGTAATTTGTGGAATGACATCTGTTTAGATTCTCTTTTATGTAATAGATTCTTACCGAGCTCACCTGTAGTGAACGCATCTGTACTTATATCCAAGTTTGTGTGTTTCACACGATGAGGTATGAAGATTTCTAATTATATTACTATATTATACACGATAATTTATAATATTATTAGGAATAATAATATGAAAAATTACTCAAAATAAGAAATAATTCATATACATACGGTAATATTGAAGGACGTGCGGCTTATACTGATGGTGCTGATTTAGATTTTCTATTTTTTGGCGGCAACTCTGTAGAGCGATGATAACAGTCGCTGTGGTACAGCTGAAAATCGTTATACTATGTAGGAAGTACTGTTTCTTTTCCAACTAAATTATTATTTTGCCGAATAGTTAATATTTCACTGCACTTGGACAAACTTTCTTCACTGAACAGTTTTCACTGTGAAGTTGTTTTTCGGCAAAAAACGCAAAAAGGACTTATGTTGAACATTTTTATATTCCGTTCAACCGTCACTGTGCTGCTTCTCAAACAATTTCTTCTCGAATGGCTCCGTTTCCTTTCTATTTTTCCTATGGATGAATGATTGTTAATATGATATTTTTATTAATAAAAAAAATTAGCTGGCAGTATGACGAGGAAAAACCCGTCAGCTGACGTATTTAAGTAGGTTATCGGCGCTCACGCCTGGCTCCCACGCTGCACCTTTTACTGCATCAGCTGACGATTTTTCCACCAACATAGAGCCAGCTGACGTTTTGATTTACTCAAAGTAGCATGTAAACTATCATGTGACAAATTTTTAACTGAGAGGAAATCACTGAACAAATTTTTTTTTGCATGTTCGTGTGACCAGCTGAATTATAATCCACCATGATACAGCCAGCTGACTTTTTTATATTCAAATAATTGTGTTAACTATCATTTGACAAATTTTCAGTCAGGAGGAAATAACTAGAAACAATTTTTTTTACGTTAGTGGGAAGCTGCCGCTGCTTCTCCCACACACGCAGCCGCAGCTGATCTTCACGAGGCTTCATGGCACAACTGTCTGAAGCATTTCACGAGTTATCGCTTGAGTGTAAATGACCGACAAAATATACTATCTGGCTTGTATACTATTAGAAAAAAATTCCTAATCCAGTGGCGGATCATAGAGTTTTGACAGTCAATATGTTAAAACTGAAATCTAGTTATCTAACAAAAGACTTTGTCAATTTAGAATCGTGATTCAAGCATGAATCCTCCATCCAAGTCAAGATTTCTTATCGTGTCGAGGACTGTGTGGCGTTAGGGTAGCTAAAAATGATACGTCGTTAGCGGTACACCACCCAAGTTAAGGTAAAAGGGACTGTGTGGCACTAGCGTGGATAAAAATGATATGTCGTTAGTCTTGTCCCTTCACGACTTGGACGCATCTTGTTATATATAAAATATGTAAAAAAAATTTTTAAGTAAAACGGTTTTATTGCAAAGAAACATAATAATGATGCAGATAATGTACTAAAAGCTAAAAAATAATTAGATAGGTACCATATATCAGTCATCACATCACTCTCCTCATCAATGTAGAGCTTGGATTAGACTGAAATAAAATCGTAGGGCATAGCGAAACCTGAGTGAATATGGAAATGATTATTCGGTGATGGCGCACGATCATAGTGACGGATTTACTTTTACACACATTTTGTATAAGTGGTCCATTGAGAATATGCATTCAAAGCAGATAATGATATGATTGGTTGACTGTAGATATTCGACGAGCTCCACGATTTTATTTTGGTCTGATCAATGCCCTAAATTAGATAAGATAAGATAAGATCATTTATTAATATCAATGCACAAAAGGTACTTACACAAGTCAATCAATAAAAATAGTATACAATCAAATAGCTTAAGTACTAATAAAACTAGTGTGTATATAAAAATTAAAATGTATACAAGTAAAAAATACAAGAAACATGTAGGTTACCAAGAGAGAGTAGCAACAAATATGCTTGCTTAAACAATATAAACATTTAAATGAAAAGAACAGAAACACCACTACATTATTTAACATATTATTTAAAGTTGTAATTTATAAATTCCTCAGTGGAATAAAAGGCATTTTGGACAAGAATTTGTTTTATTTTATATTTAAAATTTAAATAGGGTAGATCTTGTAATTCTAGGGGAATTTTATTAAAAAGTTTGATACCCCAAAATCCCGGGCCACTCCGACACACCTCTCCACACGTTGGTACACAGGCACCAATCTATCCTTAAATCTAATGTTATAGTCATGAACCTCTGCATGAGTTCCATAAACATGCCTAATCTTATGAATATAAAGCAGATTTTCAAGTATATACAAAGAAGGGATGGTTAGTATACCAAGAGCCCCGAAGGCCTCCCTACAGCAGTCCCTATAGTTAAGACCCGACAAAGCCCTGATAGCCCTTCTCTGTATTTTAAATACTCGAGATACCTGGGGTGCATGCCCCCAAGTCAATATGGAATAGGACACGACTGGATGAAAAAGTCCAAAGTATGCTGTTCTTAATACAGACCTTGAGGCACTTTCTGCTAAAGAACGGAGAGCGTATAAAGCAGTATTAAGCTTTTTAGCTACTTCCTGGATATGGTTGTGGCAACGAAGCCCCTCATCCATCTGCACCCCCAAAAACTTGACATTTGGTTTCTCATTTACCTCCTCTATATTTCTGATTGAGAACACAATTTTATTGGTTTTGCTTTTATTGAGAAATAGTATGTTTGAACAAAACCACTCCTCAATATTTCTCTGCACCCTGTCGACTTTTGACAAAGTATTTTTTAGCAAATTTGTCGACTCAGCAACCGTGGTGTCGTCCGCAAACAAAGGGAACTTTGCTGTTGGTTCAACAAGAGGTAAGTCATTGATATAGATTAAAAACAGGATGGGTCCCAAGACAGAGCCCTGTGGAACACCTATGTTAAGCTCACCCTATCGAGACGACACCCCGGCAACCCTAACAATCTGCATCCTGTTCTTCAGATATGATTCCAAAAAAGAAAGACGTGCACTAAATTGATTCGGAGAGTGCTGTGATGACTGGTATCTGGTACCTACCTAATTATTTTTTAGCTTTTAGTACATTATCTGCATCATTTTTCTTTACAATAAATCCGTTTAACTTAAAAAAAAATTTTACCTATTTTATTCGTTTTCAACCCTACAGAAGTTAGAGAACAAGCAATGTAAATAAAATGATGTTTTTTTCGAAAATGGTTTGGATTAGTGACATGAATGAAGAGTACTTAATTTTTACTCAATAGTTAAAGGTATATAAGAAACATTGTCCAAAGTTCTTATCATACAGGGCGTAAAAAAATGGGGTCAAAGGTGTCACAGCTAGTCCGTCCCTGCAACTGTGCGTAATTCACAACACTTCCTTGGATAGTTATTTGAAGAGTCTTACATCTTATCAAAATAAATTGAAATATACCTGGTGATTTAATAATTATGTGTAAAAAACTTGATTCCATTGCAGTTCTTTGGGAGCCCATATCTCCGAGGAGGAGGCATATACGAAAAAAATTTATATGAACTTGTAAAATTCCTTTCACGTGTTTTTTTTTTCATATCCGGGAGATTTCCCATATTTTCTCGAACACCCTGTATCTTAATGAAACAGATGCCAATTTACTATTAACAACATGTTTTCGGATTTATATTTAATGTATATATTATTGGATTTGCAGTATTCCAACGTTTGTTTGAAGGTTGTATCTCTAATTGTTATCAAGTATCTCTAATTGTTATCAAGTATAAACTGAATGTTTTGTTTCAAGACTACGAGTTTATATTGGGACTGTGTCCAAGTTTCGCTTCACTGTACACACCACAATGATTTGATGTAGTGATTGCCAAAGATTAGGTATCTCAACACTCGGTTTACTAAAGATTCCATTATTGCTTTTAATGTAAGTTGCTTCTATAAATTTTCTTTTTTTCATGTTGGGTTCCATATATATTGCAGCAGCCTCAGACCATTTTATATGGTGTTGTTTATCCCAGGCGTGTTCTGCAATACCTGTTCTCGACGTTTCCTCTTTTTATGTATGAGTTTTGTTCCTTAATTCTAACTTCTAGTGGTCGTTTGGTTTCTCTAATATACATTTCACCACACTCACATGGAACTTTGTAAAAATCTTTGAGTCAAAAATCTACAGAACACTAAGGAAATACCAAGACCATATACCTGACAAGCTACGATCGGCGCTCACAGCACACTACAGTAAGCCACCACATCTTAACGGACTTCCAAAAATTCATAAAACGAACATACCATTGAGACCAATAACCACCTCCAGAGGATCCCCAACAAATGCACTGGCGAAGTTTCTTTTAAAAATCATACAACTTTAGAAGGTAAGACTAACACATACGTTAAAAATTCCACACATTTCGTGAACATTATTAGTAGCATCAATCTAGAGCCAGACGACAGACTAATAAGCTTTGATGTGAAAAGTCTGTATACTATTATACCATTAGGAGAATCACTAGACATAATCAAAACTAGACTTTCAAATGATACTACTTTGTCAGATCCAACCATGTTACCACTGGACGGGGTGATGGATCTTTTGGAGTGTTGCCTGCGTAGTGCTTAATTTCAAGTAAAGGACTGGTTCTACGCTCAGGGTAACGGGCTTCCGATGGGTTCTTCACTCTCTCCAGTCGTCGTCAATATACATATATATATATATATATATATATATATATATATATATATATATATATATATATATATATATATATCTTCTTCTTCTTAAAGTGCCTATCCTCTTTGGATGTTGGTTATCACATTGGTCCATATTACTTTATTCACTACTGCTCTGAACAGACCTGTTGATGTCATTCCAGTCCATGTTCGTAGGTTGCGCAGCCATGATATTCGTCTTCGTCCAGCTGATCTCTGGCCTTCTATTTTCCCCTGTAGGATAAGTTGGAGCAGGTGATATTTCTCATTCCGCATGATATGTCCAAAGTACTCCAATTTCTCCACCGATACGTTGTAAAATGTTTTCGTTTGATACGTGGTGTATCCAAAGAACCCTAAGCATGCGGCGGTAGCACCACATCTCAAATGCATCTATACGTTTACATGAAGCATCGGTAAGGGTCCAGGCTTCTGCTCCATATAAGAGAGTTGAGAGTACATAGCATTTCAAAATCCTGATCCGCGTATGTATATTGAGGAATAGGTTGCAGAGTATGTTGCGCAGCTTATTAAAAATACCTCTTGCTTTCTCGATTCGGCTTCTTATTTCTCGAGAGTGGTCCCAGTCCTTATTCAACGTGCAGCCTAGATATGTGTTGTTGGCAGTAAATTGTATATTGCCGACGTCGTTTTTACTGACAATAATCGTTTGCGTCTTCTTGCAGTTTATCTTCATACCATATCTGTTGCAAGCTGTCACTATTCGGTCGATAATTCTTTGAAGTCCCTCTGCAGTATCGGCTATAAGAACGGTATCATCCGCGTATCTTAGGTTGTTTATTACTTCTCCATTTACAATAATTCCATCTTCTATGTTGCCCAGTGCTTCTTTAAAGAGATGTTCTGAGTATACGTTGAATAGAAGTGGCGACAGTATACAGCCCTGGCGTACTCCTCTCTTTTTATATATATATATATATATATATATATATATATATATATATATATATATATATATATATATATGGAATGCTTCGAAACTCATGCCATAGAAACGACAACAGTAAAACCGAAAGTCTGGTTGAGATATGTCGATGATACCTTCATCGTATGGAAGGGCAATGATCAAGAACTTAATGATTTCTTGAAACATCTAAATAACATTCGACCTACAATTAAGTTTACCATGGAAAAAGAGGTAAATGATCAATTGCCTTTCCTAGATGTCATGGTGAATCGCTCAAACGAAACTATTAAAACTTCAGTATACAGAAAGCCAACACATACTGGACAATATCTTAATCATTCTGTTGTAACGAAACATGGAATTATACGCAACCTCTATAATCGCGCTATATCTATATGCAATAATGCTGATTCATTGGAAAAAGAGGTAGCAAATATTAAATCCGATTTACAACAGAATGGTTATCCTTTGAAACTAATTGACGATGTTATAAATAACTTTAGAACAACGAACACTGGACAGCCAGAAACACATTCCTTCTTCACAATTCCGTACATTAAGGAAACTTCGGAGAAAATAAGACGAATTGCCAGTAGTTATAATATAAAAACAGCCTTTAAATTAGGAAATACACTTAGAGCTCATTTAATAAATACAAAACCAAAAAGTACCGATAAGAAAAAATGTGTTTACCATGTTCCATGTGAGTGTGGTGAAATGTATATTGGAGAAACCAAACGACCACTAGAAGTTAGAATTAAGGAGCATAAAACTCATACACAAAAAGGGGAAACGTCGAGATCAGCTACTGCAGAACACGCCTGGGATAAACAACATCATATAAAATGGTCTGAGGCTGCGGCAATATATATAGAACCCAATATGAAAAAAAATTATAGAAGCAGCTTACATTAAAAACAATAATGGAATCTTCAGTAAACCGAGTGTTGAGATACCTAATCTTCTGCAACTACTACTTTGTAACATCAAATCATTGAGGTGTGAACAGTGAAGCCAAACTTTGCGCTTCAGTGGACACAGTCCCTATATAATCTCGCAGTCTTAAGACAAAACATTCAGTTTATACTTAATGACGATTAGAGATGCAACCTAATCGAAACGTCGTAAAATAAATAAAAATAAAGACCGACAACCACATTGTAGTATTCCATTCAAGTGATTTTTTCATATCCGGGAAATTTCTCACATTTTCTCGGACACCCTATTGAATGGAGGATACTGTGTTACTAGTTCGACGAGAATTTATGATTTTTGGGTTTTCACTGTGTCATCTTAGAATTGCTTTCATACGTGCATCTACGATTCCACGAAAAATCTTGGATACTGACCTTTTTTTATTTCTATTCCACAATCAAACTTTATTATCAAATAAAGACCAAAACCTTACTTTACAAATTATAATGATAACAAAAGATGTCAATATTTAACCAAAAATATATGCTTCAACGAAAAACATCTTATTTTTCTTTATTTTTAGTTAAAATATTTAAATCAAGACAAATTAGTAACTTACTCAATTTCATTACAGGGGCGTGCCTTCGAAACCTAAAGACAATAGAAAAATTTGTAGGTTAGTCCCAGAGGAGACATAATTACAAAAATTACAGCTACTGCATTATATTAAATAATAAATCTGACCGATCCCAATCCGTGGGGATTTTCGGTAGCGTTGAAAAATCATTACCAGGCCTATTAGTAGATAAGTTACGATGGAAAAAGATAACTTACGTGAAAGTATGAAAAGTGGGTAGGATTGCATGATATTAGAGTATTTGGTTATTTTTTTTTGTGAAGGTTGGATGAAATGAGTTATTACGGGATTATTTAAATTTTAAAAATCATGACTTGTAGTAGGGGAGCCCAAGCGGGGATTTTGGGATTTATGCAAGCTCGGCAGAATACTATAAAGGAAGAAAGTTTGTACCCTGTTATGAACTACCAACCTGTTTTGAACCTTAAATATAGGGGGGTGCATCTAAGGCAGCCAATCAAATTAGTAAAAAAAAATCGATCCTTAAAGTAACTCGAGCTCGTCAGATTAAGACAAGGTAAGTTAATTACATGCAGAAAAGTGTACATTTCAATTCAGTGGCAGTTGCAATGGCAGTTGCAGTGGCAGTGGCAGTTGCAGTGGCAATTGCAGTGGCAATTGCAGTGGCAATTGCAGTGGCAATTGCAGTGGCAGTTGCAGTGGCAGTTGCAGTGGCAGTTACAGTGGCAGTTGCAGTGGCAGTTGCAGTGGCAGTTGCAGTGGCAGTTGCAGTGGCAGTTGCAGTGGCAGTTGCAGTGGCAGTTGCAGTGGCAGTTGCAGTGGCAGTTGTAGTGGCAGTAGCAGTTGTAGTTACAGTTACAGTTACTCTGTGTGGGATTCGCGTCTCCAATCTAGAGAGCACCCTACCCACTAAAACCACACCCCTTAGGACACTACGGTTTTCCTCTTCGGAACTGCCATCGGGTATTACTTCAAAGAAGGTGTCTTAGTCATGTGGTTCCAATCTTTTTACTATCTTTCTGCCAGTCTAATATCCTTCTCCTTTCTTTCTATGATTCTTCTAGCAAGTTGATTTATTGTTTTCCAACCATCCTCGTCCTGCAGCATCTTTCCACGATATTTTGTGCCGTTATCTCCCCCGTACTACTTTCGGCCATCCTTCTATCCGTTTCCCATCTACTGCACTTAAAAAATGTATGTTCGACAGTGTCTACCTCTCCACAATATATACATTGGTCACTCTCCGCCACCTTAAAGCGATGCCTGTAGACCTAAGAATTTGTATTCATTCTTAAAAAAGCTACCATGTTGAATATCTTTTTATTCAAGTTTCAATTAAAGTGGAATTTTTAAGTAAAAATCAAGTTTTACTACGTTATTTATATACTATAAATATATATATATATATATATATATATATATATATATATATATATATATATATATATATATATATATATACCCACATATTCGGTAAAGTTGGTTGAAGATCATCAGTTGATCTGTTTGATATTAATCCGAGAGTGGATACTGGCAAATGCAGAAGAGAAAATGATGGATGACATGTTGCCTTGCTTCTTTCTTTACCGGAAAGATTTTAATAATGACTCCTATTTTAGATCCTTTCCTGTACGGCACAAATTTGTATATATATTAAAAAGAAACAAATACACTGATCATATTAAATCATCAATAAAAAAAAAAGTGTTAAGCCAAATATGTATTTCAACGTTAGAAAATATTTCGGGGACTAATTTTCCAATGTCTCCCTCTTCCCCTCCCCCAATTACTCTTGTAATACAACACATCCCTCCCACCGCACATTCTACAGGAATCTGTCATATTCATTGTCGGCGGCGGCGACAATTACAAGGACAAATTAGCGACATTTAGAGGCAAACACACGCGGCAGGACGGGGCGCTAATTGGCCGCGTGAACATCTGTATTTCGCGGATTAAAAATTGCGATTAATTATTACGGAAATAGAAGTAAACGTATGTTTAGGCTTTTTTATTTTTGTCTTTTTTTTTTCGTTGATTGCTCATTGTCCTAAATTGGGAGATAAAAATTTTCTGTTTCGCGTTAGGGATTTGCTTTTTCACTCATTGTAAAGTAAAAAATTAAATAATAAAATACAGAAACAGTCAAATGCGGGCGTTATATAATTTACTTCTTAACGCCAAATCTGTAAGCACCACATTTAGATAAAATTCCAACTCCGACATCAACAAACTCCTATATAAATAATACCACTTCATGGGAAATATTTAAAAAGGAACTACTATGTTTTATACCACTAAATTTATTAAGAAAACAGTGACTGCAGTTTCAACTCACAGAGTCATTTTCAAACTGAATTACAAAAGTAGACTAAGTATTCGATACAGAAACATGAGAAAATTTAACAATAAATAAAAACTACCTAAAAAAAATACATTATTACAAAGGGGAGGTACTAAATTTTGGGAACTAATTATTATTTGGCGACAACAAATAACGGGAAAAAACCCAGTTCTGTCTAGTCATTAAGCAAATTTACATTTTTATTTCTACTATGTTTATATATTTCTAAAGATTCAAGAATATTTAACTTCTGGCCCTTTGTTGAATAGTGTAATATGTCAGTGTTGCCTAAAGCAGGAAAACTGTGATCGTGTTCTAAACAATGGTTGGCAAAGCTCGAGTCTGTTTTTTGTAGTCTATATGATCGGTGGTGTTCTGAAAAGCGAGTTTTAAAGCTTCTACCACTTTGTCCAATATACAAGCTATCACACTCTGAACATTTTAACTTATAAACTCTTGATTTATCAAATTTATTAATTTTATCTTTAGCATTGTAAAGGATAGTGGACAGATTGTGTTGGAATTTAAAGGCTACTTTTATGTTATGTTTGGAAAGAGTATTAGCTATGTTTTCTGATAGGGCACCACAGTATGACAATGATAAATAAGATGAACTATCTTTATAATTTTTTATTTTGGGATATATTGAATTAAAAGCTAGTTGTTTTTGTTTTTTAGTTATTAATTTCTTTATGGTTTGTTGGGAGAAATTGTTTGATATTGCAATCCATTCAATGATATTTAGTTCCTCTTGAAGATCTTCTTCAGAGAAAGGCAAAGAGAATGCTCTATGTATCATTGAATTGTATGCAGCCATTTTGTGTTGTAAGGGATGAAAAGAATCATTAGATAAAGTATTACCTGTAAACGTTTGTTTTCTAAAAATTTTAAAATTACACTGATTATTGAGGTGAGATATGGTGAGATCAAGAAAATTTATTTTGTGATTATTTTCAGTTTCCAGAGTAAACTGAATTTTTGGATGACCATTATTAATGAACTGTAAGAATTTTTGAAGCTGTCTAGTAGTGCCTTTAAAACATGCTAGAACATCATCTACATATCTGTACCAAAATTGAACATGGTTTTTGCTTAAAGGGGAATTAAGAATTTTGTTTTCTAAGTTTTACATGAAAATGTCTGCTAGGAGAGGGCTAAGAGGAGAACCCATTGGTAGGCCTGAATTTTGTAAATAAAATTTGTTATTAAACTGGAAATAGGTTTGTGATAGGCAAAGTTCAAAAGAGAACAAGATTTCAGAAGTAACTATTGGATTTATATTTCGTTCCTGTAAGATTTCTTGAATACGTATAAAACATTCTTCTGTTGGAATATTAGAAAACATGCTTTTTATGTCAAAAGAAACTAGTGTGGAACTATCTAGGATTTTTATGTTTTTTAGTTTTTGGACGAGATCTACTGAATTATTTAAACTGTGACTTGGTTTAAAGTTGCTTATTTGTTTGAAGAATGAATTTAGTTTCATACCGAGTTCTCTCGTGGGGCTATTTATGTATGAAACGTCTGGGCGAATAGGATTTCCTGGTTTGTGATTTTTTATAAGGCCAAAGAGTTTTGGTGTCTGTGGGTTCATATTGATTATTCTCTTTTTATCGAATTCAGAAAAAATGGTTGTTATGTTTGACAGGGTTTGTTTCAAATTTGTTTCAAAAACTTTTGTAGGAAAATGGCTGCATACAATTCAATGATACATAGAGCATTCTCTTTGCCTCTCTCTGAAGAAGATCTTCAAGAGGAACTAAATATCATTGAATGGATTGCAATATCAAACAATTTCTCCCAACAAACCATAAAGAAATTAATAACTAAAAAACAAAAACAACTACCTTTTAATTCAATATATCCTAAAATAAAAAATGATAAAGAGAGTTCATCTTATATATATTTGTCATACTGTGGTACCCTATCAAAAAACATAGCTAATACTCTTTCCAAACATAACATAAAAGTAGCCTTTAAATCTCAACACAATCTGTCCACTATCCTTTACAATGCCAAAGATAAAATTAATAAATTTGATAAACCAGGAGTTTATAAGTGAAAATGTTCAGAGTGTGATAGCTTGTATATTGGACAAAGTGGTAGAAGCTTTAAAAGTCGCTTTTCAGAACACCACCGATCATATAGACTACAAAAAACAGACTCGAGCTTCGCCAACCATTGCTTAGAACACAGCCACAGTTTTTCTGATTTAAGCAACACTGACATATTACATTATTCAACAAAGGGCCAAAAGTTAAATATTCTTGAATCTTTATAAATATATAAACATAGTAGAAATAAAAATGTAAATTTGCTTAATGACTAGACAGAACTGGGGTTTTTCCCGTTATTTGTTTTCACCAAATAATAATTAGTTCCCAAAATTTAGTACCTCCCCTTTGTAATAATGTAATTTCTCAGGTAGTTTTTATTTATTGTTAAATTTTCTCATGTTTCTGTATCGAATACTTAGTCTACCTTTGTAATTCAGTTTGAAAATGACTCTGTGAGTTGAAACTGCAGTCACTGTTTTCTTAATAAATTTAGTGGTTTAAAACATAGTAGTTCCTTTTTAAACATTTTCCGAAGATGATTAACTACCACATAGTAATGGCTACCAGCATCAACTTTTTAATACCACTTTATCACTGTAATATTTAATACTACTTATTTCTATTCATTATATTCTTACTGAACTAAATCATTCGAATATTAACATAAGGTTTCCATAATAATTTTAAATAGTACGGTTACATAACACTCGAAAACAAAAAAAAACAATTTTGCCGTTGTTCGCGACTGATTTTTTTTCGTACCTTGGCATGTCATTAATTAAAATATGGTATAATCATCATCATCATCATCATCCACTGTCCACTGCTTAACGAAAGTCTTCCTTAATTCCAGCCATTTTTGTTTTCTATTTCGTGCCACTTATATCCAATTTCCAGCCATTCTTTTTATGTAATCTGTCCACTGACTAGGAGGTCATCCTCTCCTTTTATAGGCCTCATGTCTTGGCCTACATTCCACAAGTCTCTTTATCCATTTAAGATGTAAGATAGATTTCACCGCGTCTCGTACTTCTGTTCGGTTTCTTATGAGGTGATTGGGTATTCTATCCCTAGGAGTGATTCCCAATATTGACCTTCCATTTTTCGTTGCATGACATGTATGCATTCTGTTAATATACTTTTTTGTCAAAGTAAGTGTCTTAACTCCATACGTGAGAACAGGCAAGACACACTGGTTAAAGACCTTTCTTTTCAAGCGTATAAGAAGATTAGATCTCAATATATATCTGAGTTTACCGAATGCCGCCCACGATAAACCTATTCTGTGCTGAATTTCATGCGTCTGATTATCTTGCCTAATACCGATGTCATGTCCCAAGTATTTGTATATATACACTTGTCCTAGATTTATGTTATTGATATTTAACGGACTACTCATTACTAGGTTTGTCATGTAGTGTCCCTTTGATAAATTAATGTTCAAGCCGACTTTTTCTGAGGCATCGTTTAGCGTATCCAGCATATTTTGTGCTTCCTCTATATTCTCTGTTATTAACACAATATCGTCTGTAAAACAGAGATGTCTTATCAATTCACCATCGATATTGATTCCTGTTGAATCCCAATTCATTTTTTTCAACATACTCTCTAGCAATGCAACAAACAATTTTAGGGAGAGTGTGTCACCTTGCCTTGTACGTCGAGCGATAGTAAATCTTTCTCTGCATTGATTTGCTGATGTTCTGACATTTACCGTGGCATTCTCATATATGTTTTCGATAATTGCAGAGTATCCATGATCGACATGACATTCGCTTAATGCCTTTAGAAAATTCCGCTGATTTATTGAATTAAAGGCCTTCTCGAAATCAAGGAAGACAAGGATCAGTGGTCTACTCAACGTAATACATTTCTCGATAGGAATCCCGCCTGTTCTCTCGAAAGAAAAAAGGCTACTTTATTTGTCAAATGGTTTGCGAGTATTTTGGTAAATAGTTTGTATATGTGGTTAAGGAGGCTGATCGGCCTATAATTTTTAAAGTCTGTAACGTCTGGACAATAACAATGCTTGCATTTATCCACTGTGATGGGGTTCTACGTCTTCGCTGCATTTATTAAATAGAATTTTTAAAGCTTTGACGATTTGTGGTCCTCCTTCTTTGATTGACTCTGTTACCAGTTCATCGTCTACGGGAGCTCTATTGTTTTTTATATCTCTTAGGGCACTCATGATTTCTTCCTCGGTTATTTCTGGAATTTGTGATTAGTCGCTGGTTTGATGTGTAAAGTTCTTGGTAGAAAAGTTTGATAGAGTGTAAAATTTCCTCTTAGTGTGTTACTACGTTGCCGTGTATATCCTTGATCTTCTGTACCGGGTGAGTCAACGATTGGATGAAGTAGGTTTGTGCCTTTTCGGTGAAATTAACAAAGAAACTATATTTATGGTTTGATACAGTTTATTTTTCCGCAGATTTTGAAAATATTTAGGACTCTACAGGGTGAGCCAAAAAACTACGACAGTTGTATTTTTTTATATAGAACACCCTATATACGAATCATATTTTCGATTTTGCTTATAATTTTAAATCTTTTTTATTAAGGGTTTACTATAACAAAACTTTATAGTTTCTGAGATAATTAAGTTTAAAAAAAAAAGTCACTTTTTCAAGGATCAATTCAATCCTAAATAACGTTTTCAATTTTATGACAAATATATTCAAATTTGGAATTTAGCAAGGCCAAGGACAAGTTAACATAATTTTTACCTTATATTTGCAATAAAAGCTACAGGGTGTTGAACACATCGGCTCAAATTTGAACAAGTTTAAGTGAATAAATATCTTTTTTTTTAAATGGTACACCCTGTATATTTTCATGTTATTTAATAGAGTAATAAAAACCTTAAAAGTTTTGTTCAATATATCCTATACCTATTTATAATAGTTTTTGAGATATTTCAGTTTTTCTTATTTTCCATACTTTTTTACAGAAATAGTCTTCATTATCATAGTAACCATGGCAAAAACAATGTAAAAGAACATTTTTCTGTGTGTCAAATTTATAACCGCAATCGCTTCTTTTGGTTTTTATGTAGTGTGGTTTGGTTTTTTTGCATTCATCTTATATTGTAAAATGAATTTTCCAAAGAAAGAGTTAATAGATATGATTTATACAATAGAAGAGGCTCAAAACAATTGCCTTCTTGCTCAAACAATTTACAAAATGAAGTATCCTGATCGACGCCAGCCTAATACCCATACTTTTCAAAACTTAATGCAAAGATTTGATTCTTCTGGTACTGTTGATTATCCAAAACGTAAAGTGGTCAACAAACCAGTAACTAATGAAGATAAAGAACTACAAGTATTGTTAAATGTTCAGGAAAATCCTTATATTGGTAGCCGTCAGTTAGCAGCATTATGTGAAATATCACAATCCACCGCTAATCGTACTACCAAAAAATATAGGTATCATCCATACCACATGGAATTACACCAAGAATTGCATGGACAGGATTTTGAGAGTCGTGTAAACTTTTGTCGTACAATAAATGCGGAGATTCAATTAAATCCAAATTTATTATGCAAGGTAATGTTTAGTGATGAAGCTACTTTTAGAAGTAACGGTGCCGTAAATAGACGCAACATGCATTATTATGCCACAGAAAACCCATTTTGGATTAGAGAGGTGCAACATCAAAACCATTGGTCATTAAATATTTGGTGTGGTATTCATCATAATCGAATTATTGGACCCCACTTTTTTAATGAACCACTAAATGGCCATAGTTACCTGAACTTTCTACAAGAAGAACTACCCCAACTGCTTCAAGGTCTTGATAGGGATGAGCTCGACAGTATGTGGTTCCAGCACGATGGTGCGCCTCCGCATTACCATCGTGAAGTTCGTGCGTTTTTGGACCAACGATATCCGCAAAAATGGATTGGACGTGGGGGTTTCATTGAGTGGCCACCAAGGTCTTGCGACATCACCCCATTAGATTTCTTCCTATGGGGTTATATTAAAAATAAGGTGTATGTTAATCCACCAACAACGGTAGAAGATATGCGAAACAGGATTAGGGATACCTGTAGAACAATAACGCCACTAATTTTGTCCAGAGTCCGAGAAAATCTGCAAAAAAGACTAAATTTGTGCATTGCACAAGAGGGTCGTTTATTCGAACACTTATTGAAAAGAAATAATTAATCTCAGTATTTAATAGGTAATTTTTTTGTTTCAATTTAGTATAAAAGTAAATATGTATTTGCCTTGTCGTTATTGTTGTGTTAATTTTTTCACATTATGTTTAATTAAACTATTGCCGTTGTAATATAACGAATAATATATTTCATCATATTTAACCACATTCTGTTTGTTTCCGTAGTTTCTTTTTATTATTTTACATGGCTACTATGATAATGAAGACTATTTCTGTAAAAAAGTATGGAAAATAAGAAAAACTGAAATATCTCAAAAACTATTATAAATAGGTATAGGATATATTGAACAAAACTTTTAGGGTTTTTGTTACTCTATTAAATAACATGAAAATATACAGGGTGTATCATTTAAAAAAAAGATATTTATTCATTTAAACTTGTTCAAATTTGAGCCGATGTGTTCAACACCCTGTAGCTTTTATTGCAAATATTAGGTAAAAATTATGTTAACTTGTCCTTGGCCTTGCTAAATTCCAAATTTGAATATATTTGTCACAAAATTGAAAACGTTATTTAGGATTGAATTGATGCTTGAAAATGTGATTTTTTTTCTATAAACTTAATTATCTCAGAAACTATAAAGTTTTGTTATAGTAAACCCTTAATAAAAAAGATTTAAAATTATAAGCTAAATCGAAAATACGATTCGTATATAGGGTGTTCTATTTAAAAAATACAACTTTATGCTGTCCTAGTTTTTTGGCTCACCCTGTAGAGTCCTAAATATTTTTAAAATCTGCGTAAAAATAAACTGTATCAAACAATAAATATAGTTTCTTTGTAAATTTCACCGAAAAGGCACAAACCTACTTCATCCAATCGTTGACTCACCCTATATTTCCTTTCTTCCTGTTGTACTGTTTCTTAATACTTTCAAACTCCTATTCTCCTCTATGACGTTCCTAATTTTTTCCGTGTTATGTTATCTCTTATGCCTTCTGATTTCTTTTGATATCTCCCTGTTTAGGATTCTATATTCTTGTTTGTTCTTGTCTTTCATTTCTCTTTTCTGCTTCATTAAAAGTTTCGTTCTTTGGTTTAATTTTTATTTTTTCACTTTCTAAGGGCAGAATTTTTCAATAGCCGTATTTATGGCGTCTTGGATGTTTCCAAATATTTCATCTATCGGCACACCATTTTCATAATTTGGAGTAGAGCCAATACATTCCTTATAAGAATCTGTGTTTTCAGGAGTTACCCATTTCTTGCCATTTTTCCTAAGTGTCATGTTGATTCTTTCTTTCTTTATATTTATTTTTACTTCGGCTCTTACAATGCGGTGATCGCTTCCTGTCGAAGATCTGTTCAATACATTTACATCTTTGATTATATCTTTTCTATTGCTGATTATGAAATTTACTGCGTTTTTGGGTTTACCATCTAGACTAGCCCATGTCCATTTTGTATGAAAAAAAACTGAAACGCCCATTTTCTGAGAAAAATATGTTTATTTAAAAAATAATCAATTTGCCATAGGTTCGTTATTACTCTCGGGTATTTTGCAAAACGTGCAAAATTAATTTTGAGTTCGTCATTCAACTATATTAGATCTAACACCTGAAGGTCCTGAAGTGACCACAAACAAGGTGTCCGGTAAATTCCTTCTAATTTCTCGGGATTTTAAAGGGAAGGTCAAAATAACCCTACTTTGTTATAGAAAAAAAATTAATAAAGTGTAACTTGTATAATTTAATGAAATTTTAATATTTCATAGAGACCATAAAGACTCAATAAACCATATTATAGAAGACTTTTTAGATCATCAGTGAAGTCAAGAATGGACTTGCAGCCATACTCGCTGGGATTAATTTTTAACAAGTGTCATTTTACACAGCTGAAAACTGATTTTTTAAATACTTTGGTCATTCCTATTCAAAAACGGTACTCTTAATTTATTTTGATAGAACTGGCGGTTTACGAGATAAATCGATTGTTATGCGAAACATTCAGAAGTTACTTATGCAAAATACAAACAAATGAAGGCCCTCACCGCCATGTGGCGGCCAAAATGACCCTGAATAAAACATGTAAAAAATTAATTCATTACCTCTAATAATTATTTTCTAATCATCTTTTACCTGTTTTCCTTAGACTTCGATCAACCCTTCGGAAGATTATCTTTCAGCGTAAAGTCTTCTTGCCTTCGAAAAATTTGACAGCGCTTCACCATAAATTAAATGCCTATCAGCATACGCTGGGTAAAAATATTTTCTATTTTTGAATTTTTTTTTACTAGAAGGCGGTTTTGACAAGTTCCATCAATGGTAATTCATTAGTAACTTTTTAGTGTTTCCCATAAAAACCGATTTATCTCGAAAACAACCAGTTTTATGGAAATAAATTGAGTACCTTTTTTTTGAAGAGAAATGACCAAAGTATCTAAAAAATCAGTTTTCAGCTCTGTAGAATGACACCTGTCCAAAATTAAGTCCAACGAGTGTGGCTGCAAGACCGTTCCTCACTTCTTCGATGATCTAAAACATCTACTGTAGTATGGATTAATGAGCCTCTATAAAATATTAAAATTTCACTAAATTGTACAAGTTGGTTCAAAACTTACAGCCGATCAGGTAAATCGCTGGGTACCCCTTTAGGGCTCTCTATCTCCGTTAAGGGGCACTTTAGTGCAACTCACTTTTTTTTGTTTTGATTAAACGGCAAATTAAACGATTTTCAAGAATTTTTCCCGAGATATAACTTATAATACCTAAAAAAAAAAGTAAAAAGACAATATTATTTTAAACTTTCATGAAAGAAAAAATTAAAACAAAACTTAAAAAAACCAGCAGCTCAAAAACTAATTAAAATTGGAAAATTTCTAAATTTTTTTGTTATAGCGAAATTCCTTTCTAAATAGTATATTATCTATCAGTTTAATTCTTATAAAAACTCCGAACTTACACACACACACACAAGCTTTTTACCGAAGTAATTAAGCATATGTTATCACAATCCATTATTTTTCCATCCATTTCCCTTCACCTATTACTCAGGTATTTATACAATTAATAACTGTTCACGTATACGGACCGCACCCCTGGCAGACAAGTCCCGATCCCTCCACCCTTAATGACTTTTACTCCAAAACAAATGAAAATAAATTCGTGTCATACGTCGAAGACGTCATTAATCTGCCTGTCAAATATTCCCATGTCATATTTGTTTTTATTAGCGGTCGAGTGTCAGGGGTGGAGCGATGATAAAAATCGACAGAATTACGGACGATCGCCAATGATGTCACTGTTTGACTGTTTGTAATACTGCATAGTAATTACAAAAAAAATATTTTAGTCAGGTGATCATTTTGTTAATAAAATACAAGGTGTTCGGTAAGTATGTCCTAGTTTCTCGGGAGTATACAATAGAGGTCAAAATGACCCTAATTTGTCATAGAAAAAAAATTCCAAAGTGCCCTTTAACGGAGATACAGAGCCCTAAACGGGTATCCAGCGATTTACCTTTAATGAGTCTAGACTAGTCCAAACTACAGTAGATGTTTTAGATCATCAGAGAAGTCAGAAGCGGACTTGCACCTACACTCGTTAGGCCTAACTTTTGACAGGTGTCATTTTACAGAACTAAAAACTGATTTTTTAAATACGTTGGTCATTCTTCGTCAAAAAGATACCAAATTTATTTCGATAAAACTGGCAGTTTTCAAGATAAATCGGTTTTTATGCGAAACACTCAAAAGTTACCAATGTTAAACACAAACAGTTCCATCCCAACTTCTCGCTCTCTTAATATTTAAAATTGCAAAAATATCTACTAGCAAGAGGTTGGGAGACTGTTTTCTAATCTTCTTTGTTCTATATAAATAATTTTTATTAATCATTTGCTTATTATCTTCTCAGAATTATCACAATTTTTAAAAGCAACAAGACTCATAAGAACTTAATTATTCATTAAAAAACATAAAACTTATCAGTATAAAAACAAAGAAAAATTAATATAATTACATACCTAACTTATAAATTAAAATTAATATTTGTTGTAAAACATAATGATTCCACATTCAAAATTACCGCTAAAATAAAATTAGTTTCTGGCATATCCCATATACCAAAAAAAGAGTGTTTCAAGGATTTTCTTATCAGATAAACCTACATTCAGTACAACTAAAATGACCTACAAAATAAAATTATATATTAGTGTTTTAAAAAACCATTTTAATAATAAAATGTGATAATTATGCAAAAATCAACATTTTCTACATGAATTTTCCGTATCATTTTTTAAAAGCCATTAATGGATTCATTTTGCACGTAAGTCTTTGAATTGTGAATCATTTTTATTCAACATCTTACACTGTAAATTTTAAAATAATAATTAACGGAACTGTTCTGTATTGTAGCCCGGAAGAAGGAAATAATAAACTTTCGAAAGCTTGGCGTTTGTAAAAAACAGAGTTTCATTCTTCCCCTTATATATATATATATATATATATATATATATATATATATATATATATATATATATATATATATATATATGAAGTAAAATGCGAACAGTAAATGCAAACTTCTCTCCATCATATCCTTTCTGTGTTAGAGATTGCACAGTTAGAACAAATTGTTGTAAAACGCAATTTATCCTTTTTCACCACCATCGAGATGATGGCCTACCTGTACCACCATACCGAGAAGAAAGTCAAAACTTACCCTCCCCGCCACAGTGATACGGCAGAGGTACATGTTTCGTCTCTACTAGACTCATCAGGGTACCGACATGCACCTGGCTGTGCAAAGGACAGATCGGAAGGAAGCATGCAAATTCTGAACGCGGCTTCTCCGACCTCCCGCCGGGTGGCGTAAATATGTGTATGCGGATTTTACGGATTCCTCCGTGTAAGTTGCAATAGCAGTGGATATATCCACATTATGCCGTTGTAGTGCTGAAATCACATTCAGCAAACGTACAACTATATGCAGCTCCGCGTATGAATGAAGTAAAATGCGAACAGTAAATGCAAACTTCTCTCCATCATATCCTTTCTGTGTTAGAGATTGCACAATTAGAACAAATTGTTGTAAAACGCAATTTATCCTTTTCCACCACCATCGAGATGATGGCCTACCTGTACCACCATACCGAGAAGAAAGTCAAAACTTACCCTCCCCGCCACAGTGATACGGCAGAGGTACATGTTTCGTCTCTACTAGACTCATCAGGGTACCGACATGCACCTGGCTGTGCAAAGGACAGATCGGAAAGAAGCATGCAAATTCTGAACGCGGCTTCTCCGACCTCCCGCCGGGTGGCGTAAATATGTGTATGCGGATTTTACGGATTCCTCCGTGTGAGTTGCAATAGCAGTGGATATATCCACATTATGCCGTTGTAGTGCTGAAATCACATTCAGCAAACGTACAACTATATGCAGCTCCGCGTATGAATGAAGTAAAATGCGAACAGTAAATGCAAACTTCTCTCCATCATATCCTTTCTGTGTTAGAGATTGCACAGTTAGAACAAATTGTTGTAAAACGCAATTTATCCTTTTCCACCACCATCGAGATGATGGCCTACCTGTACCACCATACCGAGAAGAAAGTCAAAACTTACCCTCCCCGCCACAGTGATACGGCAGAGGTACATGTTTCGTCTCTACTAGACTCATCAGGGTACCGACATGCACCTGGCTGTGCAAAGGACAGATCGGAAGGAAGCATGCAAATTCTGAACGCGGCTTCTCCGACCTCCCGCCGGGTGGCGTAAATATGTGTATGCGGATTTTACGGATTCCTCCGTGTGAGTTGCAATAGCAGTGGATATATCCACATTATGCAGTTGTAGTGCTGTGTGGCGGGGAGGGTAAGTTTTGACTTTCTTCTCGGTATGGTGGTACAGGTAGGCCATCATCTCGATGGTGGTGGAAAAGGATAAATTGCGTTTTACAACAATTTGTTCTAACTGTGCAATCTCTAACACAGAAAGGATATGATGGAGAGAAGTTTGCATTTACTGTTCGCATTTTACTTCATTCATACGCGGAGCTGCATATAGTTGTACGTTTGCTGAATGTGATTTCAGCACTACAACGGCATAATGTGGATATATCCACTGCTATTGCAACTCCCACGGAGGAATCCGTAAAATCCGCATACACATATATATATATATATATATATATATATATATATATATATATATATATATATATATATATATATATATATATATATATATATATATATTTAGTTTGTTTTTCTTCTTGGGAATAAGGTTCTTTTTTTAAAAAAAAGGTAATTTTTTTTAATATATACAACGTTTTGACACGGTTAATGCCTTTTTCAAGAAATCTACAATAGCAAAAAGCAATATTTAAAACAATTTTCCTTTAAAAAGTTTACGCCAGACTTACCCTATAAATTACATTCAAATTAACAAGAATGTTGTTAAAAGATAACAACGCATTTTATAAATTTTATATTACTTGGGAAGTCCAGTATAGTACGCCATACTTTTATTTCGGCTACATTCATGATTTAAAAAATACCAAAATTAGATTTGTCAAAAAAATTTTTCGCCCTGTATCTTCGACACAAACCGTGTTTTGACAAATCATCAAAGAACAAAATATCCTTAAAATAGTCCAGGGAATAACCTCATGAATTTTTACCGTATGTTTAATAAACACCCAGTATATAAATACTATCTTCAAACATATTTTCCTATCCTCCTCAAATATTTAAGTATGAAACATAAACGAAAAGAAAAATCACTTAATTCGGGCAATAAGTCCCAATAAGATTTTCCGCTTGAAAATACCCGATTTTCCGAAGGCCTACCGGGGGTGATTTTAATCTTTTCTCAAATATTTACTCAAAAATCCTTGCGGTTTGTTTAAGGAATATTCAAAGGTATGGGGTCGTTGATTTGAACATACAGAAAGTCATTGGATCAGGTTGAGTTTTATGTAAATGTGGATTAGTATTTTACGCATAGGAAAATGTGATGTTGTACTACTTCAATTCAGTTTCTTGTGTTTTATATATATATATATATATATATATATATATATATATATATATATATATATATATATATATATATATATACCGTTAGGTAGCTGACGTTTCGGTGAAATCTCATTCACCATTTTCAAAGCTCACTGTATGGCGTCTACGAGTGAATTAATGCCCTCGATCCTGATACTTCCAGCTGATAAAGAAAATTCGATAGTGGTCCTAAACAAAACAGACTATCATAAAAAGATGATCGCCCTGCTAAACGATCCTGCCTGCAAGCCAATAAACAGAGACTATACCACTTATCTAGAAAATACCACCAAAACATTGATCAGAGCATCTCCACTTACCAAAGAAATAAAGAAGAAGATCACACCAAGGGAAAAATCATCCATATGTCCTAAACTTTATGGCTTACCCAAAATATACAAACCCGGAGCCCCTTTGAGACCAATTGTAAGCTCTGTTTGCTCTCCAACTCAGGCCCTAGCAAAACATCTAGCCACCATTCTCCAAACCTTCGTCGAAAAAACGGCCTCTTACGTTAGAAACTCACAACATTTTTGCGAAATAATCAAAAACGTACGTATACAAGAAAAAGAATTTCTATTTGGTTTCGACGTTACATCACTTTTCACGCAAATACCAGTCAAATAGGCTCTTTCTATAATAGAAAACAAATACAATCTGCCAAAATAAATCATCGAATTAGCTAGACACTGTCTTGATAACACCTATGTCACTTATGAAAGCCGACGATATAAATAAGTCGAGGGGGCCCCGCTATCTCTTGCACTCGCTAACTTATTTATGGAAGACTTTGAATCAAAAGCTTTAGGGACCTCTTCACACAAACCACGACTGTGGCTATGTTACGTAGATGACACATTCGTTATCTGGCAAAAATCTCAAAAGCTTCCTAAATCACATAAACAGTATACATCCAAAAATCAAATTCACCATGGAGACAGAACAGGAAAGAAAACTACAGTTTCTAGTTTTCCTCCTGAAAAGAAAAGAGTTGCTTGTTTTCGCACACTATCTACAGAAAGCCAACTCACACCAGCAGATACCTTAACGCCGATTTAAATCACCACCCCGCCCAATTATTTGCAGTTGTGAAATCACTTGCGTTTCGATCGCAATCCCTTACAGATCAAGAAAATTACCACAAAGAGATGAACATACTGCAAGACGCCCTAAAAAAAGGTTATAAAAAGGAGATATAGACAAGGCTCTAAAAAACAAACACGGCCCTGAAAAATCACGAAAACCAAAAAAATTGCTTCAAAGCTTTTGTTCCTTATGTAAGAGGCACCACAGACAAGATCGCAAAAATTCTGAGAAGACACAACCTTGAAACCATTTTCACCACAGACCGTAAAGTAAAAGATCTCATGCCAACACCTAAAGAAAAAATCCCTCTAGAAAACCAGGGAGTGTGCGAAAAAAAGCTTCAAAACAAATTTGAAAATATAATGAAAATCCACCACACGCAAGGGGATAAACGGACTCCAACCATAATCAAAACAGTTCACAATATATCCAGCTACCAACCATCAGAAATCGAGAAGACAGTTTTTAATAAAGCTTTCAATTCCACAACAGCATCCAAAAAGTTCCAACGAGAAGAAAATTGTACATATCTGATTGTGAACCTCACCAGATATTGTCTTACAAACCCTATTTCTTATTCGTTAAACAGATATGCAGAAAAACGAATGGCACTGAGAAGAGCTATATCCAGATGTTGAAAATCTGATGATCTATTTAGAGACCAAAGCTCTTCATGAATTCCGCCTTAAATCCAGACTTTAGTGCCGCTACCTTAAAACGTATTTGTGTTATTACTCAATGTCAAACAACAACTCAATTATTTCCTTAACTCCGTACACACGAAGACAAATCACAATGGAACTTGAAGAAAACTATCAGCTCCCGTTTTTGAAATTTGGACATTAGATGACACCTGCAACACAATGAAAATCTACTCACATTGACAGATACCTTAATGCCGTTACACCCTTTAGTTTTCTTTGTCAGACCGAGAACTTTTCAAACAACCCTCGTAGTCTAAATCCAAGACAAGCTTCGCAATATAGACATTTGAGGTGAATTTATACTAATTTATAGTAAAACAATCATAATAACAAGATAACGAACTAATTTAAATAGTAGAAATTTGTTTAAAGCGCTCAACACGTATGCGTGCTCTCCGCTAAGCTACTCTTTTGGAATTGTAAAATGGAGCAAGACGGACATACAAAACCTGCAAAGAAAAATAAGGACACTCCTAACAAAAGCACAGAAACATCACCCTCGGAGTGCTATTGAACGTACAATGCTTCCAAGACACCAAGGAGGAAGAGGATTGGTGGATATTGGAAAGCAGCTCGATCAACAAATAATAAACTTACGTTCATATTTCCACAGGTTAGCGGACTCTTCTACACTATATCGAGCAATATGCGAGGCAGACGATTCAACGCCGCTACAGTTGAGGGAATAAGATAATAATTCTCACCACCAAACAGACCAAGAGAAGTTACAAACCTGGCTACAGAAGCCACTTCATAGACGGCATCCAAATGAGGTTAATCAGGACAATGTCGACAACTCAGCGTCGAACTACTGGTTGATTTTAGGACAGATGTTTCCGGAAACGGAGGGCTTCTTGTTAGCTATCCAAGATCAGGTTATTCCGACAAAGAACTATCGGAAGTTGATCATTAGGGATCCCTCAATAGAAAATTACCAATGCAGATATGGCTGTCGAACATCAGAGACAATCCAGCACATAACTGAAGGATGCCAAGCGTTTGCCGCAACCGAGTATAAGGAAAAATACGACTCAGCCGCTAAGATACTCCACCAAGAGTTAGCAGAACAGTTAAACCTATTACGGGTAGGAAAAGTGCCTTATTACAAGTACAATCCAGAGCCTATTCTTGAGAACAACCAGTTCAAGTTATATTGGGAACGAACGGTTCTGACGGATCAGACAGTTTCTCACATAAAATTTCTAGGCGAACTATCCTAAATGACATTGCTGTACCTAACAACAACCACCTAAGGCCAAAATACAACGAGAAGATCGCCAAATACAGAGATCTGCAGGTGTAAATCCGAAGACAATGGGCAATAAACAGCGTCCAAACGATTCCCATAGTATTGTCAACAACTAGAGTGATACCAAAGAACCTCCTGCAGAACATCAAGGGACTGGGTCTTAGTGAGTATCTGTATAAACCTAGCAACTGCGCGAACCGTCCGACAGTTCATGGGAAATACAGCAGACCACGTCACCTAGGACCCGATAACATGGAAAGGGTTCCCACAGAGCTTCATACTTTTGGTATCTTTGTGTACCTGGTATGAGTCAATATTCCCTGGAGGGAGTGCGAAGCCGTTTGGCTTATAAATCGTAATAACAAGATAAGAATCCTAATAAAAACTCACAATTATTTGTATTCCTTATTATAAAATCAATTATCTTAAATTAAAACAGAGATTTAAAAAAAAATAAACTGGTCCTTGAGGTAAAACGAACGTTACTGTTGGGAAAAAATCACGATTTAAAATTGTTATTAAGAAGACAAAAATTTGTATTTGAAAAAATTCTGGTGGAAATTAACGATAAGTTTAACTTTTTCAAATTAGTTTTTCATATTTTCCTTAATTTTTCCTCGACTTTTACATCTCAAAATTGCTAACTACCCTCTCTGAATACATATTACCCAGTTTAGAACAACGCTCATAAAATTCGGTATATATTAAGAATAACGTACCATCTTACAGATATTTAGGAGTTAAATCCTATTATTATTCTCCCACCTTATAATCTTTATTACCCAAAACTTTGTGTATTTCCATGAGTGGAGCGACATCAGCTGCCCTAAATTACCCCAAATCAAAAATAACAACCCTGTTCTCGTACCTAACTTTTCACCTCCAATCGTCACTGTTTTCTTGAGATTTTATGGCTTTCCAGAATAGGACTTGTTTTATTTAAACAATGTGACGCAGTTTTTCTAAATAAAAAATTTTGCAGTTCGATTTTTGATACATCTTTTGATATATTGATTATTAAAGTGTCAAGTTACATATAGAGATAACTTTACATATAACTTTGCTCAAACTATATAAGATTCGCACGGCCTAACTTTAAAACTGGACAAAGTTTACAATAAAGGATCTAAATTGAGAAGTGTAATAATAAGTTCATCAAGTTTTAAACCTTAAAAATATTTCTTTTTAGTATCAAACCAGCAAAAATTGTAAATTTTGTTTATTTTCAGAAGATAACTATTTCTCTTATCGAGGCTATATGATCTCTATCATACAAATTATTACAGTATCATGCGCAAAACCAAATTCTCTAACTAGAAGATTCAACTTTTATGACACCTCCAACCAATTTTAAACATTTTTAACCTAAATTTTGCAGTAGGAGAAACCGGGGCGGAACGGGGTACCGGAGCAAAACGGGACGTTTGGTACAAATGACAGAGACTCGTAAACATCTCGCGCTACGTTCAATTTAATACGCTGCATTAAACAGAATGTTTGCTGTTTGTGTGAGAGTGCGTTTGATTTAGATTTTATCTAAAATCAACGAAAAAGATTGCAAAGTCAAATTTTTGCTATGCAACACCACGGCAACTACACTGTACATTATTTTTTTGTTCAAAAATTGATAATACATGTGTGTTTCAATATAGTTTTGGCTATCTAAAACTGCAGTGGTAACTCGAGCCTAACAAACATAACCTCCCATAATACTAATGTTTACGTGAATGGTGCTTCAGCGCAGAATGGGTGGGGCGCAATGGGAAAATACCTCATTCCACCCCTGATTATGTTTGTACTTCTCATATTAATAAGCATTATTATTTCAGTTTCAGCAGGCCTGGTTTTTGCAAAAACAACTATTTGGATTAACTATGAATAAGTTTCGTCGACTGGCATATCAACTGGCAGAAAAGAATAATTGTATAACAGAACTTCCGAGATGGCGGAGAAAACTGGGTCCTAGGGGCCTTTATAAGCGTGACCGTGAATTAAGCCTAAGAAAATCAGAAGGAACATCTGAAGCATGGGTTATGAGCTTTAAGAGAATAGCTGTATCGAATTTTTTTGCTCAGCTTAATGACATTCTGTACAAGCACAAGTTAGGTGCCACTCAAATTTTTAACTGTTTTCGAACATAATTCTATTAAAGTGCAACGTCAAGTAGGTGTCTTGAGTTCTGTTTAAAAAGGTACCACTGTTACAGACGGGATATGTTGATCAGCTGCCATGAAAAAAGAAACAATGCGAATTTGAAATCGGCTTCCTACCAGGGGGCTGAGCTGAAGCTAACGAACCTGGTTGGATGACCTCAGAGATTTTTGTAAAATAGTTTCAACAGTTCATTCTGTTTCCTAAAGCGACAAAAGATTTAACAGTTCTTTTACTTCTCGATGGATATGCGTCACACCCAAATAATTTGGCCATCATAGATTTAGCACGTGACAATGGTGTGTTTATATTGTGTTTTTCTCCCCACTGCTCGCATAGACTTCGATTATTAGATGTCGCTTTCTGGAAGTCCCTGAGCTTGTTCTATGAGAATGAAATAAAAATTTGGCTCAGGTCGCATCCAGGAAGAGTGGTCCAGTTCTTGACATATCCGCATTTTTTGGCCAAGCTACTTTAAGTGCAATATGAGAAAAGCTATTACCCAAGCATTGAAAAATCTGGTATCTGACCATCCAACATTAAGATATTCACTGATGATGACTTTGGACCAGCAGAAACAATAGATATTCCCTTAGAAAATCCTGCTGGGAGATCAACACAGGAATCGTTGCCGGCTACATCAGCAGCGACTGCCTCAGTACCATTCAGCAGCATTCTGATTTACTTGAGGCACTTGAAGTTCACCTGATACCTGTAGCTGATAATCTTTCTCGGATGCCTGATTCCCCGATTCGGAACAATGCTGACACACATTTTTTCATCACGTCCCGAAAAGACCTACTCCCGTTGCCACAAGTGAAAGCTGGAATGAAAAGAGTTATAAGAAAGCGTGAAAAAACAGCAGTTGTTATTATTTCATCTTATAAGAAAGAATTAGAAGAGTTGATTACAGAGATACAACATATAACGGAAGTCAAAGTAAAAGAAATAAACAAAGATTGATATTAAAAGATAAAGAAATTGTAACCAAAGTAAAAAAACTAAGCTAAAGAAACAAAAAAGAAATGAAACTAAATCCGATGACATTTGTGAAGAAAAACATACAGAAATTAAAGAAAAACTCACGTTTAAGGATAAAGGCAACAAAGCCAAAGAAATGAAAACTCAAACAAAGAAAAAGGGAAAAATAAAACAAAGAAGCTAAAATTGGACCAAGGAAACCAAAAATGATCCGTCACTGAAACTGCCAAAAGCTTCTAAAATGACGACACTGCCTGCTTTTACAGCCATGATTTATACTCCAAGTCCAGTGAAGGCTGGTGATCTTGTAGCATCTATAAGAGATGAGTACATTTGTCGTGTGCTAGTCTAGACAGTGTCGGAGATAAAATTATTCTCATCTGTGAACTCTGCCATTAATTAGTGCCCCATTGTGCCCCAAGTCTATTTCCCATCGTACCCCAGGGCCTGAGGCAGAATAAAAAAATTACATTTTCTTTTAAAATATATTTTTTTAAAATAATTATTAGTTTAGACAAGGTGAGCTTTAAGTTCTTTGTAGAGAAAGAAATAGATAATCGTACAAATTGTCAAAAAGGCATAATTTTATTACAGCTCTCACAAATTCGAAACAAAGAAACTGGTTAAATAGTAAAAAACGACCTCTGCGGTTTGTAGTTCCCGTGATCTGGAAACAGCCTTCAAGGCATGTCCAAGGGTAAGGTATATCCAAGAAAAAAGAGTCGGTTATCAAATCACCAAATATACTATCTGCCATGAGACCTGTGCCTCATAATGACGAGCTTTCTATTCCAGAACCCCAGGAACATTCACTTACGAATCGGATAATAACGATACAACGATTTCTGAAGAAGAAGATATGCAATCAACATCACGAGATCCTGATTTTACACCCAACACGTTATACCGCCAACCTCACAAAATAACCTAATCAGAATTAAACCATCTTGTGAAAGACTTAGAACTTCCAAAAAGTAAAGCAGAGTTACTAGGATCAAGATTGCAGTAGTAAAACTTATTAGAAGACGCTGTTTCAGTATATGATTTTCGTAAACGCCATAAAGGCCTAACACCATTTGTTAACATGGAAAGGAACTTGGTTTTCTGCAATAACATTAGCGGTTTATTGGCGGCTTTAAATATTAACTTCAAGTTAGAGGGTTGGAGATTGTTTATACAGTTCAACATTGAGTTTAAAAACAGTACTATTGCACATGCGAAATATTTTACCGGCTATTCCTGTTGGATATGCAGTTCACATGAAAGAATCATACGACAATATGAAGTACCTATTGACAAGTATAAAATATGATGAACACCAATGGCAGATCCGTGGTGACTTAAAGGTGATTGCACTTTTACTTGGGTTGCATCAAGGTTACACCAAGTTTTACTGTTTTTTGTGTGAATGAGACAATCGGGCAAAGGCAATTCATTACAAGAGAAAAGACTGGTCCATTCAACAATCTCATTAGAGCCAAGTGAAGAGAATGTGTAATATTATGCCATTGGTGGACCACAAAAAGATTTTGTTGCTACCACTGCATATCAAATTGGGCATAATGAAAAATTTTGTTAAGACACAGATGGGTCAGCTTCTAAGTATCTGCGTCAGAAATTCCCAAGGCTAAGTGGAGCAAAAATTAAAGAAGGTATTTTTGTTGGGCCACAGATTCGAAATATCCTGAAAGATAAACATTTTGACAGCACTCTGTCAGATATTGAAAAAATGCTTGGAACGACTTTAGCCTCGTGGTCACCAATTTCTTCGGCAATAAGAAAGCTGACAATTACGTTACTTTTGTTGAAAATATGCTGTCATCGTATCAAAAAATAGGTGGCAATATGTCTCTAAAAATCCATTTCCTACACTCCCATCTGGATTTTTTCCTGACAACTGCGGAGCAGTAAGTGATGAATACTGCGAACGTTTCCATCAGGATATATCAACAATGGAGAAAAGATACTAGGAAAAGTGGAATGCTTCCATGCTTGCCGGCTACTGTTAGACTCTTGTTAGAGATGCTCTATAAACAATTCACAGAAGAAAAGTAAAAAGACAGGATAGTTAGTGTCTCTATAAATGTAAAACTTCGTTTCGCTTCCACTCTTAATGGAACTATACGCTGTGTTGCCACCATCTCTTATTTCACAGCTCGATAGATTGAGGCTATTGTGTGCATACCTAAATAAAACCATAGACCTAAGAGAACCTTATATGTATTGTGGATCCTATGGAAGAAAGTTGGTTTACGAGTAAAAAGAGAGAAGCGATACCTTTTTTTTTTAATTTCGGTCAGAGGACAGGAGTATCCAATGACATTTGGAGTATCGTACTTAGCTCCGCTATTAGAAAGAGAGACTCGAAAACGGTCTATCTCTTTTTAAGTGTGAGTCAACTTTCTTCTATGGGATCCGCAGTCTTTATTAAGTAAATATGAATTTCTCTTGCGTCTATGAATAAAACCAAAAGGAATTAAAAACAAAGATGCCAAATTTCCTTATTTTAATCCCTGGGGGGGTTGAGATTTCGTATATAGGGGATCATCCCTGCGGTGTTGCAAAATTATCTTAACTTGGATTAAACGTAGATTTGGCAACGTCGCACCTCTATATTGTTATATGCCTCGTGCATTCTTACGGTTAAATTGTTATATATATATATATATATATATATATATATATATATATATATATATATATATATATAGGGAAACATGGTATCACGTATCTCTAAAACTTGTACGAAGTAATATTAAAAAGATAAATTTAGTTTCGGTTTTAGCACACCAAAAATGGTAAGATTTAGTCGATTTCATTTTTGATACATTTTGGCTGTTGTCCAGTGTAATTTAAGAGAGATCGTATTTCGTACCATTTTCGTACCAACGAGTTTGTCAGTAAATAAATATAACCGTGCAATATTTATGATTGTTAATAAATAAATATATTTATAATTTATAGTGCACAAATTTTCCATATTTGACTTAAATAACTTTTTTTCGATATAGTTATATATTTGTAGACATTCTGATCAAAAAACAAAGAAAAACATGGAGGCTGGTATGTCAGTAAGTAACTTTATATTAACATGTTCTCAGTTCGAGAATTCATTATTTCTTATTGGATCCAATCCTGTGCGATTCTTAAGATTTCACACCCCGCGTTGTCATAATAAAGCCTATAGCAAGTAAAGATAGTGGCATTAATAATAAGGAGATGGTTAAAATTAAGGGTGTAGTTAAAATGTGTGCGAAAATCCGTGAGAAAGTAGGCTCGCTCGGTTTTACACTTATACACCGACACCTTTGCGAGGTATTAGGCTTTTTGGGGTGGTAAGTAAATTACAGGGGCGCGCAAAACAAATAATTTATTAGTGAGGGGGTAAACACGCGGGAAAAAATGCTCTTGGTTCCAGAGTAAGTAGTTCTTTGTAGCAAGAGTGCGATTACGTTCGCGTGAAACAACTTTGAGTAGCTTTGCTTGAAGAACACAATATTTTTTTCAATTATGGTGATCGTGCCATTTAAAAAGGAATTAAATTTAAAATTTAAATTTAACATATTACAAGGGAATGCACAAGCGAAAACAAATGTAGTCTAAATTGCAAACATTACAATGAAGAAAGTAAAGCTAAATTTAAAACAGATCATTCATCTTTTGATTATACAGGGTAATCCAAAATTCCCGGTATGGCAGAATATTTTCATAGCAGTAGATTTTCAAGAAAAATGTTTTAGACAAAAATTGTGGGAAATTGAACGGAGCATGTGATGATGATCTTGAAGGGCAAGGTATACTTTGAAGGTCATGTTGATTTTTTCAAATGTAAATCCCTTATTTTTATTGCAAAAATATAAAGCGAGAAAATTTTCCTATCCAACAATATGCTCTTGGTTCCAGAGTAAGTATTTCTTTGTAGCAACAGTACGGTTATTTTTGAGTAAAACAAGGTTGAGTAGCCTTGCTTGAACAATACAATATTTTTTTAGTTCTGGTGATTGTGCCATTTAAAAACAAATTAATATTCAAATTTAAATTTAAAATATTACTAGGAAATGCACAAGCGAAAACAATACAGTATAAATTGAAAAAATTACAACGAATAACATAAAGCTAAATTTAAGAGTGAGCATTCATCTATTGATTATATAGAGTGATCCAAAAGTCCCGGTATGGCAGAATATTTTCTTTTTTTTATTGCAAAAATGGAAAGCGAGAAAAATTTCCTTTCCAACAATATAAAGATGTTGATCATCTATTAACTCGAAGACTAGGAGTGCTGTAGGAAAACGTTTTGTACAAAAGTTATAGAAAATTGAACAGCGCACCTGATGATGACCTTGAATTTCACCTTGATCTTGACCTTCGAGATCAGTCGAAGGCCAAGTTGATTTTTTCAAAAAGAAACAACAATATTTTATTACAAAAATGAAAGCTGGAAAAATGTCCTTTGCAACATAGGGCCTAAATCACATTTAGAGGGCATTTAAAGGGCGAATATTTTTGCAGCATGTGTTGCTCTACAGTAACCAAAGATTCAAAGGCAATGAGTGCATAGAAACGTTTTCTACAATAGTTATAGGAAATAAAAGGCGCGTCTTCGACTGACCGTGAGTTTTATCTTGACCTTGATGTTGAATGCCAAATCAAGGTCATAAGGAACTTTTAAACGAGACCCCTATTTTTATCCCAGAAATAGAGAGAACGGATAATTATACGTTTCGATTTAATCTAGATATTACCTTGAAGATTAATGTTATTTCAAGGTGAAATGTCAAAAAATCTCTAAATGGTAGGATATTTGGGAATATTCAAGGGGAAAACATAGAGCACTTCAAGATCAACGTCAAGGTAAAATTTAGGATCAGCTTAAGACGCGTCGTATAATTTTCTGCAACTATTGTAGAAAACGTTTTTCTTCAGCACTACTTATCTTCAAGTTATTGGTTGATTTACACCAGGTCATGGTGCAAAATATTGGACCCTTAAATGTCCTCTAGAAGTGATTTAACTCCCATATTATTGATGCCATTAAATAGGAAATTTTCGCCCCGTTCCATTTTCGATTTCTGTAATAAAAAATAAATGTTTCCATTTAAAAAACACTCAAACTTCAAGGTCAAGGTCAGCTTCAAAGTCTCCATGAGACGTGTTGTTCAATGTCCTATAATTTTTGTTGAAAACACTTTTCTACAGCATTCCTAGTCTTCGAGTTATTGGATGGTTAATATCAATCCATCGCGTAAGAATATTTGACCTTGAAATGAGCTCTGACTGTAATTTGCCCTCTATATTCTTTATACCGTTGAATAGGACATTTTTCCCGCTTTTTATTTTTGTATAAAAAAATGGGTGTTTCTATCTGAAAAAATCAACATGACTTTCAATTGACCTTGAAGGTCAAGGTCTAGATCAGATTCAAAGTGACCGTCAGATGCGCCATTTAATTTCCCACAACTTGTCTGAAACATTTTTATCGAAAATCTTTTGCTTAGAAAATATTCTGCCATATCGGGACTTTTAGATCACTCTGTCTGATTGTTAAAGTGGCGTTGAATAGAGAGTTAGAGACAGACGAATAAATATATATTATTACATCTCAAAAATTACCATTTTTTGCATGTATACAATGAAAATAATTTAGATACTGCTTTGTAAAATTAAAAATAAGGTGTGTAGTGGCAAGTCTTGGTTAACTCCTAGTTTTAAAAAAATCGCTGAAGAAACTTATTATAAAACAATCGATACTGGTAGTCAAATAGATAAATTATTGTACAAGATATATAAAAAAATGTATAAGACAATTTGTGTAGTTAAAAAGCTATACTACGATAATATGTAATTACTTTCTGACAATAAAAGTAAGACAGCTTGGAATATCATAGAAATGAATACACAAAGTTCTGAAAACGGAAAAATGAAAATACGAAAGCTTAGTACTACAGATGGGACGATAGAGAGAGATATTGATATTGTTAACTATTTCAATAAATATTTTGTTGATCTATCTCAGAAAATACGGGATCTCTTGACGAGACAACGGGGACAAATATAACGATAAATAAAATTGTGTCAACTATGTTTTAGGATAATCTCTTTCAGCGAGATGTACTAAATGTTATTTTAGGCCTTAAAGATAAATTTTGGTAATGACAATATTACTTCCTCAATGCTTAAAGAAGAGGAAGAATTTCTACTTAAACCTATTGCTCTTTTAATAAATATTTCATTGGATCAGGTTGTTTTCCCAAAGGTATTAAATGTTGCGAAGTTTGTACCATTGCACTAAAAGATAGCACTGATTTTGTTTGTAATAAGACTGGTTTCTGTATTTTCGACACTAGCGAAAGTTCTAGAAAGGGTAATATTTAATAAAATTATGACTATTGTGATCAAATATGGTGTATTAACAAAGTGGCAGCATGGATTTCAAAAGAAGAGATCGATTGAGATAGGAGTTCTGCAATTTCTGGAGGGTTTTTATAACCATCCAAATGAATAAGATAAATGTTTAGGAGTATTTATGAATCTAACCAAGGCCTTTGATCTTGTGAATCACGAGCTTTTGCATTTGAAAGTTGAAGGCTACGGATTGGTTCAGTTTCACTTGACAAAGACTAGAAAGAAATACTAATCCAAAAATGTGATTTTCGACAAAAAGAAACAAAGAGAATAAAAGTCCAAGATATATCTACTACCTGACAAAAAATTGTAGGGTTTTTATTAGTCTATAAAGTAAAATTAAGAAAAAAAGATTTAAAAAAAAAGTGATTTATTTCAATTTTAAATTTTCCAAATTTGAACAAATATCGCTTATTTGGAAATATTTAGTGGCCATCCTTGATAATAAATTTGAATAAATTTATTACAATACAATAAACTGCGTACTACTCAGCGAGCAATAGAAAGAATCATGCTGGAAATATCACTATGTCACCTAATAAGTAACGAAGAAGTAAGAAGACGCAAATAATAGGAGGATGTGATAAAATGCATTGCTACTTTGAAATGGACCTGGGTAGGACACATCGTTAGGCAAGACTACACAAGATGGACAAAGCATACATTGCAATGAAGACCTAGGTCGCCTAAAAGAAGTATCGGAAGACCCTCAAAAAGATGGATAGGCGACATAAAAAGGAAAGCAAGTAGAAACTGGCACCGGATTGCAGAAAATAGGTTGGAATGAAAGGGACTAGAGGAGGCCTATGTCCAGGAGTGAACCGAATTGGACTGCTAGAGTGCTAGAGAGAATGAGAGAAAGAGATTTACAATTAAATTGATATTTGAAGACGTGAATTTTTTTCTTAAGTACTATTATTTCAAAAATTATGACGTTAAAATAAATCAAACCCTTAATTAAAACGATTTAAAATTAGACTTTATATAGAAAAAAAAATGATTTATATACAAAGTTTTATATTTAAAAAAATACAACCTTATGTTGTCCTCCTTTTTTAGCACACTCTGTAGAGTCCCAAATATTTTTAAAAATGTGCGCTATAGGTAATTATCCAATTAATTCATTAATATTATCTTTTTATTTTTTTTTAAGTCATTTATCATTTTTTTGGTTAATTGCCGTTTTATTATTAGTATTACAAGTAAATAAATATGCGCGCCTCTGCCTTCACCAACACGCACATTCTTACACACTCTCTTCGCATATAATCTCGGCGATGATAACCAACAATCAAAAGTGGCCATAGCCTTCCTCATCCTGTAAACTTTAGACTTTTCAACGAGTCCCCTGACAGTTCTCAAGAAACGCACCCTACAAATTAGAAACGGCGAGGGGGGCGGCGGGAGGAAGGCAAGACCGCTACACGGATCTTTGATTAAATTTAAGGCCTAAAGTAAGAAGTTCGGGATTGTGTGTTTGGATTTTCCTGAGGTAACAATAAACTTAAATCTAGTGCAAGATTTGTTCGATAGAAAGTAGGATTGCTGCTAGTTTTTACTTCCAGTTAAACCTAGTTAGAGAGTTTAACATAGTCCAATTAAGTTTTAACAATGCTTACTTTGTTTAAGATATTTTAAAGTATAATTATAGCTTTTTTAATAACTGAGAATATAATATCAGTTCAAAAATCTTTTTTTTTTTAAATAAAAAAAATCCTTTTTTTTAATCGCTTTATTGGTCCATTTTCATATAAGCGTCTCTCATTTACTTACAACTGTTTTTGTTCAGTGCAGCTGTCATTCATGATAAACCGAAAGTACCCTTAATATCATATATCCACAACATAAGTTGCACGGATTTCTGAAATTAAATGGATGACAGGTGGTAATGGAGCTGTCAAACGAAAAATATCCGGAGTATGCTCTGCGCCATTTTGGGTAAAGTGACATTTTGGCACGTCAAATTAACCGTCAAAAGTCAAAAAATAGTGTCATTGTTGTTATTATTGTGAAATAATCTTTGTTTTTCCTTGGATTAAATTTATTTTAAATAACTTAATAACCAAGTAATATGCACCAAGCCATCAGTCAAATATTTAGGTGTAAATATAGACCACAAAATTATCTTCAATTGGCACTTTGAAACTGTTAAACAAAAAATGTATACAAAGAGCCAAATACCTTAGGAGTCTAATATGCAAAGAAAAAGGTATATCAAGAAGAACAACTCATATATAAAAAGCAATGTACTGACTTTAATAGGAATACATACCTCCTATATACAGTAATTGCAGGAAGCCAGCACTCATAAAACTTGGAACGGTAGAAACCACTGCTCTATGTAGTATTACTAAAATCCATCGTCCTAGCTATCCACCAATCAATTATTGTATGAATTCACTAAACATCCAGCCGATTATTGCAAGACTTCCTGTCCTGACAAGTAAGTTTGAAAGAAAACCTGAAACTTGACTGGTGATAGAGGAACTGTGTACGACCAGAGGCCGGAACCATAGGCCAGCCCGAAGACCCCCCATTAATGATACTATTCAACCTTTAATATACTTTTGTATTATTTTGTGAAGATTTGTAGGGGCTTGATGACCAAACGTGCTATAAATAAGCTTTTTATTCTGAAGGACCTCGTTTGTTGGCTTGTAGAGTACAAACTTATATGTCCTAATAAATTATAATCAATAATATTTATTTAGTTGTAGTGTAGTGTAGTGTTTAACACAGTCTAAGAAAGTAAAATGTTGCATTTAACATTATTTTAATATAAAATTGAATGTTACTTATTTAAATAAAAGTTTTAAATATCTTACAAATTGTTACTTCTCAAATATTTTATAAGTTGTGTTGATGAAAACAATTATGTTACCCTTAACTGTTTCAAAGTAAGATACTCGACCGTTTGGGGATATAGGGACACAAGTGTTTATGTTAAATCCATAATTAGAACTAGCCGTAGAAAAACAATTTTTAAACAGCACGCTCATACTATTGAGATATGAACAGAATTTAGTGTAATAATTTTGTATGTCTATAATCACAAATTTACTTGAAATTTGCGAAACATTCAACTTTCTAAGGAAATTTTAATTAGAAAATACTGAAAATAACGGGGTACTACCTAATCAACATTTCAACTGTTTTTTCAAAAAATAAATCGTTTTGAAGAAACGGTTCGTCAACATATTGCTTTTTTTAGGGACTAGTTATTTTTAACAACCAAAAATATAATAAAAAATTTTAATTTATTTTAACGACCGACCAATAGTATGATAGACGTCCACACATAACAATCAATTGACACAAATTGGATAAGTTGGGTAAGGTTATAACGTAATACTGTCATTTTATCTCTTTCTACCATTCGTTTCGTTCAACTACTTAAGTCGATAAAATTTCGGAAAGGTATGCAAATTGCTTCAAACCTTGTCAGTGGGAGGTAAACGATTACGTTTAGTCGTTATAATTTTTCAGTGGCCTGTCACTGTTATTATAACTTCACCTTACCCAAAATGGCGCATAGCATGGTCCGAACATTTTCTGTTTATTTGACGATCAGTACATACACTTTATAAGTGCGTGATAGGTTGTCTCCCATGTCGTCGTTCTCCGTATAATCTTCATTACAGTATAATCTCCATCCAGCATTTATCTTGACATTTCGCGTAATAGTTTTCCACTGCGTTGTCCAGATCATTTAATTTTCTGATACTCTTGCGTATTCTTTTATTTTACGTTGTATTAATGTAATTGTAATTGTAGTTTAATACAAATAATAAACTTACATTCTTATTTCCACAGGTTAGCGGTTACACTACATCGGGCAATATGCGAGGCAGAAGATTCAGCTGACGGAACGGGATTTTGCTTCTCACCACCTAACAGCCCAAGAGAAGTTCCACGCCTGGCTACAGAAACCACTTCATGGACGACCTCCAAGGACAACGTCGATAATTTAGCGTTGAACTACTGGTTCATTTCAGGACAGATATTTCCAGAGACGGAGGGCTTCTTGTTAGCTATTATTAGGTTATTCCGACGAAGAACTATCGGAAGTTCATCCTTAGAGATCCCTCAATAGAAAATGACCAATGTAGATATGGCTGTCGAACATCAAAGACAATCCAGCACAGAGTATAAGGAAAGACACGACTCAGCCGCTAAGATACTCCACCCAGAGTTAGCAAATAAGTTAAATCTATTGCAGGTAGGAAAAGTCCCTTACTACAAATACAATCCGCAGCCCATTCTTGAGAAAAATGAGTTCAAGTTATATTGGGACCAAACGGCTCTAACAGACCAAACACTTGCTCATAATAGACCAGACATTATACGAACAGATAAAATTTCTAGACGAACTGCACTGATTGACATTTCTAGATCTAAACAACAATCTAAAAACCAAATGCAATGAAAAGATCGCCAAATACAGAGATCTGGAGGTGCAAGTTCGCAGACAGCGAGCAATGAACAGCGTCCACACGATTCCCATAATATATCAACAACTAAAGTGATAACAAAGAACCTCCTGCACATCATCAAGGGTCTGGGCCTTAGTGAACATCTGTATAAACCGATGCAGAAAGCAACTCTCCTTGCAACCGCGCAAACCGTCCGAAAGTTGGTAGGATCTATAGAAGACCACGCCACCTAGGACGCAATAACATGGAAAGGGTTCTCACAGAGCTTCATACTTTTGGTATATTTGTACAGGGTGAGTCAACGATTGGATGAAGTAGGTTTGTGCCTTTTCGGTGAAATTTACAAAGAAACTATATTTATTGTTTGATACAGTTTATTTTTACGCAGATTTTAAAAATATTTAGGACTCTACAGGGTGAGCCAAAAAACTAGGACAGCATAAAGTTGTATTTTTTTAAATAGAACACCCTATATACGAATCGTATTTTCGATTTAGCTTATAATTTTAAATCTTTTTTATTAAGAGTTTACTATAACAAAACTTTATAGTTTCTGAGATAATTAGGTTTAAAGAAAAAAAGTCACATTTTCAAGCATCAATTCAATCCTAAATAACGTTTTCAATTTTGTGACAAATATATTCAAATTTGGAATTTAGCAAGGCCAAGGACAAGTTAACATAATTTTTACCTAATATTTGCAATAAAAGCTATAGGGTGTTGAACACATCGGCTCAAATTTGAACAAGTTTAAATGAATAAATATCTTTTTTTTAAATGGTACACCCTGTATATTTTCATATTATTTAATAGAGTAATAAAAACCCTAAAAGTTTTGTTCAATATATCCTATACCTATTTATAATAGTTTTTGAGATATTTCAGTTTTTCTTATTTTCCATACTTTTTTACAGAAATAGTCTTCATTATCATAGTAGCCATGTAAAATAATAAAAAGAAACTACAGAAACAAACAGAATGTGGTTAAATATGATGAAATACATTATTCGTTATATTACAACGGCAATAGTTTAATTAAACATAATGTGAAAAAATTAACACAACAATAACGACAAGGCAAATACATATTTACTTTTATACTAAATTGAAACAAAAAAATTACCTATTAAATACTGAGATTAATTATTTCTTTTTAATAAGTGTTCGAATAAACGACCCTCTTGTGCAATGCACAAATTTAGTCTTTTTTGCAGATTTTCTCGGACCCTGGACAAAATTAGTGGCGTTATTGTTCTACAGGTATCCCTAATCCTGTTTCGCATATCTTCCACTGTTGTTGGTGGATTAACATGCACCTTATTTTTAATATAACCCCATAGGAAGAAATCTAATGGGGTGATGTCGCAAGACCTTGGTGACCACTCAATGAAACCCCCACGTCCAATCCATTTTTGCGGATATCGTTGGTCCAAAAACGCACGAACTTCACGATGGTAATGCGGAGGCGCACCATCGTGCTGAAACCACATACTGTCGAGCTCATCCCTATCGAGACCTTGAAGCAGTTGGAGTAGTTCTTCTTGTAGAAAGTTCAGGTAACTATGGCCATTTAGTGGTTCATTAAAAAAGTGGGATCCAATAATTCGTTTATGATGAATACCACACCAAACATTTAATGACCAGTGGTTTTGATGTTGCACCTCTCTAATCCAAAATGGGGTTTCTGTGGCATAATAATGCATGTTGCACACAGAAAAATGTTCTTTTACATTGTTTTTGCCATGGCTACTATGATAATGAAGACTATTTCTGTAAAAAAGTATGGAAAATAAGAAAAACTGAAATATCTCAAAAACTATTATAAATAGGTATAGGATATATTGAACAAAACTTTTAGGGTTTTTATTACTCTATTAAATAACATGAAAATATACAGGGTGTACCATTTAAAAAAAAAGATATTTATTCATTTAATCTTGTTCAAATTTGAGCCGATGTGTTCAACACCCTGTAGCTTTTATTGCAAATATTAGGTAAAAATTATGTTAACTTGTCCCTGGCCTTGCTAAATTCCAAATTTGAATATATTTGTCACAAAATTGAAAACGTTATTTAGGATTGAATTGATGCTTGAAAATGTGACTTTTTTTCTTTAAACTTAATTATCTCAGAAACTATAAAGTTTTGTTATAGTAAACCCTTAATAAAAAAGATTTAAAATTATAAGCTAAATCGAAAATACGATTCGTATATAGGGTGTTCTATTTAAAAAAATACAACTTTATGCTGTCCTAGTTTTTTGGCTCACCCTGTAGAGTCCTAAATATTTTTAAAATCTGCGTAAAAATAAACTGTATCAAACAATAAATATAGTTTCTTTGTTAATTTCACCGAAAAGGCACAAACCTACTTCATCCAATCGTTGACTCACCCTGTACATGGACGGACTAGCTGTGACACCATGACCCCATATTTTTTACGTCCTGTTTGATAGGAACTTTGAACAATGTTTTTTACATACCTTTTACTGTTGACTAAAATTTAAATACTCTTCATTCATGTCGCTAATCCCAACCGTTTTCGAAAAATCGTCATTTTATTTAAACTAATAGTTTCCCAAACTTCTTTCGAGTTGAATATGAAGAAGAGGAATTTTCCCCATAGCATCAGTAAAAAATTAAACTAACTGCTTAGTTAATAACTTCGTAAGAGGGTTCTACATGGGCTCCGTGAAATCTGCGGCCACAACGAATTGAGGACTGCTGTACCCGCCACATTCACTCAGGATTGTTCCTTATTTGATCACAATGAAACGTGATTCTCCGTTAAAGTTCCTCCCTTCTATTGACCGGAGTGGAATATACCGAGGTTTTAATGTGTCCCCACCGATAAAAATCCAATGGCGTTAGTTCGGAAGATCGAGGAGGCCAGGCAATAGGTTCTTCTCTACCTATCCAACGGTTTGAATAGACATTATTCAGATGCTCCCGCGCAGCAACGCTGAAATGAAGTGGTGCCTCATCGTGTATATAGTACATGTTTCGGCAGGTTTCCAATGGTAAATTCTCTACTAGATCGTAAAAACCGTTCTGAAGGAACTCCAAATAAATTTCTCCATTCAGTCGTGCCTGCAATACGAGTGGTCCAATCAAAAAATTGCCAGTGGTTCCTGCACAGACATTAATTGACTGGAACTGATGTTGATGATGCAAAACAATAGTTGCATGAGGATTTTTATCAGCCCATATATGTGATGCATTTTTAGTAAACCCTGCTTCATTCGTGAAGAAAATAGTGCTAATGAAGCTTACATTATTTCGTTCCTGATTCAATAGTCAGTTTTCAAACTACGGGGAAAATCGTTGAAGTACTGTCATCTACAGCATTTAAAATATTTCTCTTTAATGGCGGCGTACGTACTGTTCTTCCCCGATCAGCGTCAGTACTTCTTCTCCCAAAATTTCCTAAAATTATGAAAAAATTTAATAATATTACCTTACTTAATGGAATCACCTACTATACTCCCTTAGACGTTGGTCCACTCGTTGAATGTTTTCTGATCTGGAAGAGCACGATTAGGATATCTGTCGTGATATAACCTCCTGGCTTCCAAGGCATTGCAAGTTGTAAGACCATGCATCAGATGTAGATCTGCATACTCAATAAACGTGTATTCCATATTTTGAAATATTTCACAATCAATTTCACCACGAAATCCAAAAATCAGTAAATTAATATCCAAGTAAAGAATCAGT
>JASJET010000403.1:0-266413 GCA_034092305.1 Diaprepes abbreviatus
AATAATTTAAATTAAATAAATTTTTTTAATGTTTTTAATTTATTTAATTTATTTAAAATATTTAATTTATTTAACTTATTTAATTTATTTAATTTATTTAATTTATTTAATTTATTTAATTTATTTAATTTAGTTAATTTACTTAATTTATTTAATTTATTTAATTTATTTAATTTATCTAATTTATTTAATTTATCTAATTTATTTAATTTATTTAATTTATCTAATTTATCTAATTTATTTAATTTATTTAATTTATTTAATTTATTTAATTTATTTAATTTATTTAATTTATCTAATTTATTTAATTTATCTAATTTATTTAATTTATTTAATTTATTTAATTTATCTAATTTATTTAATTTATTTAATTTATTTAATTTATTTAATTTATTTAATTTATTTAATTTATTTAATTTATTTAATTTATTTAATTTATTTAATTTATTTAATTTATTTAATTTATTTAATTTATTTAATTTATTTAATTTATTTAATTTATTTAATTTATTTAATTTATTTAATTTAGTCAATTTATTTAATTTATTTAATTTAGTCAATTTATTTAATTTATTTAATTTAGTTAATTTATTTAATTTATTTAATTTAGTCAATTTATTTAATTTATTTAATTTATTTAATTTATTTAATTTATTTAATTTATGTAATTTATTTAATTTATTTAATTTATGTAATTTATTTAATTTATGTAATTTATTTAATTTATTTAATTTATGTAATTTATTTAATTTATTTAATTTATTTAATTTATTTAATTTATGTAATTTATTTAATTTATTTAATTTATTTAATTTATTTAATTTATTTAATTTATTTAATTTATTTAATTTATTTAATTTATTTAATTTATTTAATTTATTTAATTTATTTAATTTATTTAATTTATTTAATTTATTTAATTTATTTAATTTATTTAATTTATTTAATTTATTTAATTTATTTAATTTATTTAATTTATTTAATTTATTTAATTTATTTAATTTATTTAATTTATTTAATTTATTTAATTTATTTAATTTATTTAATTTATTTAATTTATTTAATTTATTTAATTTATTTAATTTATTTAATTTATTTAATTTATTTAATTTATTTAATTTATTTAATTTATTTAATTTATTTAATTTATTTAATTTATTTAATTTATTTAATTTATTTAATTTATTTAATTTATTTAATTTATTTAATTTATTTAATTTATTTAATTTATTTAATTTATTTAATTTATTTAATTTATTTAATTTATTTAATTTATTTAATTTATTTAATTTATTTAATTTATTTAATTTATTTAATTTATTTAATTTATTTAATTTATTTAATTTATTTAATTTATTTAATTTATTTAATTTATTTAATTTATTTAATTTATTTAATTTATTTAATTTATTTAATTTATTTAATTTATTTAATTTATTTAATTTATTTAATTTATTTAATTTATTTAATTTATTTAATTTATTTAATTTATTTAATTTATTTATTTTATTTATTTTATTTAATTTATTTAATTTATTTAATTTATTTAATTTATTTAATTTATTTAATTTATTTAATTTATTTAATTTATTTAATTTATTTAATTTATTTAATTTATTTAATTTATTTAATTTATTTAATTTATTTAATTTATTTAATTTATTTAATTTATTTAATTTATTTAATTTATTTAATTTATTTAATTTATTTAATTTATTTAATTTATTTAATTTATTTAATTTATTTAATTTATTTAATTTATTTAATTTATTTAATTTATTTAATTTATTTAATTTATTTAATTTATTTAATTTATTAATTTATTTAATTTATTTAATTTATTTAATTTATTTAATTTATTTAATTTATTTAATTTATTTAATTTATTTAATTTATTTAATTTATTTAATTTATTTAATTTATTTAATTTATTTAATTTATTTAATTTATTTAATTTATTTAATTTATTTAATTTATTTAATTTATTTAATTTATTTAATTTATTTAATTTATTTAATTTATTTAATTTATTTAATTTATTTAATTTATTTAATTTATTTAATTTATTTAATTTATTTAATTTATTTAATTTATTTAATTTATTTAATTTATTTAATTTATTTAATTTATTTAATTTATTTAATTTATTTAATTTATTTAATTTATTTAATTTATTTAATTTATTTAATTTATTTAATTTATTTAATTTATTTAATTTATTTAATTTATTTAATTTATTTAATTTATTTAATTTATTTAATTTATTTAATTTATTTAATTTATTTAATTTATTTAATTTATTTAATTTATTTAATTTATTTAATTTATTTAATTTATTTAATTTATTTAATTTATTTAATTTATTTAATTTATTTAATTTATTTAATTTATTTAATTTATTTAATTTATTTAATTTATTTAATTTATTTAATTTATTTAATTTATTTAATTTATTTAATTTATTTAATTTATTTAATTTATTTAATTTATTTAATTTATTTAATTTATTTAATTTATTTAATTTATTTAATTTATTTAATTTATTTAATTTATTTAATTTATTTAATTTATTTAATTTATTTAATTTATTTAATTTATTTAATTTATTTAATTTATTTAATTTATTTAATTTATTTAATTTATTTAATTTATTTAATTTATTTAATTTATTTAATTTATTTAATTTATTTAATTTATTTAATTTATTTAATTTATTTAATTTATTTAATTTATTTAATTTATTTAATTTATTTAATTTATTTAATTTATTTAATTTATTTAATTTATTTAATTTATTTAATTTATTTAATTTATTTAATTTATTTAATTTATTTAATTTATTTAATTTATTTAATTTATTTAATTTATTTAATTTATTTAATTTTTTTAATTTGTTTAATTTGTTTAATTTGTTTAATTTGTTTAATTTGTTTAATTTGTTTAATTTGTTTAATTTGTTTAATTTGTTTAATTTGTTTAATTTGTTTAATTTGTTTAATTTGTTTAATTTGTTTAATTTGTTTAATTTGTTTAATTTGTTTAATTTGTTTAATTTGTTTAATTTGTTTAATTTGTTTAATTTGTTTAATTGTTTAATTTGTTTAATTTGTTTAATTTGTTTAATTTGTTTAATTTGTTTATTTGTTTAATTTGTTTAATTTATTTAATTTATTTAATTTATTTAATTTGTTTAATTTTTTTAATTTATTGTACTTCTAGTTTGCGGGTTTAATTTTTATAATTTCTAATAAATTTCTTCATCACAACGACGAAAACCATTGAAAATTTTAATTTCCTATTATGTCCCGAACGTCGAAATTTTTTTCCCACGCAAGGTGGCCAAGTGACTACTAGGATTTTTGGAGATTTCCAAAATCTCCCAAAATAATGCATTTCTTGAAGTATATAATTACAAACGGTCCATTTATACCTTTGTGTCTATAATCAAAGTTAAGAATCTTTTTATTCTAATACAGAAACCAAGAAATGTCGCCTACTTAAGATGAAATAAGAATACAAATTTTAAATTCAATGATTATTTCTTATTTTTTTGTTGTAATTTCGTTGTTTTCCTAGTGAAGTTAAAACAGGAGTATTAAAAATACAAAATTTTTAAATATTACATAAAATAATACAAATCATTTTCGAGATCTTTTCGTATTTCCCCGAAAAATGGTTTTTGAAAAGTAAATTAACAAAAACGGCCCAATTTTGTCTTTCAATCTCTAATCTCTATTAAAAATCTTGTACTTTTACTACAAAAAGCAAGATATCCTGTAATTTGATTTCAAATAAGAACAAAATGTGTGATTTCACTGATTAATTCGGATTTTGTGACATAAATATCTTGTCTTTCAAAGAAAGTTAGAATAGAAGTGTCGAAAACGCAGCAATCTTAAATATGTCAAATTTTAATGGATTATACAAAAATTTATTTACTTCCTGATGTTCTCATATTAACAGATTTCTTTGAAGATTTTCGAAATGTGTCGCTAAACATATAAAATTAGATCTCGCACAATACTTTACATCTCCCGGTTTAAGTAGGGATGCAATGTTACGATTCACAAAAGTTAAATTAGAATTCTAACTGATATTAACATGTTACATTTTTTTTTAAAAACAATAAAAATGGCCCATTATTGACTTCCAGTCTCTAATCTATGTATAACGTCTTGTAGTTCTCCTACAAAATCCAAGAAATCCATGTACATTGATTCCAAATTAAAACAAAATGTATGACTTCACTGATTATTTCGTATTTTGTGATTTAATCATCTTGTTTTTCTAGAAAAGCTGGTATAGGAGTATCGAAAATGTAGAATATTTAAATAATATACAAAATAATACCAATAATCTTAGAGATCGTTTCGAATTTCCTTGAATAGTTAATTTCGGGATTGATATTGACACAAACGGCCCATTTTGGACTTTCCGACTTTAGTCTAAAGTTCAGAACCCTGTTCTTCTTCCACAAAAACCAAGAAATGCAAGTAAATTTAGTCCAAATTAGCACAAAACTGCTAAATTTAGTGATTATTTCGTATTTTGTGCTGTAATTCTTTTGTTCTCCTAGAAAAGTTATTATAGAAATATCGAAAAGGAAGAAAAAGTTATTATCGAAATATCGAAAAGGCAGGATTTTTTAATATTATACCAAATAAAACAGATAATCTTAGAAATGTACTCGTATTCCTCTGCGAAATAGGTTTCGGAAAGTAAATTAATACAAATGGCCCATTTTTGTCATTCAGTCTACAATCTAAGTTCAGAATCTTGAAGTTCTAATACAAAGACCAAGAAATGCGACCTAATTTAGTCGAAATAAGAACAAAAACTTTAAATTCAATGATTTTTTCCGTATTTAGAGTTGTAATTTCCTTATTTTCCAAGAGAACTTATAAAGAAGTATCAAAACTGCAAGGCTTTTGAATAATATACAAAATCATGCTCTCAATATTAGAGATCTATTCAAATTTCAACGAGAAATGGGTTTTAGAACGTAAGTTAGTAAAAACGACCTATTTTGGACTTTCGATCTCTAATCTAAAGTAAATTGTATCCAAATTAGAACAAAATGTCTATATTCAATGATTTCTTCGTATTCTGTGCTGTAATCTCATTTTTATCCATTTTTAAGGGAAATACGAATATATCTCCGAGATAACAAGTTTTATTTAGGGTAACATATTAAAAAACCTGCATTCTCGATTCTTTTATAACAAAAGTTATAACAACTTCTCCATTAAAATAAGGAAATACGAAAAAATCATCGAATTTAGGTGCTTTATGATTATTTCGAAAGAATTAAGCTCCATTCTTGGTTTTCATAGTAGAAGTACTAAATCCTGAACTTAGATTATAGACAGAAAGTCAAAAAGTGCCATTTGTGGTAACTACCATTCCGAGACATATTTTTCAGGGAAATACGGAAAGATCTTTAAGATAATTATTTTAATTTTCTAAAATATTTGAGAATTCTGCATTTTCGATACTTCTGTAATAATCTTTCTAGGAAAACAAAAGCAATTACAGCTCAGAATTGGAAATAATCATTGAATTCACGTATTTGATTCTAATTTGAACTTATTTTCCATACATTTCTTGGATTTTGAAGTAGAAGTGCAAGATTCTGAACTTAGATTATAGGCAGAAAATCAAAAATGGACCATTTATGTAAATCAAATTCCCAATATTTATTTTTCAGGAAAATACGATATTATCTCGGAGATTATTGGTTTAGTTTTATAAGAAATTTAAGAATCTTGCACAATCGATATTTCCAGTGGTTTTAGAGATCTTTTCGTATTTCCCTGAAAAATAAGTTTCCGGATGTAAATTATCACACATGGCCCATTTTCGGCTTTAATTCTCCAATCTATGTTTGGAATCTTTTACTTCTCATAAAAATCCAAGAATTGCTAGTAAGTGGAGTTTAAATTAGAGCCAAACATCTAAATTCAATTATTATTTCGTAAATTATTTTACAAAATTAGACCTGTAATTACAGAGATCTTTCCGTATTTTCCTGAAAAATTAGTTTCCGGATGTAAATTATTACAATTAGCCAATTTTCGAATTTCATTCTCCAATCTAAGTTTGGAATCTTGTACTTCTCATATAAAATCCAAGAAATGCTAGGAAGTTAAGTTTAAATTTGAGCCAAACGGCTAAATTCAATGATTATTTCGTATTTCCATATTTTCCTAGTGATGTTATAACGAAAGAATCGAAAATGGGGATTTTTTAGAATACTACTCTTAATAAATCAAATATTCTTGGAGATATTTTCGTATTTCCCTTAAAAATGGATTACAAGGAGATTACGATACAATATACGAAGAAATCATAGAATTTAGACTTTTTGTTCCAATTTGAGCTTAATTTACCCTAAACTATTGACTAAATGGGTCGTTCTTTTTATCTTACGCTCCAAAAGCCATTTTTTAGGGAAATATGAATAGATCTCTAAGATAAATAGAATTTTTTTGCATGAAATCTTACATTTTTCATACTTCTTTAATACGTTGTATTGGAAAACTCAATATACTTGCATTTCTTGAAAATGCAGGATTAATTAAATATTATAGAAAATAATGATAATAATCTTAGAGTTCCTTTTGTATTTCCTTGAAAAATAAATATCGGGATGTAAATTAACCCAAATGGTCCATTTTGAGCTCTCTATCCCTGATCTCAGTTCACAATCTTGTACTTCTACTACAAAAACCAAGAAATGTAAGTATATTGAGTTTTCCAAGACAACGTATAAAGAAGTATCAAAAATGCAAGAGTTCATGCAAAATAATACTACTAATCTTCGAGATCTATTCATATTTCCCTAAAAAATGAGTTTTGAAGCGTAAGTTAATAAAAACGACCCATTTGGTCTAAATTGAGCTCAAATTAGCACGAAAAGTCTAAATTCAATAATTCCTTCGTATTTTGTGCCGTAATCTCCTTGTATTCCATTTTTAAGGCAAATACGAAAATTACTCCAAGCATATTAATTTTATTTAGAGTAGTATTCTAAAAATCCTCCATTTTCGATTCATTCGTTATAATATCTCTAGGAAAATATGGAAATTCGAAATATCATTTGAATTTAGATGTTTGGCTCTAATTTAAACTCAACTTACCAGCATTTCTTGGATTTTATATGAGAAGTACAAGATTCCAAACTTAGATTGGAGAAGGAGATCCGAAAATGGGCTATTTGTAATAATACTACTAATCTTCGAGATCTATTCATATTTCCCTAAAAAATGAGTTTTGAAGCGTAAGTTAATAAAAACGACCCATTTAGTCTAAATTGAGCTCAAATTAGCACGAAAAGTCTAAATTCAATGATTCCTTCGTATTTTGTGCCGTAATCTCCTTGTATTCCATTTTTAAGGCAAATACGAAAATTACTCCAAGCATATTAATTTTATTTAGAGTAGTATTCTAAAAATCCTCCATTTTCGATTCATTCGTTATAATATCTCTAGGAAAATATGAAAATTCGAAATATCCTTTGAATTTAGATGTTTGGCTCTAATTTAAACTCAACTTACCAGCATTTCTTGAATTTTATATGAGAACTACAAGATTCCAAACTTAGATTGGAGAAGGAGATCTGAAAATGGGCTATTTGTAATAATTTACACCCGGAAACTTATTTCTCAGGGAAATACGGAAAGATCTCTAAAATTCCTGGTCTAATTTTGCAAAATAATTAAGAATCCTGCATTATCAATACTTCTTACCAACTTTTCTGGGAAAACAAGGGAATTACAGTACAAGATGGAAAATATTCTATGAATTCAAAAATTTTGTTCAAATCTTGATTCAGTTCATTTGCATTACTTGTGTTTTGTAAAAGAAGTACAAGACTCTGGAATTAGATTAGAGACGGAAAGACGAAAATAGGCTAATTTTGTTAATTTACTCCCCAAAACTGATTGATTCAGAGAATTAGAGAATATGTCCAAGATTATTGGTTTAATTGTATAAGATATTTATAAATTCTTCATTTTCAGTAGATATTCGCTATCTATATTCCCATCCCATGGATGTATAATATTTCCATTTAAAAAAATTGCATTTCTGTACAGTTTTTAACAAAAATATCCTTCTAAAAACGTCCAATCCTTTATTTAGTTTAATGTCCGTGTCCAATGAGGCGGGTGATATTCAATATCCAACGGGTTGATATGGAGGGTCTTCTACGTAGGTTCTGACCGGTGCGCCAAGAAACACGGCAATTTTTCCAACATCTATTTAGTTTTATTTCATATAATATTTAAAAGTCATGAATTTTTGGTACTCCTCTTGTAACTTTACTAGGAAAACAAAGAAATTGCAACAATAAGAAAGAAATAATCATTGAATTTAAAATTTCTGTTCGTATTTCTTCTAAACTATGTGGCTCTTCTTGGTTTTAATATTAGAATTACAAGTGTCTGATCTTAGATTATAGACAGAAAGTCAAAAATGGACCGTTTGTATTAATATACTTCAAGAAATGTTCTTTTTTGGGAAGTTTTGTAAATCTCGGCACATTTTTGAATTTCTCCGAAAGTAGTGCAAGATTTGACTTCTAGAACACCCTCAGGCTATATATTAATTTAAAAATAATGGTAATTATTATTCAATGTGTGTATCAAATTAAGGTCTAAATTGTCAGTTAGATTTATTGCGAACTGTAAGTGTGTGTTATGTGTGTAACAAGTTGTTGTTATACAGGGTGATATAAAAAAGCTAGTACATGAAATTAATTACTGGTCGGGAACTCCGCGTGTGGGGTGGCTTGGATTTTGTAAGAAAAGTACTAGATTCTGGAACTAGATTAGACACAGAAAGACGAAAATAGGCTAATTTTGTTAATTTACTCAACAAAACTGATTGATGCAGAGAAGAACGAGAATATGTCTAAGATTATTTTCTAAATTTCATAGGATATTATAAATTCTTCATTTCAGTAGATACTCGCTATCTATATTATCATCCCATGGATGAATAATATTTTCATTTAAAAAAATTATATTTCTGTACAGCTTTTAACAAAGATATCCTTTAGTTTAATGTCCGTGTCCAATGAGGCGGGTATTTTTCAATATTCAAGGAATTGATATGGAGGGTCCTCTAGGTAGGTTCCGACCGGCGCGCCAAGAAACACGGCAATTCTTCCAACATCTTAAATAAATTTAATAAATTAAATAAATCAAGTAAATAAAATAAATGAGAAAAAATAAGTAAATTAAATAAATTATATGAATTAAATAAATCAAATAAATTAAATAAAATAAATAAATTAAATAAAATAAATAAATTAAATAAATTAAATAAAATAAATAAATTAAATAAATTAAATAAATTAAATAAATTAAATAAATTAAATAAATTAAATAAATTAAATAAATTAAATAAATTAAATAAATTAAATAAATTAAATAAATTAAATAAATTAAATAAATTAAATAAATTAAATAAATTAAATAAATTAAATAAATTAAATAAATTAAATAAATTAAATAAATTAAATAAATTAAATAAATTAAATAAATTAAATAAATTAAATAAATTAAATAAATTAAATAAATTAAATAAATTAAATAAATTAAATAAATTAAATAAATTAAATAAATTAAATAAATTAAATAAATTAAATAAATTAAATAAATTAAATAAATTAAATAATAAATTAAATAAATTAAATAAATTAAATAAATTAAATAAATTAAATAAATTAAATAAATTAAATAAATTAAATAAATTAAATAAATTAAATAAATTAAATAAATTAAATAAATTAAATAAATTAAATAAATTAAATAAATTAAATAAATTAAATAAATTAAATAAATTAAATAAATTAAATAAATTAAATAAATTAAATAAATTAAATAAATTAAATAAATTAAATAAATTAAATAAATTAAATAAATTAAATAAATTAAATAAATTAAATAAATTAAATAAATTAAATAAATTAAATAAATTAAATAAATTAAATAAATTAAATAAATTAAATAAATTAAATAAATTAAATAAATTAAATAAATTAAATAAATTAAATAAATTAAATAAATTAAATAAATTAAGTAAATTAAATAAATTAAATAAATTAAATAAATTAAATAATTAAATAAATTAAATAAATTAAATAAATTAAATAAATTAAATAAATTAAATAAATTAACTCAATTAACTAAATTAAATAAAATTAACTGAATTAACTAAATTAACTAAATTAACTGAATTAACTAATTAACTGAATTAACTGAATTAACTAAATTAACTAAATTAACTGAATTAACTAAATTAACTAAATTAACTGAATTAACTGAATTAACTGAATTAACTAAATTAACTGAATTAACTGAATTAACTAAATTAACTGAATTAACTGAATTAACTAAATTAACTAAATTAACTGAATTAACTAAATTAACTAAATTAACTGAATTAACTAAATTAACTGAATTAACTGAATTAACTGAATTAACTAAATTAACTGAATTAACTGAATTAACTAAATTAACTGAATTAACTAAATTAACTAAATTAACTGAATTAACTAAATTAACTGAATTAAATAAATTAACTATATTAACTGAATTAAATAAATTAACTATATTAACTGAATTAAATAAATTAACTATATTAACTGAATTAAATAAATTAACTATATTAACTGAATTAAATAAATTAAATAATTTAACTGAATTAAATAAATTAAATAAATTAACTGAATTAAATAAATTAAATAAAATAACTGAATTAAATAAATTAAATAAATTAACTGAATTAAATAAATTAAATAAATTAACTGAATTAAATAAATTAACTGAATTAAATAAATTAAATAAATTAACTGAATTAAATAAATTAAATAAATTAACTGAATTAAATAAATTAAATAAATTAACTGAATTAAATAAATTAACTGAATTAAATAAATTAAATAAATTAACTGAATTAAATAAATTAAATAAATTAACTGAATTAAATAAATTAAATAAATTAACTGAATTAAATAAATTAAATAAATTAACTGAATTAAATAAATTAAATAAATTAACTGAATTAAATAAATTAAATAAATTAACTGAATTAAATAAATTAAATAAATTAACTGAATTAAATAAATTAAATAAATTAACTGAGTTAAATAAATTAAATAAATTAACTGAATTAAATAAATTAAATAAATTAACTGAATTAAATAAATTAAATAAATTAACTGAATTAAATAAATTAAATAAATTAACTGAATTAACTAAATTAAATAAATTAACTGAATTAAATAAATTAAATAAATTAACTGAATTAAATAAATTAAATAAATTAACTGAATTAAATAAATTATATAAATTAACTGAATTAAATAAATTAAATAAATTAACTGAATTAAATAAATTAAATAAATTAACTGAATTAAATAAATTAAATAAATTAACTGAATTAAATAAATTAAATAAATTAAATAAATTAAATAAATTAAATAAATTAAATAAATTAAATGAATTAAATAAATTAAATAAATTAACTGAATTAAATAAATTAAATAAATTAATCTAATTAAATAAATTAAATAAATTAACTGAATTAAATAAATTAAATAAATTAACTGAATTAAATAAATTAAATAAATTAACTGAATTAAATAAATTAAATAAATTAACTGAATTAAATAAATTAAATAAATTAACTGAATTAAATAAATTAAATAAATTAACTGAATTAAATAAATTAAATAAATTAACTGAATTAAATAAATTAAATAAATTAACTGAATTAAATAAATTAAATAAATTAACTGAATTAAATAAATTAAATAAATTAAATGAATTAAATAAATTAAATAAATTAAATAAATTAAATAAATTAAATAAATTAAATAAATTAAATAAATTAAATAAATTAAAAAAATTAAATAAATTAAATAAATTAAATAAATTAAATAAATTAAATAAATTAAATAAATTAAATAAATTAAATAAATTAAATAAATTAAATAAATTAAATAAATTAAATAAATTAAATAAATTAAATAAATTAAATAAATTAAATAAATTAAATAAATTAAATAAATTAAATAAATTAAATAAATTAAATAAATTAAATAAATTAAATAAATTAAATAAATTAAATAAATTAAATAAATTAAATAAATTAAATAAATTAAATAAATTAAATAAATTAAATAAATTAAATAAATTAAATAAATTAAATAAATTAAATAATTTAAATAAGTTAAATAAATTAAATAAATTAAATAAATTAAATAAATTAAATAAATTAAATAAATTAAATAAATTAAATAAATTAAATAAATTAAATAAATTAAATAAATTAAATAAATTAAATAAATTAAATAAATTAAATAAATTAAATAAGTTAAATAAATTAAATAAATTAAATAAATTAAATAAATTAAATAAATTAAATAATTAAATAAATTAAATAAATTAAATAAATTAAATAAATTAAATAAATTAAATAAATTAAATAAATTAAATAAATTAAATAAATTAAATAAATTAAATAAATTAAATAAATTAAATAAATTAAATAAATTAAATAAATTAAATAAATTAAATAAATTAAATAAATTAAATAAATTAATAAATTAACCAAATTAATAAATTAAATAATTTAAATTAAATAAATTTATTTAATGTTTTTAATTTATTTAATTTATTTAAAATATTTAATTTATTTAATTTATTTAATTTATTTAATTTATTTAATTTATTTAATTTATTTAATTTATTTAATTTATTTAATTTATTTAATTTATTTAATTTATTTAATTTAGTTAATTTACTTAATTTATTTAATTTATTTAATTTATTTAATTTATCTAATTTATTTAATTTATCTAATTTATTTAATTTATTTAATTTATCTAATTTATCTAATTTATTTAATTTATTTAATTTATCTAATTTATCTAATTTATTTAATTTATTTAATTTATTTAATTTATTTAATTTATTTAATTTATTTAATTTATTTAATTTATCTAATTTATTTAATTTATCTAATTTATCTAATTTATTTAATTTATCTAATTTATTTAATTTATTTAATTTATTTAATTTATTTAATTTATTTAATTTATTTAATTTATTTAATTTATTTAATTTATTTAATTTATTTAATTTATTTAATTTATTTAATTTATTTAATTTATTTAATTTATTTAATTTATTTAATTTATTTAATTTATTTAATTTATTTAATTTATTTAATTTATTTAATTTATTTAATTTATTTAATTTAGTCAATTTATTTAATTTAGTCAATTTATTTAATTTAGTCAATTTATTTAATTTAGTCAATTTATTTAATTTAGTCAATTTATTTAATTTAGTCAATTTATTTAATTTAGTCAATTTATTTAATTTAGTCAATTTATTTAATTTAGTCAATTTATTTAATTTATTTAATTTATTTAATTTATTTAATTTATTTAATTTATTTAATTTATTTAATTTATTTAATTTATTTAATTTATTTAATTTATTTAATTTATTTAATTTATTTAATTTATTTAATTTATTTAATTTATTTAATTTATTTAATTTATTTAATTTATTTAATTTATTTAATTTATTTAATTTATTTAATTTATTTAATTTATTTAATTTATTTAATTTATTTAATTTATTTAATTTATTTAATTTATTTAATTTATTTAATTTATTTAATTTATTTAATTTATTTAATTTATTTAATTTATTTAATTTATTTAATTTATTTAATTTATTTAATTTATTTAATTTATTTAATTTATTTAATTTATTTAATTTATTTAATTTATTTAATTTATTTAATTTATTTAATTTATTTAATTTATTTAATTTATTTAATTTATTTAATTTATTTAATTTATTTAATTTATTTAATTTATTTAATTTATTTAATTTATTTAATTTATTTAATTTATTTAATTTATTTAATTTATTTAATTTATTTAATTTATTTAATTTATTAATTTATTTAATTTATTTAATTTATTTAATTTATTTAATTTATTTAATTTATTTAATTTATTTAATTTATTTAATTTATTTAATTTATTTAATTTATTTAATTTATTTAATTTATTTAATTTATTTAATTTATTTAATTTATTTAATTTATTTAATTTATTTAATTTATTTAATTTATTTAATTTATTTAATTTATTTAATTTATTTAATTTATTTAATTTATTTAATTTATTTAATTTATTTAATTTATTTAATTTATTTAATTTATTTAATTTATTTAATTTATTTAATTTATTTAATTTATTTAATTTATTTAATTTATTTAATTTATTTAATTTATTTAACTTATTTAATTTATTTAATTTATTTAATTTATTTAATTTATTTAATTTATTTAATTTATTTAATTTATTTAATTTATTTAATTTATTTAATTTATTTAATTTATTTAATTTATTTAATTTATTTAATTTATTTAATTTATTTAATTTATTTAATTTATTTAATTTATTTAATTTATTTAATTTATTTAATTTATTTAATTTATTTAATTTATTTAATTTATTTAATTTATTTAATTTATTTAATTTATTTAATTTATTTAATTTATTTAATTTATTTAATTTATTTAATTTATTTAATTTATTTAATTTATTTAATTTATTTAATTTATTTAATTTATTTAATTTATTTAATTTATTTAATTTATTTAATTTATTTAATTTATTTAATTTATTTAATTTATTTAATTTATTTAATTTATTTAATTTATTTAATTTATTTAATTTATTTAATTTATTTAATTTATTTAATTTATTTAATTTATTTAATTTATTTAATTTATTTAATTTTATTTAATTTATTTAATTTATTTAATTTATTTAATTTATTTAATTTATTTAATTTATTTAATTTAGTTAATTTAGTTAATTTAGTTAATTTATTTAATTTAGTTAATTTATTTAATTTAGTTAATTTATTTAATTTAGTTAATTTATTTAATTTATTTAATTTATTTAATTTATTTAATTTATTTAATTTATTTAATTTATTTAATTTATTTAATTTATTTAATTTATTTAATTTATTTAATTTATTTAATTTATTTAATTTATTTAATTTATTTAATTTATTTAATTTATTTAATTTATTTAATTTATTTAATTTATTTAATTTATTTAATTTATTTAATTTATTTAATTTATTTAATTTATTTAATTTATTTAATTTATTTAATTTATTTAATTTATTTAATTTATTTAATTTATTTAATTTATTTAATTTATTTAATTTATTTAATTTATTTAATTTATTTAATTTATTTAATTTATTTAATTTATTTAATTTATTTAATTTATTTAATTTATTTAATTTATTTAATTTATTTAATTTATTTAATTTATTTAATTTATTTAATTTATTTAATTTATTTAATTTATTTATTTATTTAATTTATTTAATTTATTTAATTTATTTAATTTATTTAATTTATTTAATTTATTTAATTTATTTAATTTATTTAATTTATTTAATTTATTTAATTTATTTAATTTATTTAATTTATTTAATTTATTTAATTTATTTAATTTATTTAATTTATTTAATTTATTTAATTTATTTAATTTATTTAATTTATTTAATTTATTTAATTTATTTAATTTATTTAATTTATTTAATTTATTTAATTTATTTAATTTATTTAATTTATTTAATTTATTAAATTTATTCAATTTATTAAATTTATTCAATTTATTGAATTTATTGAATTTATTGAATTTATTAAATTTATTGAATTTATTGAATTTATTAAATTTATTGAATTTATTGAATTTATTGAATTTATTAAATTTATTAAGTTTATTGAATTTATTAAATTTATTAAATTTATTGAATTTATTAAATTTATTAAATTTATTGAATTTATTAAATTTATTAAATTTATTAAATTTATTGAATTTATTAAATTTATTAAATTTATTAAATTTATTAAATTTATTAAATTTATTAAATTTATTAAATTTATTAAATTTATTAAATTTATTAAATTTATTAAATTTATTAAATTTATTAAATTTATTAAATTTATTAAATTTATTAAATTTATTAAATTTATTAAATTTATTAATTTATTAAATTATTAAATTTATTAAATTTATTAAATTTATTAAATTTATTAAATTTATTAAATTTATTAAATTTATTAAATTTATTAAATTTATTAAATTTATTAAATTTATTAAATTTATTAAATTTATTAAATTTATTAAATTTATTAAATTTATTAAATTTATTAAATTTATTAAATTTATTAAATTTATTAATTTATTAAATTTATTAAATTTATTAAATTTATTAAATTTATTAAATTTATTAAATTTATTAAATTTATTAAATTTATTAAATTTATTAAATTTATTAAATTTATTAAATTTATTAATTTATTAAATTTATTAAATTTATTAAATTTATTAAATTTATTAAATTTATTAAATTTATTAAATTTATTAAATTTATTAAATTATTAAATTTATTAAATTTATTAAATTTATTAAATTTATTAAATTTATTAAATTTATTAAATTTATTAAATTTATTAAATTTATTAAATTTATTAAATTTATTAAATTTATTAAATTTATTAAATTTATTAAATTTATTAAATTTATTTAATTTATTTAATTTATTTAATTTATTAAATTTATTTAATTTATTTAATTTATTTAATTTATTTAATTTATTTAATTTATTTAATTTATTTAATTTATTTAATTTATTTAATTTATTTAATTTATTAAATTTATTAAATTTATTAAATTTATTAAATTTATTAAATTTATTAAATTTATTAAATTTATTAAATTTATTAAATTTATTAAATTTATTAAATTTATTAAATTTATTAAATTTATTAAATTATTAAATTTATTAAATTTATTAAATTTATTAAATTTATTAAATTTATTAAATTTATTAAATTTATTAAATTTATTAAATTTATTAAATTTATTAAATTTATTTAATTTATTTAATTTATTTAATTTATTTAATTTATTTAAATTATTTAAATTATTTAATTTATTTAATTTATTTAATTTATTTAATTTATTTAATTTATTTAATTTATTTAATTTATTTGATTTATTTAATTTATTTAATTTATTTGATTTATTTGATTTATTTAATTTATGTAATTTATTTAATTTATGTGATTTATTTAATTTATGTAATTTATTTAATTTATGTGATTTATTTAATTTATTTAATTTATTTAATTTATTTAATTTATTTAATTTATTTAATTTATTTAATTTATTTAATTTATTTAATTATTTAATTTATTTAATTTATTTAATTTATTTAATTTATTTAATTTATTTAATTTATTTAATTTATTTAATTTATTTAATTTATTTAATTTATTTAATTTATTTAATTTATTTAATTTATTTAATTTATTTAATTTATTTAATTTATTTAATTTATTTAATTTATTTAATTTATTTATTTATTTAATTTATTTAATTTATTTAATTTATTTAATTTATTTAATTTATTTAATTTATTTAATTTATTTAATTTATTTAATTTATTTAATTTATTTAATTTATTTAATTTATTTAATTTATTTAATTTATTTAATTTATTTAATTTATTTAATTTATTTAATTTATTTAATTTATTTAATTTATTTAATTTATTTAATTTATTAAATTATTTAATTTATTTAATTAATTTAATTTATTTAATTAATTTAATTTATTTAATTAATTTAATTTATTTAATTAATTTAATTTATTTAATTTATTTAATTTATTTAATTTATTTAATTATTTAATTTATTTAATTTATTTAATTTATTTAATTTATTTAATTTATTAATTTATTTAATTTATTTAATTTATTTAATTTATTTAATTTATTTAATTTATTTAATTTATTTAATTTATTTAATTTATTTAATTTATTTAATTTATTTAATTTATTTAATTTATTTAATTTATTTAATTTATTTAATTTATTTAATTTATTTAATTTATTTAATTTATTTAATTTATTTAATTTATTTAATTTATTTAATTTATTTAATTTATTTAATTTATTTAATTTATTTAATTTATTTAATTTATTTAATTTATTTAATTTATTTAATTTATTTAATTTATTTAATTTATTTAATTTATTTAATTTATTTAATTTATTTAATTTATTTAATTTATTTAATTATTTAATTTATTTAATTTATTTAATTTATTTAATTTATTTAATTTATTTAATTTATTTAATTTATTTAATTTATTTAATTTATTTAATTTATTTAATTTATTTAATTTATTTAATTTATTTAATTTATTTTAATTTATTTAATTTATTTAATTTATTTAATTTATTTAATTTATTTAATTTATTTAATTTATTTAATTTATTTAATTTATTTAATTTATTTAATTTATTTAATTTATTTAATTTATTTAATTTATTTAATTTATTTAATTTATTTAATTTATTTAATTTATTTAATTTATTTAATTTATTTAATTTATTTAATTTATTTAATTTATTTAATTTATTAATTTATTTAATTTATTTAATTTATTATTATCTAATTTATTTAATTTATTAATTTATCTAATTTATTTAATTTATCTAATTTATCTAATTTATTTAATTTATCTAATTTATTTAATTTATCTAATTTATTTAATTTATCTAATTTATCTAATTTATTTAATTTATGTAATTTATTTAATTTATTTAATTTATGTAATTTATTTAATTTATTTAATTTATTTAATTTATTTAATTTATTTAATTTATTTAATTTATTTAATTTATTTAATTTATTTAATTTATTTAATTTATTTAATTTATTTAATTTATTTAATTTATTTAATTTATTTAATTTATTTAATTTATTTAATTTATTTAATTTATTTAATTTATTTAATTTATTTAATTTATTTAATTTATTTAATTTATTTAATTTATATAATTTATTTAATTTATTTAATTTATTTAATTTATTTAATTTATTTAATTTATTTAATTTATTTAATTTATTTAATTTAGTCAATTTATTTAATTTAGTCAATTTATTTAATTTAGTCAATTTATTTAATTTAGTCAATTTATTTAATTTAGTCAATTTATTTAATTTAGTCAATTTATTTAATTTATTTAATTTATTTAATTTATTTAATTTATTTAATTTATTTAATTTATTTAATTTATTTAATTTATTTAATTTATTTAATTTATTTAATTTATTTAATTTATTTAATTTATTTAATTTATTTAATTTATTTAATTTATTTAATTTAGTCAATTTATTTAATTTAGTCAATTTATTTAATTTATTTAATTTATTTAATTTATTTAATTTATTTAATTTATTTAATTTATTTAATTTATTTAATTTATTTAATTTATTTAATTTATTTAATTTATTTAATTTATTTAATTTATTTAATTTATTTAATTTATTTAATTTATTTAATTTATTTAATTTATTTAATTTATTTAATTTATTTAATTTATTTAATTTATTTAATTTATTTAATTTATTTAATTTATTTAATTTATTTAATTTATTTAATTTATTTAATTTATTTAATTTATTTAATTTATTTAATTTATTTAATTTATTTAATTTATTTAATTTATTTAATTTATTTAATTTATTTAATTTATTTAATTTATTTAATTTATTTAATTTATTTAATTTATTTAATTTATTTAATTTATTTAATTTATTTAATTTATTTAATTTATTTAATTTATTTAATTTATTAATTTATTTAATTTATTTAATTTATTTAATTTATTAAATTTATTAAATTTATTAAATTTATTTAATTTATTAAATTTATTAAATTTATTTAATTTATTAAATTTATTAAATTTATTAAATTTATTAAATTATTAAATTTATTAAATTTATTAAATTTATTAAATTTATTAAATTTATTAAATTTATTAAATTTATTATATTTATTATATTTATTAAATTTATTATATTTATTGATTTATTTGATTTATTTGATTTATTTAATTTATTTAATTTATTTGATTTATTTGATTTATTTGATTTATTTGATTTATTTGATTTATTTGATTTATTTGATTTATTTAATTTATTTAATTTATTTAATTTATTTAATTTATTTAATTTATTTAATTTATTTAATTTATTTAATTTATTTAATTTATTTAATTTATTTAATTTATTTAATTTATTTAATTTATTTAATTTATTTAATTTATTTAATTTATTTAATTTATTTAATTTATTTAATTTATTTAATTTATTTAATTTATTTAATTTATTTAATTTATTTAATTTATTTAATTTATTTAATTTATTTAATTTATTTAATTTATTTAACTTATTTAATTTATTTAATTTATTTAATTTATTTAATTTATTTAACTTATTTAATTTATTTAATTTATTTAATTTATTTAATTTATTTAATTTATTTAATTTATTTAATTTATTTAATTTATTTAATTTATTTAATTTATTTAATTTTTTAATTTATTTAATTTATTTAATTTATTTAATTTATTTAATTTATTTAATTTATTTAATTTATTTAATTTATTTAATTTATTTAATTTATTTAATTTATTTAATTTATTTAATTTATTAATTTATTTAATTTATTTAATTTATTTAATTTATTTAATTTATTTAATTTATTTAATTTATTTAATTTATTTATTTATTTAATTTATTTAATTTATTTAATTTATTTAATTTATTTAATTTATTTAATTTATTTAATTTATTTAATTTATTTAATTTATTTAATTTATAATTTATTTAATTTAATTTAATTTATTAATTTATTTAATTTATTTAATTTATTTAATTTATTTAATTTATTTAATTTATTTAATTTATTTAATTTATTTAATTTATTTAATTTATTTAATTTATTTAATTTATTTAATTTATTTAATTTATTTAATTTATTTAATTTATTTAATTTATTTAATTTATTTAATTTATTTAATTTATTTAATTTATTTAATTTATTTAATTTATTTAATTTATTTAATTATTAATTTATTAATTTATTTAATTTATTTAATTTATTTAATTTATTTAATTTATTTAATTTATTTAATTTATTTAATTTATTTAATTTATTTAATTTATTTAATTTATTTAATTTATTTAATTTATTTAATTTATTTAATTTATTTAATTTATTTAATTTATTTAATTTATTTAATTTATTTAATTTATTTAATTTATTTAATTTATTTAATTTATTTAATTTATTTAATTTATTTAATTTATTTAATTTATTTAATTTATTTAATTTATTTAATTTATTTAATTTATTTAATTTATTTAATTTATTTAATTTATTTAATTTATTTATTAATTTATTTAATTTATTTAATTTATTTAATTTATTTAATTTATTTAATTTATTTAATTTATTTAATTTATTTAATTTATTTAATTTATTTAATTTATTTAATTTATTTAATTTATTTAATTTATTTAATTTATTTAATTTATTTAATTTATTTAATTTATTTAATTTATTTAATTTATTTAATTTATTTAATTTATTTAATTTATTTAATTTATTTAATTTATTTAATTTATTTAATTTATTTAATTTATTTAATTTATTTAATTTATTTAATTTATTTAATTTATTTAATTTATTTAATTTATTTAATTTATTTAATTTATTTAATTTATTTAATTTATTTAATTTATTTAATTTATTTAATTTATTTAATTTATTTAATTTATTTAATTTATTTAATTTATTTAATTTATTTAATTTATTTAATTTATTAATTTATTTAATTTATTTAATTTATTTAATTTATTTAATTTATTTAATTTATTTAATTTATTTAATTTATTTAATTTATTTAATTTATTTAATTTATTTAATTTATTTAATTTATTTAATTTATTTAATTTATTTAATTTATTTAATTTATTTAATTTATTTAATTTATTTAATTTATTTAATTTATTTAATTTATTTAATTTATTTAATTTAATTAATTTATTTAATTTAATTAATTTATTTAATTTATTTAATTTATTTAATTTATTTAATTTATTTAATTTATTAATTTATTTAATTTATTTAATTTATTTAATTTATTTAATTTATTTAATTTATTTAATTTATTTAATTTATTTAATTTATTTAATTTATTTAATTTATTTAATTTATTTAATTTATTTAATTTATTTAATTTATTTAATTTATTTAATTTATTTAATTTATTTAATTTATTTAATTTATTTAATTTATTTAATTTATTTAATTTATTTAATTTATTTAATTTATTTAATTTATTTAATTTATTTAATTTATTTAATTTATTTAATTTATTTAATTTATTTAATTTATTTAATTTATTTAATTTATTTAATTTATTTAATTTATTTAATTTATTTAATTTATTTAATTTATTTAATTTATTTAATTTATTTAATTTATTTAATTTATTTATTTATTTAATTTATTTAATTTATTTAATTTATTTAATTTATTTAATTTATTTAATTTATTTAATTTATTTAATTTATTTAATTTATTTAATTTATTTAATTATTTAATTTATTTAATTTATTTAATTTATTTAATTTATTTAATTTATTTAATTTATTTAATTTATTTAATTTATTTAATTTATTTAATTTATTTAATTTATTTAATTTATTTAATTTATTTAATTTATTTAATTTATTTAATTTATTTAATTTATTTAATTTATTTAATTTATTTAATTTATTTAATTTATTTAATTTATTTAATTTATTTAATTTATTTAATTTATTTAATTTATTTAATTTATTTAATTTATTTAATTTATTTAATTTATTTAATTTATTTAATTTATTTAATTTATTTAATTTATTTAATTTATTTAATTTATTTAATTTATTTAATTTATTTAATTTATTTAATTTATTTAATTTATTTAATTTATTTAATTTATTTAATTTATTTAATTTATTTAATTTATTTAATTTATTTAATTTATTTAATTTATTTAATTTATTTAATTTATTTAATTTATTTAATTTATTTAATTTATTTAATTTATTTAATTTATTTAATTTATTTAATTTATTTAATTTATTTAATTTATTTTAATTTATTTAATTTATTTAATTTATTTAATTTATTTAATTTATTTAATTTATTTAATTTATTTAATTTATTTAATTTATTTAATTTATTTAATTTATTTAATTTATTTAATTTATTTAATTTATTTAATTTATTTAATTTATTTAATTTATTTAATTTATTTAATTTATTTAATTTATTTAATTTATTTAATTTATTTAATTTATTTAATTTATTTAATTTATTTAATTTATTTAATTTATTAATTTATTTAATTTATTTAATTTATTTAATTTATTTAATTTATTTAATTTATTTTAATTTATTTAATTTATTTAATTTATTTAATTTATTTAATTTATTTAATTTATTTAATTTATTTAATTTATTTAATTTATTTAATTTATTTAATTTATTTAATTTATTTAATTTTTTTAATTTATTTAATTTATTTAATTTTTTTAATTTATTTAATTTATTTAATTTATTTAATTTATTTAATTTATTTAATTTATTTAATTTATTTAATTTATTTAATTTATTTAATTTATTTAATTTATTTAATTTATTTAATTTATTTAATTTATTTAATTTATTTAATTTATTTAATTATTTAATTTATTTAATTTATTTAATTTATTTAATTTATTTAATTTATTTAATTTATTTAATTTATTTAATTTATTTAATTTATTTAATTTATTTAATTTATTTAATTTATTTAATTTATTTAATTTATTTAATTTATTTAATTTATTTAATTTATTTAATTTATTTAATTTATTTAATTTATTTAATTTATTTAATTTATTTAATTTATTTAATTTATTTAATTTATTTAATTTATTTTAATTTATTTAATTTATTTATTTAATTTATTTAATTTATTTAATTTATTTAATTTATTTAATTTATTTAATTTATTTAATTTATTTAATTTATTTAATTTATTTAATTTATTTAATTTATTTAATTTATTTAATTTATTTAATTTATTTAATTTATTTAATTTATTTAATTTATTTAATTTATTTAATTTATTTAATTTATTTAATTTATTTAATTTATTTAATTTATTTAATTTATTTAATTTATTTAATTTATTTAATTTATTTAATTTATTTAATTTATTTAATTTATTTAATTTATTTAATTTATTTAATTTATTTAATTTATTTAATTTATTTAATTTATTTAATTTATTTAATTTATTTAATTTATTTAATTTATTTAATTTATTTAATTTATTTAATTTATTTAATTTATTTAATTTATTTAATTTATTTAATTTATTTAATTTATTTAATTTATTTAATTTATTTAATTTATTTAATTTATTTAATTTATTTAATTTATTTAATTTATTTAATTTATTTAATTTATTTAATTTATTTAATTTATTTAATTTATTTAATTTATTTAATTTATTTAATTTATTTAATTTATTTAATTTATTTAATTTATTTAATTTATTTAATTTATTTAATTTATTTAATTTATTTAATTTATTTAATTTATTTAATTTATTTAATTTATTTAATTTATTTAATTTATTTAATTTATTTAATTTATTTAATTTATTTAATTTATTTAATTTATTTAATTTATTTAATTTATTTAATTTATTTAATTTATTTAATTTATTTAATTTATTTAATTTATTTAATTTATTTAATTTATTTAATTTATTTAATTTATTTAATTTATTTAATTTATTTAATTTATTTAATTTATTTAATTTATTTAATTTATTTAATTTATTTAATTTATTTAATTTATTTAATTTATTTAATTTATTTAATTTATTTAATTTATTTAATTTATTTAATTTATTTAATTTATTTAATTTATTTAATTTATTTAATTTATTTAATTTATTTAATTTATTTAATTTATTTAATTTATTTAATTTATTTAATTTATTTAATTTATTTAATTTATTTAATTTATTTAATTTATTTAATTTATTTAATTTATTTAATTTATTTAATTTATTTAATTTATTTAATTTATTTAATTTATTTAATTTATTTAATTTATTTAATTTATTTAATTTATTTAATTTATTTAATTTATTTAATTTATTTAATTTATTTAATTTATTTAATTTATTTAATTTATTTAATTTATTTAATTTATTTAATTTATTTAATTTATTTAATTTATTTAATTTATTTAATTTATTTAATTTATTTAATTTATTTAATTTATTTAATTTATTTAATTTATTTAATTTATTTAATTTATTTAATTTATTTAATTTATTTAATTTATTTAATTTATTTAATTTATTTAATTTATTTAATTTATTTAATTTATTTAATTTATTTAATTTATTTAATTTATTTAATTTATTTAATTTATTTAATTTATTTAATTTATTTAATTTATTTAATTTATTTAATTTATTTAATTTATTTAATTTATTTAATTTATTTAATTTATTTAATTTATTTAATTTATTTAATTTATTTAATTTATTTAATTTATTTAATTTATTTAATTTATTTAATTTATTTAATTTATTTAATTTATTTAATTTATTTAATTTATTTAATTTATTTAATTTATTTAATTTATTTAATTTATTTAATTTATTTAATTTATTTAATTTATTTAATTTATTTAATTTATTTAATTTATTTAATTTATTTAATTTATTTAATTTATTTAATTTATTTAATTTATTTAATTTATTTAATTTATTTAATTTATTTAATTTATTTAATTTATTTAATTTATTTAATTTATTTAATTTATTTAATTTATTTAATTTATTTAATTTATTTAATTTATTTAATTTATTTAATTTATTTAATTTATTTAATTTATTTAATTTATTTAATTTATTTAATTTATTTAATTTATTTAATTTATTTAATTTATTTAATTTATTTAATTTATTTAATTTATTTAATTTATTTAATTTATTTAATTTATTTAATTTATTTAATTTATTTAATTTATTTAATTTATTTAATTTATTTAATTTATTTAATTTATTTAATTTATTTAATTTATTTAATTTATTTAATTTATTTAATTTATTTAATTTATTTAATTGATTTAATTTATTTAATTGATTTAATTTATTTAATTGATTTAATTGATTTAATTTATTTAATTGATTTAATTGATTTAATTTATTTAATTGATTTAATTTATTTAATTGATTTAATTGATTTAATTTATTTAATTGATTTAATTGATTTAATTGATTTAATTGATTTAATTGATTTAATTGATTTAATTGATTTAATTGATTTAATTGATTTAATTGATTTAATTGATTTAATTGATTTAATTGATTTAATTGATTTAATTGATTTAATTGATTTAATTTATTTAATTTATTTAATTTATTTAATTGATTTAATTTATTTAATTGATTTAATTGATTTAATTTATTTAATTGATTTAATTGATTTAATTTATTTAATTGATTTAATTGATTTAATTTATTTAATTTATTTAATTGATTTAATTTATTTAATTTATTTAATTTATTTAATTTATTTAATTTATTTAATTGATTTAATTTATTTAATTTATTTAATTGATTTAATTTATTTAATTTATTTAATTGATTTAATTTATTTAATTGATTTAATTTATTTAATTTATTTAATTTATTTAATTTATTTAATTTATTTAATTTATTTAATTTATTTAATTTATTTAATTTATTTAATTTATTTAATTTATTTAATTTATTTAATTTATTTAATTTATTTAATTTATTTAATTTATTTAATTTATTTAATTTATTTAATTTATTTAATTTATTTAATTTATTTAATTTATTTAATTTATTTAATTTATTTAATTTATTTAATTTATTTAATTTATTTAATTTATTTAATTTATTTAATTTATTTAATTTATTTAATTTATTTAATTTATTTAATTTATTTAATTTATTTAATTTATTTAATTTATTTAATTTATTTAATTTATTTAATTTATTTAATTTATTTAATTTATTTAATTTATTTAATTTATTTAATTTATTTAATTTATTTAATTTATTTAATTTATTTAATTTATTTAATTTATTTAATTTATTTAATTTATTTAATTTATTTAATTTATTTAATTTATTTAATTTATTTAATTTATTTAATTTATTTAATTTATTTAATTTATTTAATTTATTTAATTTATTTAATTTATTTAATTTATTTAATTTATTTAATTTATTTAATTTATTTAATTTATTTAATTTATTTAATTTATTTAATTTATTTAATTTATTTAATTTATTTAATTTATTTAATTTATTTAATTTATTTAATTTATTTAATTTATTTAATTTATTTAATTTATTTAATTTATTTAATTTATTTAATTTATTTAATTTATTTAATTTATTTAATTTATTTAATTTATTTAATTTATTTAATTTATTTAATTTATTTAATTTATTTAATTTATTTAATTTATTTAATTTATTTAATTTATTTAATTTATTTAATTTATTTAATTTATTTAATTTATTTAATTTATTTAATTTATTTAATTTATTTAATTTATTTAATTTATTTAATTTATTTAATTTATTTAATTTATTTAATTTATTTAATTTATTTAATTTATTTAATTTATTTAATTTATTTAATTTATTTAATTTATTTAATTTATTTAATTTATTTAATTTATTTAATTTATTTAATTTATTTAATTTATTTAATTTATTTAATTCATTTAATTCATTTAATTGATTTAATTCATTTAATTTATTTAATTTATTTAATTCATTTAATTTATTTAATTTATTTAATTTATTTAATTTATTTAATTTATTTAATTTATTTAATTTATTTAATTTATTTAATTTATTTAATTTATTTAATTTATTTAATTTATTTAATTTATTTAATTTATTTAATTTATTTAATTTATTTAATTTATTTAATTTATTTAATTTATTTAATTTATTTAATTTATTTATTTAATTTATTTAATTTATTTAAGATGTTGGAAGAATTGCCGTGTTTCTTGGCGCGCCGGTCGGAACCTACCTAGAGGACCCTCCATATCAATTCCTTGAATATTGAAAATTACCCGCCTCATTGGACACGGACATTAAATTAAATAAAGGATTAGACGTTTTTAGAAGGATATCTTTGTTAAAAACTGTACAGAAATATAATTTTTTTAAATGGAAATATTATTCATCCATGGGATGGTAATATAGATAGCGAGTATCTACTGAAAATGAAGAATTTATAAATATCCTATGAAATTAAGAAAATAATCTTAGACATATTCTCGTTCTTCTCCGCATCAATCAGTTTTGTTGAGTAAATTAGCAAAATTAGCCTATTTTCGTCTTTCTGTGTCTAATCTAGTTCCAGAATCTAGTACTTTTCTTACAAAATCCAAGCCACCCCACACGCGGAGTTCCCGACCAGTAATTAATTTCATGTACTAGCTTTTTTATATCACCCTGTATAACAACAACTTGTTACACACATAACACATACTTACAGTTCCGCAATAAATCTAACTGACAATTTAGACCTTAATTTGATACACACATTGAATAATAATTACCATTATTTGTAAATTAATATATAGCCTGAGGGTGTTCTAGAAGTCAAATCTTACACTACTTTCGGAGAAAGTCAAAAATGTGCCGAGATTTACAAAACTTCCCAAAAAAGAACATTTCTTGAAGTATATTAATACAAACGGTCCATTTTTGACTTTCTGTCTATAATCTAAGATCAGACACTTGTAATTCTAATATTAAAACCAAGAAGGGCCACATAGTTTAGAAGAAATACGAACAAAAATTTTAAATTCAATGATTATTTCTTTCTTATTGTTGCAATTTCTTTGTTTTTCTAGTAAAGTTACAAGAGGAGTACCAAAAATTCATGACTTTTAAATATTATATGAAATAAAAGTAGATAGATGTTGGAAAAATTGCCGTGTTTCTTGGCGCACCGGTCAGAACCTACGTAGAAGACCCTCCATATCAACCCGTTGGATATTGAATATCACCCGCCTCATTGGACACGGACATTAAACTAAATAAAGGATTGGACGTTTTTAGAAGGATATTTTTGTTAAAAACTGTACAGAAATGCAATTTTTTTAAATGGAAATATTATACATCCATGGGATGGGAATATAGATAGCGAATATCTACTGAAAATGAAGAATTTATAAATATCTTATACAATTAATCCAATAATTTTAGACATATTCTCTAATTCTCTGAATCAATCAGTTTCGGGGAGTAAATTAACAAAATTAGCCTATTTTCGTCTTTCCGTCTCTAATCTAATTCCAGAGTCTTGTACTTCTCTTACAAAACACAAGTAATGCAAATGAACTGAATCAAGATTTGAACAAAATTTTTGAATTCATAGAATATTTTCCATCTTGTACTGTAATTCCCTTGTTTTCCCAGAAAAGTTAGTAAGAAGTATTGATAATGAAGGATTCTAAATTATTTTGCAAAATTAGACCAGGAATTTTAGAGATCTTTCCGTATTTCCCTGAAAAATAAGTTTCCGGGTGTAAATTATTACAAATAGCCCATTTTCGGATCTCCTTCTCCAATCTAAGTTTGGAATCTTGTACTTCTCATATAAAATCCAAGAAATGCTGGTAAGTTGAGTTTAAATTAGAGCCAAACATCTAAATTCAAAGGATATTTCGAATTTCCATATTTTCCTAGAGATATTATAACGAATGAATCGAAAATGGAGGATTTTTAGAATACTACTCTAAATAAAATTAATATGCTTGGAGTAATTTTCGTATTTGCCTTAAAAATGGAATACAAGGAGATTACGGCACAAAATACGAAGGAATCATTGAATTTAGACTTTTCGTTCTAATTTGAGCTCAATTTAGACTAAATGGGTCGTTTTTATTAACTTACGCTTCAAAACTCATTTTTTAGGGAAATATGAATAGATCTCGAAGATTAGTAGTATTATTTTGCATGAACTCTTGCATTTTTGATACTTCTTAATACGTTGTCTTGGAAAACTCAATATACTTACATTTCTTGGTTTTTGTAGTAGAAGTACAAGATTGTGAACTGAGATCAGAGATAGAGAGCTCAAAATGGACCTTTTGGGTTAATTTACATCCCGAAATTTATTTTTCAAGGAAATACAAAAGGAACTATAAGATTATTATTTTTTTCTATAATATTTAATTAATCCTGCATTTTCAAGAAATGCAAGTATATTGAGTTTTCCAATACAACGTATTAAAGAAGTATGAAAAATGTAAGATTTCATGCAAAAAAATTCTATTTATCTTAGAGATCTATTTATATTTCCCTAAAAAATGGCTTTTGGAGCGTAAGATAAAAAGAACGACCCATTTAGTCAATAGTTTAGGGTAAATTAAGCTCAAATTGGAACAAAAAGTCTAAATTCTATGATTTCATCGTATATTGTATCGTAATCTCCTTGTAATCCATTTTTAAGGGAAATACGAAAATATCTCCAAGAATATTTGATTTATTAATAGTAGTATTCTAAAAAATCCCCATTTTCGATTCTTTCGTTATAACATCACTAGGAAAATATGGAAATACGAAATAATCATTGAATTTAGCCGTTTGGCTCAAATTTAAACTTAACTTACTAGCATTTCTTGGATTTTATATGAGAAGTACAAGATTCCAAACTTAGATTGGAGAATGGAATTCGAAAATTGGCTAATTGTGATAATTTACATCCGGAAACTAATTTTTCCGGAAAATACGGAAAGATCTCTGTAATTACAGGTCTAATTTTGTAAAATAATTTACGAAATAATAATTGAATTTAGATGTTTGGTTCTAATTTAAACTCCACTTACTAGCAATTCTTGGATTTTTATGAGAAGTAAAAGATTGCAAACTTAGATTGGAGAATTAAAGCCGAAAATGGGCCATGTGTGATAATTTACATCCGGAAACTTATTTTTCAGGGAAATACGAAAAGATCTCTAAAACCACTGGAAATATCGATTGTGCAAGATTCTTAAATTTCTTATAAAACTAAACCAATAATCTCCGAGATAATATCGTATTTTCCTGAAAAATAAATTTTGGGAAGTTGATTTACATAAATGGTCCATTTTTGATTTTCTGCCTATAATCTAAGTTCAGAATCTTGCACTTCTACTTCAAAATCCAAGAAATGTATGGAAAATAAGTTCAAATTAGAATCAAATACGTGAATTCAATGATTATTTCCAATTCTGAGCTGTAATTGCCTTTGTTTTCCTAGAAAGATTATTACAGAAGTATCGAAAATGCAGAATTCTCAAATATTTTAGAAAATTAAAATAATTATCTTAAAGATCTTTCCGTATTTCCCTGAAAAATATGTCTCGGAATGGTAGTTACCACAAATGGCACTTTTTGACTTTCTGTCTATAATCTAAGTTCAGGATTTAGTACTTCTACTATGAAAACCAAGAATGGAGCTTAATTCTTTCGAAATAATCATAAATCACCTAAATTCGATGATTTTCTCGTATTTCCTTATTTTAATGGAGAAGTTGTTATAACTTTTGTTACAAAAGAATCGAAAATGCAGGTTTTTTAATATGTTACCCTAAATAAAACTTGTTATCTCTGAAATATATTCGTATTTCTCTTAAAAATGGATAAAAATGAGATTACAGCACAGAATATGAAGAAATCATTGAATATAGACATTTTGTTCTAATTTGGATACAATTTACTTTAGATTAGAGATTGAAAGTCCAAAATAGGTCGTTTTTACTAACTTACGTTCTAAAACCCATTTCTCATTGAAATATGAATAGATCTCTAATATTGAGAGCATGATTTTGTATATTATTCAATAGCCTTGCAGTTTTGATACTTCTTTATAAGTTCTCTTGGAAAATAAGGAAATTACAACTCTAAATACGGAAAAAATCATTGAATTTAAAATTTTTGTTCTTATTTCGACTAAATTAGGTCGCATTTCTTGGTCTTTGTATTAGAACTTCAAGATTCTGAACTTAGATTGTAGACTGAATGACAAAAATGGGCCATTTGTATTAATTTACTTTCCGAAACCTATTTCGCAGAGGAATACGAGAAGATTTCTAAGATTATCTGTTTTATTTGGTATAATATTAAAAAATCCTGCCTTTTCGATATTTCGATAATAACTTTTTCTTCCTTTTCGATATTTCTATAATAACTTTTCTAAGAGAACAAAAGAATTACAGCACAAAATACGAAATAATCACTAAATTTAGCAGTTTTGTGCTAATTTGGACTAAATTTATTTGCATTTCTTGGTTTTTGTGGAAGAAGAACAGGGTTCTGAACTTTAGACTAAAGTCGGAAAGTCCAAAATGGGCCGTTTGTGTCAATATCAATCCCGAAATTAACTATTCAAGGAAATACGAAACGATCTCTAAGATTATTGGTATTATTTTGTATATTATTTAAATATTCTACATTTTCGATACTCCTATACCAGCTTTTCTAGAAAAACAAGATGATTAAATCACAAAATACGAAATAATCAGTGAAGTCATACATTTTGTTCTAATTTGGAATCAATGTACATGGATTTCTTGGATTTTGTAGGAGAACTACAAGACGTTATACATAGATTAGAGACTGAAAGTCAATAATGGGCCATTTTTATTGTTTTTAAAAAATGTAACATGTTAATATCAGTTAGAATTCTAATTTAACTTTTGTGAATCGTAACATTGCATCCTTCCTTAAACCGGGAGATGTAAAGTATTGTGCGAGATCTAATTTTATATGTTTAGCGACACATTTCGAAAATCTTCAAAGAAATCTGTTATTATGAGAACATCAGGAAGTAAATAAATTTTTGTATAATCCATTAAAATTTGACATATTAAGATTGCTGCGTTTTCGACACTTCTATTCTAACTTTCTTTGAAAGACAAGATATTTATATCACAAAATCCGAATTAATCAATGAAATCACACATTTTGTCGTTATTTGAAATCAAATTACAGGATATCTTGCTTTTTGTAGTAAAAGTACAAGATTTTTAATAGAGATTAGAGATTGAAAGACAAAATTGGGCCGTTTTTGTTAATTTACTTTTCAAAAACCATTTTTCGGGGAAATACGAAAAGATCTCGAATATGATTTGTATTATTTTATGTAATATTTAAAAATTTTGAATTTTTAATACTCCTGTTTTAACTTCACTAGGAAAACAACGACATTACAACAAAAAAATAAGAAATAATCATTGAATTTAAAATTTGTATTCTTATTTCATCTTAAGTAGGCGACATTTCTTGGTGTCTGTATTAGAATAAAAAGATTCTTAACTTTGATTATAGACACAAAGGTAAAAATGGACCGTTTGTAATTATATACTTCAAGAAATGCATTATTTTGGAAGATTTTGGAAATCTCCAAAAATCCTAGTAGTCACTTGGCCACCTTGCGTGGGAAAAAAATTTCGACGTTCGGGATATAATAGAAAATTAAAACTTTCAATGGTTTTCGTCGTTGTGATGAAGAAATTTATTAGAAATTATAAAAATTAAACCCACAAACTAGAAGTACAATAAATTAAATAAATTAAATAAATTAAATAAACTAAATAAACTAAATAAACTAAATAAATTAAATAAACTAAATAAACTAAATAAATTAAATAAATTAAATAAATTAAATAAATTAAATAAATTAAATAAATTAAATAAATTAAATAAATTAAATAAATTAAATAAATTAAATAAATTAAATAAATTAAATAAATTAAATAAATTAAATAAATTAAATAAATTAAATAAATTAAATAAATTAAATAAATTAAATAAATTAAATATAAATAAATTAAATAAATTAAATAAATTAAATAAATTAAATAAATTAAATAAATTAAATAAATTAAATAAATTAAATAAATTAAATAAATTAAATAAATTAAATAAATTAAATAAATTAAATAAATTAAATAAATTAAATAAATTAAATAAATTAAATAAATTAAATAAATTAAATAAATTAAATAAATTAAATAAATTAAATAAATTAAATAAATTAAATAAATTAAATAAATTAAATAAATTAAATAAATTAAATAAATTAAATAAATTAAATAAATTAAATAAATTAAATAAATTAAATAAATTAAATAAATTAAATAAATTAAATAAATTAAATAAATTAAATAAATTAAATAAATTAAATAAATTAAATAAATTAAATAAATTAAATAAATTAAATAAATTAAATAAATTAAATAAATTAAATAAATTAAATAAATTAAATAAATTAAATAAATTAAATAAATTAAATAAATTAAATAAATTAAATAAATTAAATAAATTAAATAAATTAAATAAATTAAATAAATTAAATAAATTAAATAAATTAAATAAATTAAATAAATTAAATAAATTAAATAAATTAAATAAATTAAATAAATTAAATAAATTAAATAAATTAAATAAATTAAATAAATTAAATAAATTAAATAAATTAAATAAATTAAATAAATTAAATAAATTAAATAAATTAAATAAATTAAATAAATTAAATAAATTAAATAAATTAAATAAATTAAATAAATTAAATAAATTAAATAAATTAAATAAATTAAATAAATTAAATAAATTAAATAAATTAAATAAATTAAATAAATTAAATAAATTAAATAAATTAAATAAATTAAATAAATTAAATAAATTAAATAAATTAAATAAATTAAATAAATTAAATAAATTAAATAAATTAAATAAATTAAATAAATTAAATAAATTAAATAAATTAAATAAATTAAATAAATTAAATAAATTAAATAAATTAAATAAATTAAATAAATTAAATAAATTAAATAAATTAAATAAATTAAATAAATTAAATAAATTAAATAAATTAAATAAATTAAATAAATTAAATAAATTAAATAAATTAAATAAATTAAATAAATTAAATAAATTAAATAAATTAAATAAATTAAATAAATTAAATAAATTAAATAAATTAAATAAATTAAATAAATTAAATAAATTAAATAAATTAAATAAATTAAATAAATTAAATAAATTAAATAAATTAAATAAATTAAATAAATTAAATAAATTAAATAAATTAAATAAATTAAATAAATTAAATAAATTAAATAAATTAAATAAATTAAATAAATTAAATAAATTAAATAAATTAAATAAATTAAATAAATTAAATAAATTAAATAAATTAAATAAATTAAATAAATTAAATAAATTAAATAAATTAAATAAATTAAATAAATTAAATAAATTAAATGAATTAAATAAATTAAATAAATTAAATAAATTAAATGAATTAAATAAATTAAATAAATTAAATGAATTAAATAAATTAAATAAATTAAATGAATTAAATAAATTAAATAAATTAAATGAATTAAATAAATTAAATAAATTAAATGAATTAAATAAATTAAATAAATTAAATGAATTAAATAAATTAAATAAATTAAATGAATTAAATAAATTAAATAAATTAAATGAATTAAATAAATTAAATAAATTAAATGAATTAAATAAATTAAATAAATTAAATGAATTAAATAAATTAAATAAATTAAATGAATTAAATAAATTAAATAAATTAAATAAATTAAATAAATTAAATAAATTAAATAAATTAAATAAATTAAATAAATTAAATAAATTAAATAAATTAAATAAATTAAATAAATTAAATAAATTAAATAAATTAAATAAATTAAATAAATTAAATAAATTAAATAAATTAAATAAATTAAATAAATTAAATAAATTAAATAAATTAAATAAATTAAATAAATTAAATAAATTAAATAAATTAAATAAATTAAATAAATTAAATAAATTAAATAAATTAAATAAATTAAATAAATTAAATAAATTAAATAAATTAAATAAATTAAATAAATTAAATAAATTAAATAAATTAAATAAATTAAATAAATTAAATAAATTAAATAAATTAAATAAATTAAATAAATTAAATAAATTAAATAAATTAAATAAATTAAATAAATTAAATAAATTAAATAAATTAAATAAATTAAATAAATTAAATAAATTAAATAAATTAAATAAATTAAATAAATTAAATAAATTAAATAAATTAAATAAATTAAATAAATTAAATAAATTAAATAAATTAAATAAATTAAATAAATTAAATAAATTAAATAAATTAAATAAATTAAATAAATTAAATAAATTAAATAAATTAAATAAATTAAATAAATTAAATAAATTAAATAAATTAAATAAATTAAATAAATTAAATAAATTAAATAAATTAAATAAATTAAATAAATTAAATAAATTAAATAAATTAAATAAATTAAATAAATTAAATAAATTAAATAAATTAAATAAATTAAATAAATTAAATAAATTAAATAAATTAAATAAATTAAATAAATTAAATAAATTAAATAAATTAAATAAATTAAATAAATTAAATAAATTAAATAAATTAAATAAATTAAATAAATTAAATAAATTAAATAAATTAAATAAATTAAATAAATTAAATAAATTAAATAAATTAAATAAATTAAATAAATTAAATAAATTAAATAAATTAAATAAATTAAATAAATTAAATAAATTAAATAAATTAAATAAATTAAATAAATTAAATAAATTAAATAAATTAAATAAATTAAATAAATTAAATAAATTAAATAAATTAAATAAATTAAATAAATTAAATAAATTAAATAAATTAAATAAATTAAATAAATTAAATAAATTAAATAAATTAAATAAATTAAATAAATTAAATAAATTAAATAAATTAAATAAATTAAATAAATTAAATAAATTAAATAAATTAAATAAATTAAATAAATTAAATAAATTAAATAAATTAAATAAATTAAATAAATTAAATAAATTAAATAAATTAAATAAATTAAATAAATTAAATAAATTAAATAAATTAAATAAATTAAATAAATTAAATAAATTAAATAAATTAAATAAATTAAATAAATTAAATAAATTAAATAAATTAAATAAATTAAATAAATTAAATAAATTAAATAAATTAAATAAATTAAATAAATTAAATAAATTAAATAAATTAAATAAATTAAATAAATTAAATTAAATAAATTTAATGTTTTAATTTATTTAATTTATTTAAAATATTTAATTTATTTAATTTATTTAATTTATTTAATTTATTTAATTATTAATTTATTTAATTTATTTAATTTATTTAATTTATTTAATTTATTTAATTTATTTAATTTATTTAATTTATTTAATTTATTTAATTTATTTAATTTATTTAATTTATTTAATTTATTTAATTTATTTAATTTATTTAATTTATTTAATTTAATTAATTTATTTAATTTATTTAATTTATTTAATTTATTTAATTATTTAATTTATTTAATTTATTTAATTTATTTAATTTATTTAATTTATTTAATTTATTTAATTTATTTAATTTATTTAATTTATTTAATTTATTTAATTTATTTAATTTATTTAATTTATTTAATTTATTTATTTATTTAATTTATTTAATTTATTTAATTTATTTAATTTATTTAATTTATTTAATTTATTTAATTTATTCATTTATTTAATTTATTTAATTTATTTCATTTATTTAATTTATTTAATTTATTTAATTTATTTAATTTATTTAATTTATTTAATTTATTTAATTTATTTAATTTATTTAATTTATTTAATTTATTTAATTTATTTGATTTATTTAATTTATTTAATTATTTAATTTATTTAATTTATTTAATTTATTTAATTTATTTAATTTATTTAATTTATTTAATTTATTTAATTTATTTAATTTATTTAATTTATTTAATTTATTTAATTTATTTAATTTATTTAATTTATTTAATTTATTTAATTATTTAATTTATTTAATTTATTTATTTCTTTATTTAATTTATTTAATTTATTTAATTTATTTATTTATTTAATTTATTTAATTTATTTAATTTATTTAATTTATTTAATTTATTTAATTTATTTAATTTAATTTAATTTATTTAATTTATTTAATTTATTTAATTTATTTAATTTATTTAATTTATTTAATATATTTAATTTATTTAATTTATTTAATTTATTTAATTTATTTAATTTATTTAATTTATTTAATTTATTTAATTTATTTAATTTATTTAATTTATTTAATTTATTTAATTTATTTAATTTATTTAATTTATTTAATTTATTTAATTTATTTAATTTATTTAATTTATTTAATTTATTTAATTTATTTAATTTATTTAATTTATTTAATTTATTTAATTTATTTAATTTATTTAATTTATTTAATTTATTTAATTTATTTAATTTATTTAATTTAATTAATTTATTTAATTTATTTAATTTATTTAATTTATTTAATTTATTTAATTTATTTAATTTATTTAATTTATTTAATTTATTTAATTTATTTAATTTATTTAATTTATTTAATTTATTTAATTTATTTAATTTATTTAATTTATTTAATTTATTTAATTTATTTAATTTATTTAATTTATTTAATTTATTTAATTTATTTAATTTATTTAATTTATTTAATTTATTTAATTTATTTAATTTATTTAATTTATTTAATTTATTTAATTTATTTAATTTATTTAATTTATTTAATTTATTTAATTTATTTAATTTATTTAATTTATTTAATTTATTTAATTTATTTAATTTATTTAATTTATTTAATTTATTTAATTTATTTAATTTATTTAATTTATTTAATTTAGTTAATTTATTTAATTTACTTAATTTATTTAATTTACTTAATTTATTTAATTTACTTAATTTAGTTAATTTATTTAATTTATTTAATTATTTAATTTATTTAATTTATTTGATTTGTTTAATTTATTTGATTTATTTAATTTATTTGATTTATTTAATTTATTTGATTTATTTAATTTATTTGATTTATTTAATTTATTTGATTTATTTAATTTATTTGATTTATTTAATTTATTTGATTTATTTAATTTATTTGATTTATTTAATTTATTTGATTTATTTAATTTATTTGATTTATTTAATTTATTTGATTTATTTAATTTATTTGATTTATTTAATTTATTTGATTTATTAATTTATTTGATTTATTTAATTTATTTGATTTATTTAATTTATTTGATTTATTTAATTTATTTGATTTATTTAATTTATTTGATTTATTTAATTTATTTGATTTATTTAATTTATTTGATTTATTTAATTTATTTGATTTATTTAATTTATTTGATTTATTTAATTTATTTGATTTATTTAATTTATTTGATTTATTTAATTTATTTGATTATTTAATTTATTTGATTTATTTAATTTATTTGATTTATTTAATTTATTTGATTTATTTAATTTATTTGATTTATTTGATTTATTTAATTTATTTGATTTATTTAATTTATTTGATTTATTTAATTTATTTGATTTATTTAATTTATTTGATTTATTTAATTTATTTGATTTATTTAATTTATTTAATTTATTTAATTTATTTAATTTATTTAATTTATTTAATTTATCTAATTTATTTAATTTATCTAATTTATTTAATTTATTTAATTTATTTAATTTATTAATTTATTTAATTTATTTAATTTATTAATTTATTTAATTTATTTAATTTATTTAATTTATTTAATTTATTTAATTTATTTAATTTATTTAATTTATTTAATTTATTTAATTTATTTAATTTATTTAATTTATTTAATTATTTAATTTATTTAATTTATTTAATTTATTTAATTTATTTAATTTATTTAATTTATTTAATTTATTTAATTTATTTAATTTATTTAATTTATTTAATTTATTTAATTTATTTAATTTATTTAATTTATTTAATTTATTTAATTTGTTTAATTTATTTAATTTGTTTAATTTATTTAATTTATTTAATTTATTTAATTTATTTAATTTATTTAATTTATTTAATTTATTTAATTTATTTAATTTATTTAATTTATTTAATTTATTTAATTTATTTAATTTATTTAATTTATTTAATTTATTTAATTTATTTAATTTATTTAATTTATTTAATTTATTTAATTTATTTAATTTATTTAATTTATTTAATTTATTTAATTTATTTAATTTATTTAATTTATTTAATTTATTTAATTTATTTAATTTATTTAATTTATTTAATTTATTTAATTTATTTAATTTATTTAATTTATTTAATTTATTTAATTTATTTAATTTATTTAATTTATTTAATTTATTTAATTTATTTAATTTATTTAATTTATTTAATTTATTTAATTTATTTAATTTATTTAATTTATTTAATTTATTTAATTTATTTAATTTATTTAATTTATTTAATTTATTTAATTTATTTAATTTATTTAATTTATTTAATTTATTTAATTTATTTAATTTATTTAATTTATTTAATTATTTAATTTATTTAATTTATTTAATTTATTTAATTTATTTAATTTATTTAATTTATTTAATTTATTTAATTTATTTAATTTATTTAATTTATTTAATTTATTTAATTTATTTAATTTATTTAATTTATTTAATTTATTTAATTTATTTAATTTATTTAATTTATTTAATTTATTTAATTTATTTAATTATTTAATTTATTTATTTTATTTAATTTATTTAATTTATTTAATTTATTTAATTTATTTAATTTATTTAATTTATTTAATTTATTTAATTTATTTAATTTATTTAATTTATTTAATTTATTTAATTATTTAATTTATTTAATTTATTTAATTTATTTAATTTATTTAATTTATTTAATTTATTTAATTTATTTAATTTATTTAATTTATTTAATTTATTTAATTTATTTAATTTATTTAATTTATTTAATTTATTTAATTTATTTAATTTATTTAATTTATTTAATTTATTTAATTTATTTAATTTATTTAATTTATTTAATTTATTTAATTTATTTAATTTATTTAATTTATTTAATTTATTTAATTTATTTAATTTATTTAATTTATTTAATTTATTTAATTTATTTAATTTATTTAATTTATTTAATTTATTTAATTTATTTAATTTATTTAATTTATTTAATTTATTTAATTTATTTAATTTATTTAATTTATTTAATTTATTTAATTTATTTAATTTATTTAATTTATTTAATTTATTTAATTTATTTAATTTATTTAATTTATTTAATTTATTTAATTAATTTATTTAATTTATTTAATTTATTTAATTTATTTAATTTATTTAATTTATTTAATTTATTTAATTTATTTAATTTATTTAATTTATTTAATTTATTTAATTTATTTAATTTATTTAATTTATTTAATTTACTTAATTTAGTTAATTTATTTAATTTATTTAATTTATTTAATTTATTTAATTTATTTAATTTATTTAATTTATTTAATTTATTTAATTTATTTAATTTATTTAATTTATTTAATTTATTTAATTTATTTAATTTATTTAATTTATTTAATTTATTTAATTTATTTAATTTATTTAATTTATTTAATTTATTTAATTTATTTAATTTATTTAATTTATTTCATTTGTTTAATTTATTTGATTTGTTTAATTTATTTGATTTATTTAATTTATTTGATTTATTTAATTTATTTGATTTATTTAATTTATTTGATTTATTTAATTTATTTGATTTATTTAATTTATTTGATTTATTTAATTTATTTGATTTATTTAATTTATTTGATTTATTTAATTTATTTGATTTATTTAATTTATTTGATTTATTTAATTTATTTGATTTATTTAATTTATTTGATTTATTTAATTTATTTGATTTATTTAATTTATTTGATTTATTTAATTTATTTGATTTATTTAATTTATTTGATTTATTTAATTTATTTGATTTATTTAATTTATTTGATTTATTTAATTTATTTGATTTATTTAATTTATTTGATTTATTTAATTTATTTGATTTATTTAATTTATTTGATTTATTTAATTTATTTGATTTATTTAATTTATTTGATTTATTTAATTTATTTGATTTATTTAATTTATTTGATTTATTTAATTTATTTGATTTATTTAATTTATTTGATTTATTTAATTTATTTGATTTATTTAATTTATTTGATTTATTTAATTTATTTGATTTATTTAATTTATTTGATTTATTTAATTTATTTGATTTATTTAATTTATTTGATTTATTTAATTTATTTGATTTATTTAATTTATTTGATTTATTTAATTTATTTGATTTATTTAATTTATTTGATTTATTTAATTTATTTGATTTATTTAATTTATTTGATTTATTTAATTTATTTGATTTATTTAATTTATTTATTTATTTAATTTATTTAATTTATTTAATTTATTTAATTTATTTAATTTATTTAATTTATTTAATTTATTTAATTTATTTAATTTATTTAATTTATTTAATTTATTTAATTTATTTAATTATTTAATTTATTTAATTTATTTAATTTATTTAATTTATTTAATTTATTTAATTTATTTAATTTATTTAATTAATTTAATTTATTTAATTAATTTAATTAATTTAATTTATTTAATTTATTTAATTTATTTAATTTATTTAATTTATTTAATTTATTTAATTAATTTAATTTATTTAATTTATTTAATTTATTTAATTAATTTAATTTATTTAATTAATTTAATTTATTTAATTAATTTAATTTATTTAATTAATTTAATTTATTTAATTAATTTAATTTATTTAATTAATTTAATTTATTTAATTAATTTAATTTATTTAATTAATTTAATTTATTTAATTAATTTAATTTATTTAATTAATTTAATTTATTTAATTAATTTAATTTATTTAATTAATTTAATTTATTTAATTAATTTAATTTATTTAATTAATTTAATTTATTTAATTTATTTAATTTATTTAATTTATTTAATTTATTTAATTTATTTAATTTATTTAATTTATTTAATTTATTTAATTTATTTAATTTATTTAATTTATTTAATTTATTTAATTTATTTAATTTATTTAATTTATTTAATTTATTTAATTTATTTAATTTATTTAATTTATTTAATTTATTTAATTTATTTAATTTATTTAATTTATTTAATTTATTTAATTTATTTAATTTATTTAATTTATTTAATTTATTTAATTTATTTAATTTATTTAATTTATTTAATTTATTTAATTTATTTAATTTATTTAATTTATTTAATTTATTTAATTTATTTAATTTATTTAATTTATTTAATTTATTTAATTTATTTAATTTATTTAATTTATTTAATTTATTTAATTTATTTAATTTATTTAATTTATTTAATTTATTTAATTTATTTAATTTATTTAATTTATTTAATTTATTTAATTTATTTAATTTATTTAATTTATTTAATTTATTTAATTTATTTAATTTATTTAATTTATTTAATTTATTTAATTTATTTAATTTATTTAATTTATTTAATTTATTTAATTTATTTAATTTATTTAATTTATTTAATTTATTTAATTTATTTAATTTATTTAATTTATTTAATTTATTTAATTTATTTAATTTATTTAATTTATTTAATTTATTTAATTTATTTAATTTATTTAATTTATTTAATTTATTTAATTTATTTAATTTATTTAATTTATTTAATTTATTTAATTTATTTAATTTATTTAATTTATTTAATTTATTTAATTTATTTAATTTATTTAATTTATTTAATTTATTTAATTTATTTAATTTATTTAATTTATTTAATTTATTTAATTTATTTAATTTATTTAATTTATTTAATTTATTTAATTTATTTAATTTATTTAATTTATTTAATTTATTTAATTTATTTAATTTATTTAATTTATTTAATTTATTTAATTTATTTAATTTATTTAATTTATTTAATTTATTTAATTTATTTAATTTATTTAATTTATTTAATTTATTTAATTTATTTAATTTATTTAATTTATTTAATTTATTTAATTTATTTAATTTATTTAATTTATTTAATTTATTTAATTTATTTAATTTATTTAATTTATTTAATTTATTTAATTTATTTAATTTATTTAATTTATTTAATTTATTTAATTTATTTAATTTATTTAATTTATTTAATTTATTTAATTTATTTAATTTATTTAATTTATTTAATTTATTTAATTTATTTAATTTATTTAATTTATTTAATTTATTTAATTTATTTAATTTATTTAATTTATTTAATTTATTTAATTTATTTAATTTATTTAAGATGTTGGAAGAATTGCCGTGTTTCTTGGCGCGCCGGTCGGAACCTACCTAGAGAACCCTCCATATCAATTCCTTGAATATTGAAAATTACCCGCCTCATTGGACACGGACATTAAATTAAATAAAGGATTAGACGTTTTTAGAAGGATATCTTTGTTAAAAACTGTACAGAAATATAATTTTTTTAAATGGAAATATTATTCATCCATGGGATGGTAATATAGATAGCGAGTATCTACTGAAAATGAAGAATTTATAAATATCCTATGAAATTAAGAAAATAATCTTAGACATATTCTCGTTCTTCTCCGCATCAATCAGTTTTGTTGAGTAAATTAGCAAAATTAGCCTATTTTCGTCTTTCTGTGTCTAATCTAGTTCCAGAATCTAGTACTTTTCTTACAAAATCCAAGCCACCCCACACGCGGAGTTCCCGACCAGTAATTAATTTCATGTACTAGCTTTTTTATATCACCCTGTATAACAGCAACTTGTTACACACATAACACATACTTACAGTTCCGCAATAAATCTAACTGACAATTTAGACCTTAATTTGATACACACATTGAATAATAATTACCATTATTTGTAAATTAATATATAGCCTGAGGGTGTTCTAGAAGTCAAATCTTACACTACTTTCGGAGAAAGTCAAAAATGTGCCGAGATTTACAAAACTTCCCAAAAAAGAACATTTCTTGAAGTATATTAATACAAACGGTCCATTTTTGACTTTCTGTCTATAATCTAAGATCAGACACTTGTAATTCTAATATTAAAACCAAGAAGGGCCACATAGTTTAGAAGAAATACGAACAAAAATTTTAAATTCAATGATTATTTCTTTCTTATTGTTGCAATTTCTTTGTTTTCCTAGTAAAGTTACAAGAGGAGTACCAAAAATTCATGACTTTTAAATATTATATGAAATAAAAGTAGATAGATGTTGGAAAAATTGCCGTGTTTCTTGGCGCACCGGTCAGAACCTACGTAGAAGACCCTCCATATCAACCCGTTGGATATTGAACATCACCCGCCTCATTGGACACGGACATTACACTAAATAAAGGATTGGACGTTTTTAGAAGGATATTTTTGTTAAAAACTGCACAGAAATGCAATTTTTTTAAATGGAAATATTATACATCCATGGGATGGGAATATAGATAGCGAATATCTACTGAAAATGAAGAATTTATAAATATCTTATACAATTAATCCAATAATTTTAGACATATTCTCTAATTCTCTGAATCAATCAGTTTCGGGGAGTAAATTAACAAAATTAGCCTATTTTCGTCTTTCCGTCTCTAATCTAATTCCAGAGTCTTGTACTTCTCTTACAAAACACAAGTAATGCAAATGAACTGAATCAAGATTTGAACAAAATTTTTGAATTCATAGAATATTTTCCATCTTGTACTGTAATTCCCTTGTTTTCCCAGAAAAGTTAGTAAGAAGTATTGATAATGAAGGATTCTAAATTATTTTGCAAAATTAGACCAGAAATTTTAGAGATCTTTCCGTATTTCCCTGAAAAATAAGTTTCCGGGTGTAAATTATTACAAATAGCCCATTTTCGGATCTCCTTCTCCAATCTAAGTTTGGAATCTTGTACTTCTCATATAAAATCCAAGAAATGCTGGTAAGTTGAGTTTAAATTAGAGCCAAACATCTAAATTCAAAGGATATTTCGAATTTCCATATTTTCCTAGAGATATTATAACGAATGAATCGAAAATGGAGGATTTTTAGAATACTACTCTAAATAAAATTAATATGCTTGGAGTAATTTTCGTATTTGCCTTAAAAATGGAATACAAGGAGATTACGGCACAAAATACGAAGGAATCATTGAATTTAGACTTTTCGTTCTAATTTGAGCTCAATTTAGACTAAATGGGTCGTTTTTATTAACTTACGCTTCAAAACTCATTTTTTAGGGAAATATGAATAGATCTCGAAGATTAGTAGTATTATTTTGCATGAACTCTTGCATTTTTGATACTTCTTAATACGTTGTCTTGGAAAACTCAATATACTTACATTTCTTGGTTTTTGTAGTAGAAGTACAAGATTGTGAACTGAGATCAGAGATAGAGAGCTCAAAATGGACCTTTTGGGTTAATTTACATCCCGAAATTTATTTTTCAAGGAAATACAAAAGGAACTATAAGATTATTATTTTTTTCTATAATATTTAATTAATCCTGCATTTTCAAGAAATGCAAGTATATTGAGTTTTCCAATACAACGTATTAAAGAAGTATGAAAAATGTAAGATTTCATGCAAAAAAATTCTATTTATCTTAGAGATCTATTTATATTTCCCTAAAAAATGGCTTTTGGAGCGTAAGATAAAAAGAACGACCCATTTAGTCAATAGTTTAGGGTAAATTAAGCTCAAATTGGAACAAAAAGTCTAAATTCTATGATTTCATCGTATATTGTATCGTAATCTCCTTGTAATCCATTTTTAAGGGAAATACGAAAATATCTCCAAGAATATTTGATTTATTAAGAGTAGTATTCTAAAAAATCCCCATTTTCGATTCTTTCGTTATAACATCACTAGGAAAATATGGAAATACGAAATAATCATTGAATTTAGCCGTTTGGCTCAAATTTAAACTTAACTTACTAGCATTTCTTGGATTTTATATGAGAAGTACAAGATTCCAAACTTAGATTGGAGAATGGAATTCGAAAATTGGCTAATTGTGATAATTTACATCCGGAAACTAATTTTTCCGGAAAATACGGAAAGATCTCTGTAATTACAGGTCTAATTTTGTAAAATAATTTACGAAATAATAATTGAATTTAGATGTTTGGTTCTAATTTAAACTCCACTTACTAGCAATTCTTGGATTTTTATGAGAAGTAAAAGATTGCAAACTTAGATTGGAGAATTAAAGCCGAAAATGGGCCATGTGTGATAATTTACATCCGGAAACTTATTTTTCAGGGAAATACGAAAAGATCTCTAAAACCACTGGAAATATCGATTGTGCAAGATTCTTAAATTTCTTATAAAACTAAACCAATAATCTCCGAGATAATATCGTATTTTCCTGAAAAATAAATTTTGGGAAGTTGATTTACATAAATGGTCCATTTTTGATTTTCTGCCTATAATCTAAGTTCAGAATCTTGCACTTCTACTTCAAAATCCAAGAAATGTATGGAAAATAAGTTCAAATTAGAATCAAATACGTGAATTCAATGATTATTTCCAATTCTGAGCTGTAATTGCCTTTGTTTTCCTAGAAAGATTATTACAGAAGTATCGAAAATGCAGAATTCTCAAATATTTTAGAAAATTAAAATAATCATCTTAAACATCTTTCCGTATTTCCCTGAAAAATATGTCTCGGAATGGTAGTTACCACAAATAGCACTTTTTGACTTTCTGTCTATAATCTAAGTTCAGGATTTAGTACTTCTACTATGAAAACCAAGAATGGAGCTTAATTCTTTCGAAATAATCATAAATCACCTAAATTCGATGATTTTCTCGTATTTCCTTATTTTAAGTTGTTATAACTTTTGTTACAAAAGAATCGAAAATGCAGGTTTTTTAATATGTTACCCTCTGAAATATATTCGTATTTCCCTTAAAAATGGATAAAAATGAGATTACAGCACAGAATATGAAGAAATCATTGAATATAGACATTTTGTTCTAATTTGGATACAATTTACTTTAGATTAGAGATTGAAAGTCCAAAATAGGTCGTTTTTACTAACTTACGTTCCAAAACCCATTTCTCATTGAAATATGAATAGATCTCTAATATTGAGAGCATGATTTTGTATATTATTCAATAGCCTTGCAGTTTTGATACTTCTTTATAAGTTCTCTTGGAAAATAAGGAAATTACAACTCTAAATACGGAAAAAATCATTGAATTTAAAGTTTTTGTTCTTATTTCGACTAAATTAGGTCGCATTTCTTGGTCTTTGTATTAGAACTTCAAGATTCTGAACTTAGATTGTAGACTGAATGACAAAAATGGGCCATTTGTATTAATTTACTTTCCGAAACCTATTTCGCAGAGGAATACGAGAAGATTTCTAAGATTATCTGTTTTATTTGGTATAATATTAAAAAATCCTGCCTTTTCGATATTTCGATAATAACTTTTTCTTCCTTTTCGATATTTCTATAATAACTTTTCTAAGAGAACAAAAGAATTACAGCACAAAATACGAAATAATCACTAAATTTAGCAGTTTTGTGCTAATTTGGACTAAATTTATTTGCATTTCTTGGTTTTTGTGGAAGAAGAACAGGGTTCTGAACTTTAGACTAAAGTCGGAAAGTCCAAAATGGGCCGTTTGTGTCAATATCAATCCCGAAATTAACTATTCAAGGAAATACGAAACGATCTCTAAGATTATTGGTATTATTTTGTATATTATTTAAATATTCTACATTTTCGATACTCCTATACCAGCTTTTCTAGAAAAACAAGATGATTAAATGACAAAATACGAAATAATCAGTGAAGTCATACATTTTGTTCTAATTTGGAATCAATGTACATGGATTTCTTGGATTTTGTAGGAGAACTACAAGACGTTATACATAGATTAGAGACTGAAAGTCAATAATGGGCCATTTTTATTGTTTTTAAAAAATGTAACATGTTAATATCAGTTAGAATTCTAATTTAACTTTTGTGAATCGTAACATTGCATCCTTCCTTAAACCGGGAGATGTAAAGTATTGTGCGAGATCTAATTTTATATGTTTAGCGACACATTTCGAAAATCTTCAAAGAAATCTGTTAATATGAGAACATCAGGAAGTAAATAAATTTTTGTATAATCCATTAAAATTTGACATATTAAGATTGCTGCGTTTTCGACACTTCTATTCTAACTTTCTTTGAAAGACAAGATATTTATATCACAAAATCCGAATTAATCAATGAAATCACACATTTTGTCGTTATTTGAAATCAAATTACAGGATATCTTGCTTTTTGTAGTAAAAGTACAAGATTTTTAATAGAGATTAGAGATTGAAAGACAAAATTGGGCCGTTTTTGTTAATTTACTTTTCAAAAACCATTTTTCGGGGAAATACGAAAAGATCTCGAATATGATTTGTATTATTTTATGTAATATTTAAAAATTTTGAATTTTTAATACTCCTGTTTTAACTTCACTAGGAAAACAACGACATTACAACAAAAAAATAAGAAATAATCATTGAATTTAAAATTTGTATTCTTATTTCATCTTAAGTAGGCGACATTTCTTGGTGTCTGTATTAGAATAAAAAGATTCTTAACTTTGATTATAGACACAAAGGTAAAAATGGACCGTTTGTAATTATATACTTCAAGAAATGCATTATTTTGGAAGATTTTGGAAATCTCCGAAAATCCTAGTAGTCACTTGGCCACCTTGCGTGGGAAAAAAATTTCGACGTTCGGGATATAATAGAAAATTAAAACTTTCAATGGTTTTCGTCGTCGTGATGAAGAAATTTATTAGAAATTATAAAAATTAAACCCACAAACTAGAAGTACAATAAATTAAATAAATTAAATAAATTAAATAAACTAAATAAACTAAATAAACTAAATAAACTAAATAAACTAAATAAACTAAATAAACTAAATAAACTAAATAAACTAAATAAACTAAATAAACTAAATAAACTAAATAAACTAAATAAACTAAATAAACTAAATAAACTAAATAAACTAAATAAACTAAATAAACTAAATAAACTAAATAAACTAAATAAACTAAATAAACTAAATAAACTAAATAAACTAAATAAACTAAATAAACTAAATAAACTAAATAAACTAAATAAACTAAATAAAATAAATAAACTAAATAAACTAAATAAACTAAATAAACTAAATAAACTAAATAAACTAAATAAAGTAAATAAACTAAATAAAGTAAATAAACTAAATAAAGTAAATAAACTAAATAAACTAAATAAACTAAATAAACTAAATAAACTAAATAAACTAAATAAACTAAATAAACTAAATAAACTAAATAAACTAAATAAACTAAATAAACTAAATAAACTAAATAAACTAAATAAACTAAATAAACTAAATAAACTAAATAAACTAAATAAACTAAATAAACTAAATAAACTAAATAAACTAAATAAAATAAATAAACTAAATAAACTAAATAAACTAAATAAACTAAATAAACTAAATAAACTAAATAAACTAAATATACTAAATAAACTAAATAAATTAAATAAACTAAATAAATTAAATAAACTAAATAAACTAAATAAACTAAATAAACTAAATAAACTAAATAAACTAAATAAACTAAATAAACTAAATAAACTAAATAAACTAAATAAACTAAATAAACTAAATAAACTAAATAAACTAAATAAACTAAATAAACTAAATAAACTAAATAAACTTATTAAACTAAATAAACTAAATAAACTAAATAAACTAAATAAACTAAATAAACTAAATAAACTAAATAAACTAAATAAACTAAATAAACTAAATAAACTAAATAAACTAAATAAACTAAATAAACTAAATAAACTAAATAAACTAAATAAACTAAATAAACTAAATAAACTAAATAAACTAAATAAACTAAATAAACTAAATAAACTAAATAAACTAAATAAACTAAATAAACTATATAAACTAAATAAACTAAATAAACTAAATAAACTAAATAAACTAAATAAACTAAATAAACTAAATAAACTAAATAAACTAAATAAAGTAAATAAAGTAAATAAACTAAATAAACTAAATAAACTAAATAAAGTAAATAAAGTAAATAAAGTAAATAAAGTAAATAAATTAAATAAAGTAAATAAATTAAATAAATTAAATAAATTAAATAAATTAAAAAAATTAAATAAATTAAATAAATTAAATAAATTAAATAAATTAAATAAATTAAATAAATTAAATAAATTAAATAAATTAAATAAATTAAATAAATTAAATAAATTAAATAAATTAAATAAATTAAATAAATTAAATAAATTAAATAAATTAAATAAATTAAATAAATTAAATAAATTAAATAAATTAAATAAATTAAATAAATTAAATAAATTAAATAAATTAAATAAATTAAATAAATTAAATAAATTAAATAAATTAAATAAATTAAATAAATTAAATAAATTAAATAAATTAAATAAATTAAATAAATTAAATAAATTAAATAAATTAAATAAATTAAATAAATTAAATAAATTAAATAAATTAAATAAATTAAATAAATTAAATAAATTAAATAAATTAAATAAATTAAATAAATTAAATAAATTAAATAAATTAAATAAATTAAATAAATTAAATAAATTAAATAAATTAAATAAATTAAATAAATTAAATAAATTAAATAAATTAAATAAATTAAATAAATTAAATAAATTAAATAAATTAAATAAATTAAATAAATTAAATAAATTAAATAAATTAAATAAATTAAATAAATTAAATAAATTAAATAAATTAAATAAATTAAATAAATTAAATAAATTAAATAAATTAAATAAATTAAATAAATTAAATAAATTAAATAAATTAAATAAATTAAATAAATTAAATAAATTAAATAAATTAAATAAATTAAATAAATTAAATAAATTAAATAAATTAAATAAATTAAATAAATTAAATAAATTAAATAAATTAAATAAATTAAATAAATTAAATAAATTAAATAAATTAAATAAATTAAATAAATTAAATAAATTAAATAAATTAAATAAATTAAATAAATTAAATAAATTAAATAAATTAAATAAATTAAATAAATTAAATAAATTAAATAAATTAAATAAATTAAATAAATTAAATAAATTAAATAAATTAAATAAATTAAATAACTTAAATAAATTAAATAACGTTAATAAATTAAATAAGTTAAATAAATTAAATAAATTAAATAAATAAATAAATTAAATAAATTAAATAAATTAAATAAATTAAATAAATTAAATAAATTAAATAAATTAAATAAATTAAATAAATTAAATAAACTAAATAAACTAAATAAACTAAATAAACTAAATAAATTAAATAAACTAAATAAATTAAATAAACTAAATAAATTAAATAAACTAAATAAATTAAATAAACTAAATAAATTAAATAAACTAAATAAATTAAATAAACTAAATAAATTAAATAAACTAAATAAATTAAATAAACTAAATAAATTAAATAAATTAAATAAATTAAATAAACTAAATAAATTAAATAAACTAAATAAATTAAATAAACTAAATAAATTAAATAAACTAAATAAATTAAATAAACTAAATAAATTAAATAAATTAAATAAATTAAATAAATTAAATAAATTAAATAAATTAAATAAATTAAATAAATTAAATAAATTAAATAAATTAAATAAATTAAATAAATTAAATAAATTAAATAAATTAAATAAATTAAATAAATTAAATAAATTAAATAAATTAAATAAATTAAATAAATTAAATAAATTAAATAAATTAAATAAATTAAATAAATTAAATAAATTAAATAAATTAAATAAATTAAATAAATTAAATAAATTAAATAAATTAAATAAATTAAATAAATTAAATAAATTAAATAAATTAAATAAATTAAATAAATTAAATAAATTAAATAAATTAAATAAATTAAATAAATTAAATAAATTAAATAAATTAAATAAATTAAATAAATTAAATAAATTAAATAAATTAAATAAATTAAATAAATTAAATAAATTAAATAAATTAAATAAATTAAATAAATTAAATAAATTAAATAAATTAAATAAATTAAATAAATTAAATAAATTAAATAAATTAAATAAATTAAATAAATTAAATTAAATAAATTTATTTAATGTTTTTAATTTATTTAATTTATTTAAAATATTTAATTTATTTAATTTATTTAATTTATTTAATTTATTTAATTTATTTGATTTATTTGATTTATTTAATTTATTTGATTTATTTGATTTATTTAATTTATTTGATTTATTTGATTTATTTAATTTATTTGATTTATTTGATTTATTTAATTTATTTGATTTATTTGATTTATTTGATTTATTTGATTTATTTGATTTATTTGATTTATTTGATTTATTTGATTTATTTGATTTATTTGATTTATTTGATTTATTTGATTTATTTGATTTATTTAATTTATTTGATTTATTTGATTTATTTAATTTATTTAATTTATTTAATTTATTTAATTTATTTAATTTATTTAATTTATTTAATTTATTTAATTTATTTAATTTATTTAATTTATTTGATTTATTTAATTTATTTAATTTATTTGATTTATTTGATTTATTTGATTTATTTGATTTATTTGATTTATTTGATTTATTTGATTTATTTGATTTATTTGATTTATTTGTTTTATTTGATTTATTTGATTTATTTGTTTTATTTGATTTATTTGATTTATTTGTTTTATTTGATTTATTTGATTTATTTAATTTATTTGTTTTATTTGATTTATTTGATTTATTTGTTTTATTTGTTTTATTTGATTTATTTGATTTATTTGATTTATTTGATTTATTTGATTTATTTGATTTATTTGATTTATTTGTTTTATTTGATTTATTTAATTTATTTGATTTATTTGTTTTATTTGATTTATTTCATTTATTTGTTTTATTTGATTTATTTAATTTATTTGATTTATTTGTTTTATTTGATTTATTTGATTTATTTGTTTTATTTGATTTATTTAATTTATTTAATTTATTTAATTTATTTGATTTATTTAATTTATTTAATTTATTTAATTTATTTGATTTATTTAATTTATTTAATTTATTTAATTTATTTGATTTATTTAATTTATTTAATTTATTTGATTTATTTAATTTATTTAATTTATTTAATTTATTTAATTTATTTAATTTATTTAATTTATTTAATTTATTTAATTTATTTAATTTATTTAATTTATTTAATTTATTTAATTTATTTAATTTATTTAATTTATTTAATTTATTTAATTTATTTAATTTATTTAATTTACTTAATTTATTTAATTTATTTAATTTATTTAATTTATTTAATTTATTTAATTTATTTAATTTATTTAATTTATTTAATTTATTTAATTTATTTAATTTATTTAATTTATTTAATTTATTTAATTTATTTAATTTATTTAATTTATTTAATTTATTTAATTTATTTAATTTATTTAATTTATTTAATTTATTTAATTTATTTAATTTATTTAATTTATTTAATTTATTTAATTTATTTAATTTATTTAATTTATTTAATTTATTTAATTTATTTAATTTATTTAATTTATTTAATTTATTTAATTTATTTAATTTATTTAATTTATTTAATTTATTTAATTTATTTAATTTATTTAATTTATTTAATTTATTTAATTTATTTAATTTATTTAATTTATTTAATTTATTTAATTTATTTAATTTATTTAATTTATTTAATTTATTTAATTTATTTAATTTATTTAATTTATTTAATTTATTTAATTTATTTAATTTATTTAATTTATTTAATTTATTTAATTTATTTAATTTATTTAATTTATTTAATTTATTTAATTTATTTAATTTATTTAATTTATTTAATTTATTTAATTTATTTAATTTATTTAATTTATTTAATTTATTTAATTTATTTAATTTATTTAATTTATTTAATTTATTTAATTTATTTAATTTATTTAATTTATTTAATTTATTTAATTTATTTAATTTATTTAATTTATTTAATTTATTTAATTTATTTAATTTATTTAATTTATTTAATTTATTTAATTTATTTAATTTATTTAATTTATTTAATTTATTTAATTTATTTAATTTATTTAATTTATTTAATTTATTTAATTTATTTAATTTATTTAATTTATTTAATTTATTTAATTTATTTAATTTATTTAATTTATTTAATTTATTTAATTTATTTAATTTATTTAATTTATTTAATTTATTTAATTTATTTAATTTATTTAATTTATTTAATTTATTTAATTTATTTAATTTATTTAATTTATTTAATTTATTTAATTTATTTAATTTATTTAATTTATTTAATTTATTTAATTTATTTAATTTATTTAATTTATTTAATTTATTTAATTTATTTAATTTATTTAATTTATTTAATTTATTTAATTTATTTAATTTATTTAATTTATTCAATTTATTCAATTTATTCAATTTATTCAATTTATTCAATTTATTCAATTTATTCAATTTATTCAATTTATTCAATTTATTTAATTTATTCAATTTATTTAATTTATTTAATTTATTTAATTTATTTAATTTATTTAATTTATTTAATTTATTTAATTTATTTAATTTATTTAATTTATTTAATTTATTTAATTTATTTAATTTATTTAATTTATTTAATTTATTTAATTTATTTAATTTATTTAATTTATTTAATTTATTTAATTTATTTAATTTATTTAATTTATTTAATTTATTTAATTTATTTAATTTATTTAATTTATTTAATTTATTTAATTTATTTAATTTATTTAATTTATTTAATTTATTTAATTTATTTAATTTATTTAATTTATTTAATTTATTTAATTTATTTAATTTATTTAATTTATTTAATTTATTTAATTTATTTAATTTATTTAATTTATTTAATTTATTTAATTTATTTAATTTATTTAATTTATTTAATTTATTTAATTTATTTAATTTATTTAATTTATTTAATTTATTTAATTTATTTAATTTATTTAATTTATTTAATTTATTTAATTTATTTAATTTATTTAATTTATTTAATTTATTTAATTTATTTAATTTATTTAATTTATTTAATTTATTTAATTTATTTAATTTATTTAATTTATTTAATTTATTTAATTTATTTAATTTATTTAATTCATTTAATTTATTTAATTTATTTAATTTATTTAATTCATTTAATTTATTTAATTTATTTAATTTATTTAATTTATTTAATTCATTTAATTCATTTAATTTATTTAATTTATTTAATTTATTTAATTTATTTAATTTATTTAATTTATTTAATTTATTTAATTTATTTAATTTATTTAATTTATTTAATTTATTTAATTTATTTAATTTATTTAATTTATTTAATTTATTTAATTTATTTAATTTATTTAATTTATTTAATTTATTTAATTTATTTAATTTATTTAATTTATTTAATTTATTTAATTTATTTAATTTATTTAATTTATTTAATTTATTTAATTTATTTAATTTATTTAATTTATTTAATTTATTTAATTTATTTAATTTATTTAATTTATTTAATTTATTTAATTTATTTAATTTATTTAATTTATTTAATTTATTTAATTTATTTAATTTATTGAATTTATTGAATTTATTGAATTTATTGAATTTATTGAATTTATTGAATTTATTGAATTTATTGAATTTATTGAATTTATTGAATTTATTGAATTTATTGAATTTATTGAATTTATTGAATTTATTGAATTTATTGAATTTATTGAATTTATTGAATTTATTGAATTTATTGAATTTATTGAATTTATTGAATTTATTGAATTTATTGAATTTATTGAATTTATTGAATTTATTGAATTTATTGAATTTATTGAATTTATTGAATTTATTGAATTTATTGAATTTATTGAATTTATTGAATTTATTGAATTTATTGAATTTATTGAATTTATTGAATTTATTGAATTTATTGAATTTATTGAATTTATTGAATTTATTGAATTTATTGAATTTATTGAATTTATTGAATTTATTGAATTTATTGAATTTATTGAATTTATTGAATTTATTGAATTTATTGAATTTATTGAATTTATTGAATTTATTGAATTTATTGAATTTATTGAATTTATTGAATTTATTGAATTTATTGAATTTATTGAATTTATTGAATTTATTGAATTTATTGAATTTATTGAATTTATTGAATTTATTGAATTTATTGAATTTATTGAATTTATTGTATTTATTGAATTTATTGAATTTATTGAATTTATTGAATTTATTGAATTTATTGAATTATTTGAATTTATTGAATTTATTGAATTTATTGAATTTATTGAATTTATTGAATTATTTGAATTTATTGAATTTATTGAATTATTTGAATTATTTGAATTTATTCAATTTATTGAATTATTTGAATTTATTGAATTTATTGAATTTATTGAATTTATTGAATTTATTGAATTTATTGAATTTATTGAATTTATTGAATTTATTGAATTTATTGAATTTATTGAATTTATTGAATTTATTGAATTTATTGAATTTATTGAATTTATTGAATTTATTGAATTTATTGAATTTATTGAATTTATTGAATTTATTGAATTTATTGAATTTATTGAATTTATTGAATTTATTGAATTTATTGAATTTATTGAATTTATTGAATTTATTGAATTTATTGAATTTATTGAATTTATTGAATTTATTGAATTTATTGAATTTATTGAATTTATTGAATTTATTGAATTTATTGAATTTATTGAATTTATTGAATTTATTGAATTTATTGAATTTATTGAATTTATTGAATTTATTGAATTTATTGAATTTATTGAATTTATTGAATTTATTGAATTTATTGAATTTATTGAATTTATTGAATTTATTGAATTTATTGAATTTATTGAATTTATTGAATTTATTGAATTTATTGAATTTATTGAATTTATTGAATTTATTGAATTTATTGAATTTATTGAATTTATTGAATTTATTGAATTTATTGAATTTATTGAATTTATTGAATTTATTGAATTTATTGAATTTATTGAATTTATTTAATTTATTGAATTTATTTAATTTATTGAATTTATTTAATTTATTTAATTTATTTAATTTATTTAATTTATTTAATTTATTTAATTTATTTAATTTATTTAATTTATTTAATTTATTTAATTTATTTAATTTATTTAATTTATTTAATTTATTTAATTTATTTAATTTATTTAATTTATTTAATTTATTTAAGATGTTGGAAGAATTGCCGTGTTTCTTGGCGCGCCGGTCGGAACCTACCTAGAGGACCCTCCATATCAATTCCTTGAATATTGAAAATTACCCGCCTCATTGGACACGGACATTAAATTAAATAAAGGATTAGACGTTTTTAGAAGGATATCTTTGTTAAAAACTGTACAGAAATATAATTTTTTTAAATGGAAATATTATTCATCCATGGGATGGTAATATAGATAGCGAGTATCTACTGAAAATGAAGAATTTATAAATATCCTATGAAATTAAGAAAATAATCTTAGACATATTCTCGTTCTTCTCCGCATCAATCAGTTTTGTTGAGTAAATTAGCAAAATTAGCCTATTTTCGTCTTTCTGTGTCTAATCTAGTTCCAGAATCTAGTACTTTTCTTACAAAATCCAAGCCACCCCACACGCGGAGTTCCCGACCAGTAATTAATTTCATGTACTAGCTTTTTTATATCACCCTGTATAACAGCAACTTGTTACACACATAACACATACTTACAGTTCCGCAATAAATCTAACTGACAATTTAGACCTTAATTTGATACACACATTGAATAATAATTACCATTATTTGTAAATTAATATATAGCCTGAGGGTGTTCTAGAAGTCAAATCTTACACTACTTTCGGAGAAAGTCAAAAATGTGCCGAGATTTACAAAACTTCCCAAAAAAGAACATTTCTTGAAGTATATTAATACAAACGGTCCATTTTTGACTTTCTGTCTATAATCTAAGATCAGACACTTGTAATTCTAATATTAAAACCAAGAAGGGCCACATAGTTTAGAAGAAATACGAACAAAAATTTTAAATTCAATGATTATTTCTTTCTTATTGTTGCAATTTCTTTGTTTTCCTAGTAAAGTTACAAGAGGAGTACCAAAAATTCATGACTTTTAAATATTATATGAAATAAAAGTAGATAGATGTTGGAAAAATTGCCGTGTTTCTTGGCGCACCGGTCAGAACCTACGTAGAAGACCCTCCATATCAACCCGTTGGATATTGAATATCACCCGCCTCATTGGACACGGACATTAAACTAAATAAAGGATTGGACGTTTTTAGAAGGATATTTTTGTTAAAAACTGTACAGAAATGCAATTTTTTTAAATGGAAATATTATACATCCATGGGATGGGAATATAGATAGCGAATATCTACTGAAAATGAAGAATTTATAAATATCTTATACAATTAATCCAATAATTTTAGACATATTCTCTAATTCTCTGAATCAATCAGTTTAGGGGAGTAAATTAACAAAATTAGCCTATTTTCGTCTTTCCGTCTCTAATCTAATTCCAGAGTCTTGTACTTCTCTTACAAAACACAAGTAATGCAAATGAACTGAATCAAGATTTGAACAAAATTTTTGAATTCATAGAATATTTTCCATCTTGTACTGTAATTCCCTTGTTTTCCCAGAAAAGTTAGTAAGAAGTATTGATAATGAAAAATTTTAAATTATTTTGCAAAATTAGACCAGGAATTTTAGAGATCTTTCCGTATTTCCCTGAAAAATAAGTTTCCGGGTGTAAATTATTACAAATAGCCCATTTTCGGATCTCCTTCTCCAATCTAAGTTTGGAATCTTGTACTTCTCATATAAAATCCAAGAAATGCTGGTAAGTTGAGTTTAAATTAGAGCCAAACATCTAAATTCAAAGGATATTTCGAATTTCCATATTTTCCTAGAGATATTATAACGAATGAATCTAAAATGGAGGATTTTTAGAATACTACTCTAAATAAAATTAATATGCTTGGAGTAATTTTCGTATTTGCCTTAAAAATGGAATACAAGGAGATTACGGCACAAAATACGAAGGAATCATTGAATTTAGACTTTTCGTTCTAATTTGAGCTCAATTTAGACTAAATGGGTCGTTTTTATTAACTTACGCTTCAAAACTCATTTTTTAGGGAAATATGAATAGATCTCGAAGATTAGTAGTATTATTTTGCATGAACTCTTGCATTTTTGATACTTCTTAATACGTTGTCTTGGAAAACTCAATATACTTACATTTCTTGGTTTTTGTAGTAGAAGTACAAGATTGTGAACTGAGATCAGAGATAGAGAGCTCAAAATGGACCTTTTGGGTTAATTTACATCCCGAAATTTATTTTTCAAGGAAATACAAAAGGAACTATAAGATTATTATTTTTTTCTATAATATTTAATTAATCCTGCATTTTCAAGAAATGCAAGTATATTGAGTTTTCCAATACAACGTATTAAAGAAGTATGAAAAATGTAAGATTTCATGCAAAAAAATTCTATTTATCTTAGAGATCTATTTATATTTCCCTAAAAAATGGCTTTTGGAGCGTAAGATAAAAAGAACGACCCATTTAGTCAATAGTTTAGGGTAAATTAAGCTCAAATTGGAACAAAAAGTCTAAATTCTATGATTTCATCGTATATTGTATCGTAATCTCCTTGTAATCCATTTTTAAGGGAAATACGAAAATATCTCCAAGAATATTTGATTTATTAAGAGTAGTATTCTAAAAAATCCCCATTTTCGATTCTTTCGTTATAACATCACTAGGAAAATATGGAAATACGAAATAATCATTGAATTTAGCCGTTTGGCTCAAATTTAAACTTAACTTACTAGCATTTCTTGGATTTTATATGAGAAGTACAAGATTCCAAACTTAGATTGGAGAATGGAATTCGAAAATTGGCTAATTGTGATAATTTACATCCGGAAACTAATTTTTCCGGAAAATACGGAAAGATCTCTGTAATTACAGGTCTAATTTTGTAAAATAATTTACGAAATAATAATTGAATTTAGATGTTTGGTTCTAATTTAAACTCCACTTACTAGCAATTCTTGGATTTTTATGAGAAGTAAAAGATTGCAAACTTAGATTGGAGAATTAAAGCCGAAAATGGGCCATGTGTGATAATTTACATCCGGAAACTTATTTTTCAGGGAAATACGAAAAGATCTCTAAAACCACTGGAAATATCGATTGTGCAAGGTTCTTAAATTTCTTATAAAACTAAACCAATAATCTCCGAGATAATATCGTATTTTCCTGAAAAATAAATTTTGGGAAGTTGATTTACATAAATGGTCCATTTTTGATTTTCTGCCTATAATCTAAGTTCAGAATCTTGCACTTCTACTTCAAAATCCAAGAAATGTATGGAAAATAAGTTCAAATTAGAATCAAATACGTGAATTCAATGATTATTTCCAATTCTGAGCTGTAATTGCCTTTGTTTTCCTAGAAAGATTATTACAGAAGTATCGAAAATGCAGAATTCTCAAATATTTTAGAAAATTAAAATAATTATCTTAAAGATCTTTCCGTATTTCCCTGAAAAATATGTCTCGGAATGGTAGTTACCACAAATGGCACTTTTTGACTTTCTGTCTATAATCTAAGTTCAGGATTTAGTACTTCTACTATGAAAACCAAGAATGGAGCTTAATTCTTTCGAAATAATCATAAATCACCTAAATTCGATGATTTTCTCGTATTTCCTTATTTTAATGGAGAAGTTGTTATAACTTTTGTTACAAAAGAATCGAAAATGCAGGTTTTTTAATATGTTACCCTAAATAAAACTTGTTATCTCTGAAATATATTCGTATTTCCCTTAAAAATGGATAAAAATGAGATTACAGCACAGAATATGAAGAAATCATTGAATATAGACATTTTGTTCTAATTTGGATACAATTTACTTTAGATTAGAGATTGAAAGTCCAAAATAGGTCGTTTTTACTAACTTACGTTCCAAAACCCATTTCTCATTGAAATATGAATAGATCTCTAATATTGAGAGCATGATTTTGTATATTATTCAATAGCCTTGCAGTTTTGATACTTCTTTATAAGTTCTCTTGGAAAATAAGGAAATTACAACTCTAAATACGGAAAAAATCATTGAATTTAAAGTTTTTGTTCTTATTTCGACTAAATTAGGTCGCATTTCTTGGTCTTTGTATTAGAACTTCAAGATTCTGAACTTAGATTGTAGACTGAATGACAAAAATGGGCCATTTGTATTAATTTACTTTCCGAAACCTATTTCGCAGAGGAATACGAGAAGATTTCTAAGATTATCTGTTTTATTTGGTATAATATTAAAAAATCCTGCCTTTTCGATATTTCGATAATAACTTTTTCTTCCTTTTCGATATTTCTATAATAACTTTTCTAAGAGAACAAAAGAATTACAGCACAAAATACGAAATAATCACTAAATTTAGCAGTTTTGTGCTAATTTGGACTAAATTTATTTGCATTTCTTGGTTTTTGTGGAAGAAGAACAGGGTTCTGAACTTTAGACTAAAGTCGGAAAGTCCAAAATGGGCCGTTTGTGTCAATATCAATCCCGAAATTAACTATTCAAGGAAATACGAAACGATCTCTAAGATTATTGGTATTATTTTGTATATTATTTAAATATTCTACATTTTCGATACTCCTATACCAGCTTTTCTAGAAAAACAAGATGATTAAATGACAAAATACGAAATAATCAGTGAAGTCATACATTTTGTTCTAATTTGGAATCAATGTACATGGATTTCTTGGATTTTGTAGGAGAACTACAAGACGTTATACATAGATTAGAGACTGAAAGTCAATAATGGGCCATTTTTATTGTTTTTAAAAAATGTAACATGTTAATATCAGTTAGAATTCTAATTTAACTTTTGTGAATCGTAACATTGCATCCTTCCTTAAACCGGGAGATGTAAAGTATTGTGCGAGATCTAATTTTATATGTTTAGCGACACATTTCGAAAATCTTCAAAGAAATCTGTTAATATGAGAACATCAGGAAGTAAATAAATTTTTGTATAATCCATTAAAATTTGACATATTAAGATTGCTGCGTTTTCGACACTTCTATTCTAACTTTCTTTGAAAGACAAGATATTTATATCACAAAATCCGAATTAATCAATGAAATCACACATTTTGTCGTTATTTGAAATCAAATTACAGGATATCTTGCTTTTTGTAGTAAAAGTACAAGATTTTTAATAGAGATTAGAGATTGAAAGACAAAATTGGGCCGTTTTTGTTAATTTACTTTTCAAAAACCATTTTTCGGGGAAATACGAAAAGATCTCGAATATGATTTGTATTATTTTATGTAATATTTAAAAATTTTGAATTTTTAATACTCCTGTTTTAACTTCACTAGGAAAACAACGACATTACAACAAAAAAATAAGAAATAATCATTGAATTTAAAATTTGTATTCTTATTTCATCTTAAGTAGGCGACATTTCTTGGTGTCTGTATTAGAATAAAAAGATTCTTAACTTTGATTATAGACACAAAGGTAAAAATGGACCGTTTGTAATTATATACTTCAAGAAATGCATTATTTTGGAAGATTTTGGAAATCTCCAAAAATCCTAGTAGTCACTTGGCCACCTTGCGTGGGAAAAAAATTTCGACGTTCGGGATATAATAGAAAATTAAAACTTTCAATGGTTTTCGTCGTCGTGATGAAGAAATTTATTAGAAATTATAAAAATTAAACCCACAAACTAGAAGTACAATAAATTAAATAAATTAAATAAATTAAATAAATTAAATAAACTAAATAAACTAAATAAACTAAATAAACTAAATAAACTAAATAAACTAAATAAACTAAATAAACTAAATAAACTAAATAAACTAAATAAACTAAATAAACTAAATAAACTAAATAAACTAAATAAACTAAATAAACTAAATAAACTAAATAAACTAAATAAACTAAATAAACTAAATAAACTAAATAAACTAAATAAACTAAATAAACTAAATAAACTAAATAAACTAAATAAACTAAATAAACTAAATAAACTAAATAAACTAAATAAACTAAATAAACTAAATAAAATAAATAAACTAAATAAACTAAATAAACTAAATAAACTAAATAAACTAAATAAAGTAAATAAAGTAAATAAACTAAATAAAGTAAATAAACTAAATAAAGTAAATAAACTAAATAAACTAAATAAACTAAATAAACTAAATAAACTAAATAAACTAAATAAACTAAATAAACTAAATAAACTAAATAAACTAAATAAACTAAATAAACTAAATAAACTAAATAAACTAATAAACTAAATAAACTAAATAAACTAAATAAACTAAATAAACTAAATAAACTAAATAAACTAAATAAACTAAATAAACTAAATAAACAAAATAAACTAAATAAACTAAATAAACTAAATAAACTAAATAAACTAAATATACTAAATAAACTAAATAAATTAAATAAACTAAATAAATTAAATAAACTAAATAAACTAAATAAACTAAATAAACTAAATAAACTAAATAAACTAAATAAACTAAATAAACTAAATAAACTAAATAAACTAAATAAACTAAATAAACTAAATAAACTAAATAAACTAAATAAACTAAATAAACTAAATAAACTTATTAAACTAAATAAACTAAATAAACTAAATAAACTAAATAAACTAAATAAACTAAATAAACTAAATAAACTAAATAAACTAAATAAACTAAATAAACTAAATAAACTAAATAAACTAAATAAACTAAATAAACTAAATAAACTAAATAAACTAAATAAACTAAATAAACTAAATAAACTAAATAAACTAAATAAACTAAATAAACTAAATAAACTAAATAAACTAAATAAACTAAATAAACTATATAAACTAAATAAACTAAATAAACTAAATAAACTAAATAAACTAAATAAACTAAATAAACTAAATAAACTAAATAAACTAAATAAACTAAATAAACTAAATAAACTAAATAAACTAAATAAAGTAAATAAAGTAAATAAAGTAAATAAAGTAAATAAATTAAATAAAGTAAATAAATTAAATAAATTAAATAAATTAAATAAATTAAAAAAATTAAATAAATTAAATAAATTAAATAAATTAAATAAATTAAATAAATTAAATAAATTAAATAAATTAAATAAATTAAATAAATTAAATAAATTAAATAAATTAAATAAATTAAATAAATTAAATAAATTAAATAAATTAAATAAATTAAATAAATTAAATAAATTAAATAAATTAAATAAATTAAATAAACTAAATAAATTAAATAAATTAAATAAATTAAATAAATTAAATAAATTAAATAAATTAAATAAATTAAATAAATTAAATAAATTAAATAAATTAAATAAATTAAATAAATTAAATAAATTAAATAAATTAAATAAATTAAATAAATTAAATAAATTAAATAAATTAAATAAATTAAATAAATTAAATAAATTAAATAAATTAAATAAATTAAATAAATTAAATAAATTAAATAAATTAAATAAATTAAATAAATTAAATAAATTAAATAAATTAAATAAATTAAATAAATTAAATAAATTAAATAAATTAAATAAATTAAATAAATTAAATAAATTAAATAAATTAAATAAATTAAATAAATTAAATAAATTAAATAAATTAAATAAATTAAATAAATTAAATAAATTAAATAAATTAAATAAATTAAATAAATTAAATAAATTAAATAAATTAAATAAATTAAATAAATTAAATAAATTAAATAAATTAAATAAATTAAATAAATTAAATAATTAAATAAATTAAATAAATTAAATAAATTAAATAAATTAAATAAATTAAATAAATTAAATAAATTAAATAAATTAAATAAATTAAATAAATTAAATAAATTAAATAAATTAAATAAATTAAATAAATTAAATAAATTAAATAAATTAAATAAATTAAATAAATTAAATAAATTAAATAAATTAAATAAATTAAATAAATTAAATAAATTAAATAAATTAAATAAATTAAATAAATTAAATAAATTAAATAAATTAAATAAATTAAATAAATTAAATAAATTAAATAAATTAAATAAATTAAATAAATTAAATAAATTAAATAACTTAAATAAATTAAATAACTTAAATAAATTAAATAAGTTAAATAAATTAAATAAATTAAATAAATAAATAAATTAAATAAATTAAATAAATTAAATAAATTAAATAAATTAAATAAATTAAATAAATTAAATAAATTAAATAAATTAAATAAACTAAATAAACTAAATAAACTAAATAAACTAAATAAACTAAATAAATTAAATAAACTAAATAAATTAAATAAACTAAATAAATTAAATAAACTAAATAAATTAAATAAACTAAATAAATTAAATAAACTAAATAAATTAAATAAACTAAATAAATTAAATAAACTAAATAAATTAAATAAACTAAATAAATTAAATAAATTAAATAAATTAAATAAACTAAATAAATTAAATAAACTAAATAAATTAAATAAACTAAATAAATTAAATAAACTAAATAAATTAAATAAACTAAATAAATTAAATAAATTAAATAAATTAAATAAATTAAATAAATTAAATAAATTAAATAAATTAAATAAATTAAATAAATTAAATAAATTAAATAAATTAAATAAATTAAATAAATTAAATAAATTAAATAAATTAAATAAATTAAATAAATAAAATAAATTAAATAAATTAAATAAATTAAATAAATTAAATAATTAAATAAATTAAATAAATTAAATAAATTAAATAAATTAAATAAATTAAATAAATTAAATAAATTAAATAAATTAAATAAATTAAATAAATTAAATAAATTAAATAAATTAAATAAATTAAATAAATTAAATAAATTAAATAAATTAAATAAATTAAATAAATTAAATAAATTAAATAAATTAAATAAATTAAATAAATTAAATAAATTAAATAAATTAAATAAATTAAATAAATTAAATAAATTAAATAAATTAAATAAATTAAATAAATTAAATAAATTAAATAAATTAAATAAATTAAATAAATTAAATAAATTAAATAAATTAAATAAATTAAATAAATTAAATAAATTAAATAAATTAAATAAATTAAATTAAATAAATTTATTTAATGTTTTTAATTTATTTAATTTATTTAAAATATTTAATTTATTTAATTTATTTAATTTATTTAATTTATTTAATTTATTTGATTTATTTGATTTATTTAATTTATTTGATTTATTTGATTTATTTAATTTATTTGATTTATTTGATTTATTTAATTTATTTGATTTATTTGATTTATTTAATTTATTTGATTTATTTGATTTATTTGATTTATTTGATTTATTTGATTTATTTGATTTATTTGATTTATTTGATTTATTTGATTTATTTGATTTATTTGATTTATTTGATTTATTTGATTTATTTAATTTATTTGATTTATTTGATTTATTTAATTTATTTAATTTATTTAATTTATTTAATTTATTTAATTTATTTAATTATTTAATTTATTTAATTTATTTAATTTATTTAATTTATTTGATTTATTTAATTTATTTAATTTATTTGATTTATTTGATTTATTTGATTTATTTGATTTATTTGATTTATTTGATTTATTTGATTTATTTGATTTATTTGATTTATTTGTTTTATTTGATTTATTTGATTTATTTGTTTTATTTGATTTATTTGATTTATTTGTTTTATTTGATTTATTTGATTTATTTAATTTATTTGTTTTATTTGATTTATTTGATTTATTTGTTTTATTTGTTTTATTTGATTTATTTGATTTATTTGATTTATTTGATTTATTTGATTTATTTGATTTATTTGATTTATTTGATTTATTTGTTTTATTTGATTTATTTAATTTATTTGATTTATTTGTTTTATTTGATTTATTTCATTTATTTGTTTTATTTGATTTATTTAATTTATTTGATTTATTTGTTTTATTTGATTTATTTGATTTATTTGTTTTATTTGATTTATTTAATTTATTTAATTTATTTAATTTATTTGATTTATTTATTTATTTAATTTATTTAATTTATTTGATTTATTTAATTTATTTAATTTATTTAATTTATTTGATTTATTTAATTTATTTAATTTATTTGATTTATTTAATTTATTTATTTATTTAATTTATTTAATTTATTTAATTTATTTAATTTATTTAATTTATTTAATTTATTTAATTTATTTAATTTATTTAATTTATTTAATTTATTTAATTTATTTAATTTATTTAATTTATTTAATTTATTTAATTATTTAATTTACTTAATTTATTTAATTTATTTAATTTATTTAATTTATTTAATTTATTTAATTTATTTAATTTATTTAATTTATTTAATTTATTTAATTTATTTAATTTATTTAATTTATTTAATTTATTTAATTTATTTAATTTATTTAATTTATTTAATTTATTTAATTTATTTAATTTATTTAATTTATTTAATTTATTTAATTTATTTAATTTATTTAATTTATTTAATTTATTTAATTTATTTAATTTATTTAATTTATTTAATTTATTTAATTTATTTAATTTATTTAATTTATTTAATTTATTTAATTTATTTAATTTATTTAATTTATTTAATTTATTTAATTTATTTAATTTATTTAATTTATTTAATTTATTTAATTTATTTAATTTATTTAATTTATTTAATTTATTTAATTTATTTAATTTATTTAATTTATTTAATTTATTTAATTTATTTAATTTATTTAATTTATTTAATTTATTTAATTTATTTAATTTATTTAATTTATTTAATTTATTTAATTTATTTAATTTATTTAATTTATTTAATTTATTTAATTTATTTAATTTATTTAATTTATTTAATTTATTTAATTTATTTAATTTATTTAATTATTTAATTTATTTAATTATTTAATTTATTTAATTTATTTAATTATTTAATTTATTTAATTTATTTAATTTATTTAATTTATTTAATTTATTTAATTTATTTAATTATTTAATTTATTTAATTTATTTAATTTATTTAATTTATTTAATTTATTTAATTTATTTAATTTATTTAATTTATTTAATTTATTTAATTTATTTAATTTATTTAATTTATTTAATTTATTTAATTTATTTAATTTATTTAATTTATTTAATTTATTTAATTTATTTAATTTATTTAATTTATTTAATTTATTTAATTTATTTAATTTATTTAATTTATTTAATTTATTTAATTTATTTAATTTATTTAATTTATTTAATTTATTTAATTTATTTAATTTATTTAATTTATTTAATTTATTTAATTTATTTAATTTATTTAATTTATTTAATTTATTTAATTTATTTAATTTATTTAATTTATTTAATTTATTTAATTTATTTAATTTATTTAATTTATTTAATTTATTTAATTTATTTAATTTATTTAATTTATTTAATTTATTTAATTTATTTAATTTATTTAATTTATTTAATTTATTTAATTTATTTAATTTATTTAATTTATTTAATTTATTTAATTTATTTAATTTATTCAATTTATTCAATTTATTCAATTTATTCAATTTATTCAATTTATTCAATTTATTCAATTTATTCAATTTATTTATTTATTCAATTTATTTAATTATTTAATTTATTTAATTTATTTAATTTATTTAATTTATTAATTTATTTAATTTATTTAATTTATTTAATTTATTTAATTTATTTAATTTATTTAATTTATTTAATTTATTTAATTTATTTAATTTATTTAATTTATTTAATTTATTTAATTTATTTAATTTATTTAATTTATTTATTTATTTAATTTATTAATTTATTTAATTTATTTAATTTATTTAATTTATTTAATTTATTTAATTTATTTAATTTATTTAATTTATTTAATTTATTTAATTTATTTAATTTATTTAATTTATTTAATTTATTTATTTATTTAATTTATTTAATTTATTTAATTTATTTAATTTATTTAATTTATTTAATTTATTTAATTTATTTAATTTATTTAATTTATTTAATTTATTTAATTTATTTAATTTATTTAATTTATTTAATTTATTTAATTTATTTAATTTAATTATTAATTTATTTAATTTATTTAATTTATTTAATTTATTTAATTTATTTAATTTATTTAATTTATTTAATTTATTTAATTTATTTAATTTATTTAATTTATTTAATTTATTTAATTATTAATTTATTTAATTTATTTAATTTATTTAATTCATTTAATTTATTTAATTTATTTAATTTATTTAATTATTTAATTATTTAATTTATTTAATTTATTTAATTTATTTAATTTCATTTAATTTATTTAATTTATTTAATTTATTTAATTTATTTAATTTATTTAATTTATTTAATTTATTTAATTTATTTAATTTATTTAATTTATTTAATTTATTTAATTTATTTAATTTATTTAATATTTATTTAATTTATTTAATTTATTTAATTTATTTAATTTATTTAATTTATTTAATTTATTTAATTTATTTAATTTATTTAATTATTTAATTTATTTAATTTATTTAATTTATTTAATTTATTTAATTTATTTAATTTATTTAATTTATTTAATTTATTTAATTTATTTAATTTATTTAATTTATTTAATTTATTGAATTTATTGAATTTATTGAATTTATTGAATTTATTGAATTTATTGAATTTATTGAATTTATTGAATTTATTGAATTTATTGAATTTATTGAATTTATTGAATTTATTGAATTTATTGAATTTATTGAATTTATTGAATTTATTGAATTTATTGAATTTATTGAATTTATTGAATTTATTGAATTTATTGAATTTATTGAATTTATTGAATTTATTGAATTTATTGAATTTATTGAATTTATTGAATTTATTGAATTTATTGAATTTATTGAATTTATTGAATTTATTGAATTTATTGAATTTATTGAATTTATTGAATTTATTGAATTTATTGAATTTATTGAATTTATTGAATTTATTGAATTTATTGAATTTATTGAATTTATTGAATTTATTGAATTTATTGAATTTATTGAATTTATTGAATTTATTGAATTTATTGAATTTATTGAATTTATTGAATTATTGAATTTATGAATTTATTGAATTTATTGAATTTATTGAATTTATTGAATTTATTGAATTTATTGAATTTATTGAATTTATTGAATTTATTGAATTATTGAATTATTGAATTTATTGTATTTATTGAATTTATTGAATTTATTGAATTTATTGAATTTATTGAATTTATTGAATTTATTGAATTTATTGAATTTATTGAATTTATGAATTATTTGATTTTATTGAATTTATTGAATTTATTGAATTTATTGAATTATTGAATTATTTGAATTTATTGAATTTATTGAATTATTTGAATTATTTGAATTTATTCAATTTATTGAATTATTTGAATTTATTGATTTATTGAATTTATTGAATTTATTGAATTTATTGAATTTATTGAATTTATTGAATTATTGAATTTATTGAATTTATTGAATTTATTGAATTTATTGAATTTATTGAATTTATTGAATTTATTGAATTTATTGAATTTATTGAATTTATTGAATTTATTGAATTTTATTGAATTTATTGAATTTATTGAATTTATTGAATTTATTGAATTTATTGAATTTATTGAATTTATTGAATTTATTGAATTTATTGAATTTATTGAATTTATTGAATTTATTGAATTTATTGAATTTATTGAATTTATTGAATTTATTGAATTTATTGAATTTATTGAATTTATTGAATTTATTGAATTTATTGAATTTATTGAATTTATTGAATTTATTGAATTTATTGAATTATTGAATTTATTGAATTTATTGAATTTATTGAATTTATTGAATTTATTGAATTTATTGAATTTATTGAATTTATTGAATTTATTGAATTTATTGAATTTATTGAATTTATTGAATTTATTGAATTTATTGAATTTATTGAATTTATTGAATTTATTGAATTTATTGAATTTATTGAATTTATTGAATTTATTGAATTTATTGAATTTATTGTATTTATTGAATTTATTGAATTTATTGAATTTATTGAATTTATTGAATTGATTATTGAATTATTTGAATTTATTGAATTTATTGAATTTATTGAATTTATTGAATTTATTGAATTATTTGATTTATTGAATTTATTGAATTATTTGAATTATTTGAATTTATTCAATTTATTGAATTATTTGAATTTATTGAATTTATTGAATTTATTGAATTTATTGAATTTATTGAATTTATTGAATTTATTGAATTTATTGAATTTATTGAATTTATTGAATTTATTGAATTTATTGAATTTATTGAATTTATTGAATTTATTGAATTTATTGAATTTATTGAATTTATTGAATTTATTGAATTATTGAATTTATTGAATTTATTGAATTTATTGAATTTATTGAATTTATTGAATTTATTGAATTTATTGAATTTATTGAATTTATTGAATTTATTGAATTTATTGAATTTATTGAATTTATTGAATTTATTGAATTTATTGAATTTATTGAATTTATTGAATTTATTGAATTTATTGAATTTATTGAATTTATTGAATTTATTGATTTATTGAATTTATTGAATTTATTGAATTTATTGAATTTATTGAATTTATTGAATTTATTGAATTTATTGAATTTATTGAATTTATTGAATTTATTGAATTTATTGAATTTATTGAATTTATTGAATTTATTGAATTTATTGAATTTATTGAATTTATTGAATTTATTGAATTTATTGAATTTATTGAATTTATTGAATTTATTGAATTTATTGAATTTATTGAATTTATTGAATTTATTGAATTTATTGAATTTATTGAATTTATTGAATTTATTGAATTTATTGAATTTATTGAATTTATTGAATTTATTGAATTTATTGAATTTATTGAATTTATTGAATTTATTGAATTTATTGAATTTATTGAATTTATTGTATTTATTGAATTTATTGAATTTATTGAATTTATTGATTTAATTATTGAATTTATTGAATTTATTGAATTTATTGAATTTATTGAATTTATTGAATTTATTGAATTTATTGAATTTTTGAATTTATTGAATTTATTGAATTATTTGAATTATTTGAATTTATTCAATTTATTGAATTTATTTTGAATTTATTGAATTTATTGAATTTATTGAATTTATTGAATTTATTGAATTTATTGAATTTATTGAATTTATTGAATTTATTGAATTTATTGAATTTATTGAATTTATTGAATTTATTGAATTTATTGAATTTATTGAATTTATTGAATTTATTGAATTTATTGAATTTATTGAATTTATTGAATTTATTGAATTTATTGAATTTATTGAATTTATTGAATTTAGTGAATTTATTGAATTTATTGAATTTATTGAATTTATTGAATTTATTGAATTTATTGAATTTATTGAATTTATTGAATTTAATTGATTTATTGAATTTATTGAATTTATTGAATTTATTGAATTTTATTGAATTATTATTATTGAATTTATTGAATTTATTGAATTTATTGAATTTATTGAATTTATTGAATTTATTGATTTATTGAATTTATTGAATTTATTGAATTTATTGAATTTATTGAATTTATTGAATTTATTGAATTTATTGAATTTATTGAATTTATTGAATTTATTGAATTTATTGAATTTATTGAATTTATTGAATTTATTGAATTTATTGAATTATTGAATTTATTGAATTTATTGAATTTATTGAATTTATTGAATTTATTGAATTTATTGAATTTATTTAATTTATTGAATTTATTTAATTTATTGAATTTATTTAATTTATTTAATTTATTTAATTTATTTAATTTATTTAATTTATTTAATTTATTTAATTTATTTAATTTATTTAATTTATTTAATTTATTTAATTTATTTAATTTATTTAATTTATTTAAGATGTTGGAAGAATTGCCGTGTTTCTTGGCGCGCCGGTCGGAACCTACCTAGAGGACCCTCCATATCAATCCTTGAATATTGAAAATTACCCGCCTCATTGGACACGGACATTAAATTAAATAAAGGATTAGACGTTTTTAGAAGGATATCTTTGTTAAAAACTGTACAGAAATATAATTTTTTTAAATGGAAATATTATTCATCCATGGGATGGTAATATAGATAGCGAGTATCTACTGAAAATGAAGAATTTATAAATATCCTATGAAATTAAGAAAATAATCTTAGACATATTCTCGTTCTTCTCCGCATCAATCAGTTTTGTTGAGTAAATTAGCAAAATTAGCCTATTTTCGTCTTTTCTGTGTCTAATCTAGTTCCAGAATCTAGTACTTTTCTTACAAAATCCAAGCCACCCCACACGCGGAGTTCCCGACCAGTAATTAATTTCATGTACTAGCTTTTTTATATCACCCTGTATAACAGCAACTTGTTACACACATAACACATACTTACAGTTCCGCAATAAATCTAACTGACAATTTAGACCTTAATTTGATACACACATTGAATAATAATTACCATTATTTGTAAATTAATATATAGCCTGAGGGTGTTCTAGAAGTCAAATCTTACACTACTTTCGGAGAAAGTCAAAAATGTGCCGAGATTTACAAAACTTCCCAAAAAAGAACATTTCTTGAAGTATATTAATACAAACGGTCCATTTTTGACTTTCTGTCTATAATCTAAGATCAGACACTTGTAATTCTAATATTAAAACCAAGAAGGGCCACATAGTTAGAAGAAATACGAACAAAAATTTTAATTCAATGATTATTTCTTTCTTATTGTTGCAATTTCTTTGTTTTCCTAGTAAAGTTACAAGAGGAGTACCAAAAATTCATGACTTTTAAATATTATATGAAATAAAAGTAGATAGATGTTGGAAAAATTGCCGTGTTTCTTGGCGCACCGGTCAGAACCTACGTAGAAGACCCTCCATATCAACCCGTTGGATATTGAATATCACCCGCCTCATTGGACACGGACATTAAACTAAATAAAGGATTGGACGTTTTTAGAAGGATATTTTTGTTAAAAACTGTACAGAAATGCAATTTTTTTAAATGGAAATATTATACATCCATGGATGGGAATATAGATAGCGAATATCTACTGAAAATGAAGAATTTATAAATATCTTATACAATTAATCCAATAATTTTAGACATATTCTCTAATTCTCTGAATCAATCAGTTTAGGGGAGTAAATTAACAAAATTAGCCTATTTTCGTCTTTCCGTCTCTAATCTAATTCCAGAGTCTTGTACTTCTCTTACAAAACACAAGTAATGCAAATGAACTGAATCAAGATTTGAACAAAATTTTTGAATTCATAGAATATTTTCCATCTTGTACTGTAATTCCCTTGTTTTCCCAGAAAAGTTAGTAAGAAGTATTGATAATGAAAAAATTTTAAATTATTTTGCAAAATTAGACCAGGAATTTTAGAGATCTTTCCGTATTTCCCTGAAAAATAAGTTTCCGGGTGTAAATTATTACAAATAGCCCCATTTTCGGATCTCCTTCTCCAATCTAAGTTTGGAATCTTGTACTTCTCATATAAAATCCAAGAAATGCTGGTAAGTTGAGTTTAAATTAGAGCCAAACATCTAAATTCAAAGGATATTTCGAATTTCCATATTTTCCTAGAGATATTATAACGAATGAATCTAAAATGGAGGATTTTTAGAATACTACTCTAAATAAAATTAATATGCTTGGAGTAATTTTCGTATTTGCCTTAAAAATGGAATACAAGGAGATTACGGCACAAAATACGAAGGAATCATTGAATTTAGACTTTTCGTTCTAATTTGAGCTCAATTTAGACTAAATGGGTCGTTTTTATTAACTTACGCTTCAAAACTCATTTTTTAGGGAAATATGAATAGATCTCGAAGATTAGTAGTATTATTTTGCATGAACTCTTGCATTTTTGATACTTCTTAATACGTTGTCTTGGAAAACTCAATATACTTACATTTCTTGGTTTTTGTAGTAGAAGTACAAGATTGTGAACTGAGATCAGAGATAGAGAGCTCAAAATGGACCCTTTTGGGTTAATTTACATCCCGAAATTTATTTTTCAAGGAAATACAAAAGGAACTATAAGATTATTATTTTTTTCTATAATATTTAATTAATCCTGCATTTTCAGAAATGCAAGTATATTGAGTTTTCCAATACAACGTATTAAAGAAGTATGAAAAATGTAAGATTTCATGCAAAAAAATTCTATTTATCTTAGAGATCTATTTATATTTCCCTAAAAAATGGCTTTTGGAGCGTAAGATAAAAAGAACGACCCATTTAGTCAATAGTTTAGGGTAAATTAAGCTCAAATTGGAACAAAAAGTCTAAATTCTATGATTTCATCGTATATTGTATCGTAATCTCCTTGTAATCCATTTTTAAGGGAAATACGAAAATATCTCCAAGAATATTTGATTTATTAAGAGTAGTATTCTAAAAATCCCCATTTTCGATTCTTTCGTTATAACATCACTAGGAAAATATGGAAATACGAAATAATCATTGAATTTAGCCGTTTGGCTCAAATTACATCACTAGGAAAATATGGAAATACGAAATAATCATTGAATTTAGCCGTTTGGCTCAAATTTAAACTTAACTTACTAGCATTTCTTGGATTTTATATGAGAAGTACAAGATTCCAAACTTAGATTGGAGAATGGAATTCGAAAATTGGCTAATTGTGATAATTTACATCCGGAAACTAATTTTTCCGGAAAATACGGAAAGATCTCTGTAATTACAGGTCTAATTTTGTAAAATAATTTACGAAATAATAATTGAATTTAGATGTTTGGTTCTAATTTAAACTCCACTTACTAGCAATTCTTGGATTTTTATGAGAAGTAAAAGATTGCAAACTTAGATTGGAGAATTAAAGCCGAAAATGGGCCATGTGTGATAATTTACATCCGGAAACTTATTTTTCAGGGAAATACGAAAAGATCTCTAAAACCACTGGAAATATCGATTGTGCAAGGTTCTTAAATTTCTTATAAAACTAAACCAATAATCTCCGAGATAATATCGTATTTTCCTGAAAAATAAATTTTGGGAAGTTGATTTACATAAATGGTCCATTTTTGATTTTCTGCCTATAATCTAAGTTCAGAATCTTGCACTTCTACTTCAAAATCCAAGAAATGTATGGAAAATAAGTTCAAATTAGAATCAAATACGTGAATTCAATGATTATTTCCAATTCTGAGCTGTAATTGCCTTTGTTTTCCTAGAAAGATTATTACAGAAGTATCGAAAATGCAGAATTCTCAAATATTTTAGAAAATTAAAATAATTATCTTAAAGATCTTTCCGTATTTCCCTGAAAAATATGTCTCGGAATGGTAGTTACCACAAATGGCACTTTTTGACTTTCTGTCTATAATCTAAGTTCAGGATTTAGTACTTCTACTATGAAAACCAAGAATGGAGCTTAATTCTTTCGAAATAATCATAAATCACCTAAATTCGATGATTTTCTCGTATTTCCTTATTTTAATGGAGAAGTTGTTATAACTTTTGTTACAAAAGAATCGAAAATGCAGGTTTTTTAATATGTTACCCTAAATAAAACTTGTTATCTCTGAAATATATTCGTATTTCCCTTAAAAATGGATAAAAATGAGATTACAGCACAGAATATGAAGAAATCATTGAATATAGACATTTTGTTCTAATTTGGATACAATTTACTTTAGATTAGAGATTGAAAGTCCAAAATAGGTCGTTTTTACTAACTTACGTTCTAAAACCCATTTCTCATTGAAATATGAATAGATCTCTAATATTGAGAGCATGATTTTGTATATTATTCAATAGCCTTGCAGTTTTGATACTTCTTTATAAGTTCTCTTGGAAAATAAGGAAATTACAACTCTAAATACGGAAAAAATCATTGAATTTAAAGTTTTTGTTCTTATTTCGACTAAATTAGGTCGCATTTCTTGGTCTTTGTATTAGAACTTCAAGATTCTGAACTTAGATTGTAGACTGAATGACAAAAATGGGCCATTTGTATTAATTTACTTTCCGAAACCTATTTCGCAGAGGAATACGAGAAGATTTCTAAGATTATCTGTTTTATTTGGTATAATATTAAAAAATCCTGCCTTTTCGATATTTCGATAATAACTTTTTCTTCCTTTTCGATATTTCTATAATAACTTTTCTAAGAGAACAAAAGAATTACAGCACAAAATACGAAATAATCACTAAATTTAGCAGTTTTGTGCTAATTTGGACTAAATTTATTTGCATTTCTTGGTTTTTGTGGAAGAAGAACAGGGTTCTGAACTTTAGACTAAAGTCGGAAAGTCCAAAATGGGCCGTTTGTGTCAATATCAATCCCGAAATTAACTATTCAAGGAAATACGAAACGATCTCTAAGATTATTGGTATTATTTTGTATATTATTTAAATATTCTACATTTTCGATACTCCTATACCAGCTTTTCTAGAAAAACAAGATGATTAAATCACAAAATACGAAATAATCAGTGAAGTCATACATTTTGTTCTAATTTGGAATCAATGTACATGGATTTCTTGGATTTTGTAGGAGAACTACAAGACGTTATACATAGATTAGAGACTGAAAGTCAATAATGGGCCATTTTTATTGTTTTTAAAAAATGTAACATGTTAATATCAGTTAGAATTCTAATTTAACTTTTGTGAATCGTAACATTGCATCCTTCCTTAAACCGGGAGATGTAAAGTATTGTGCGAGATCTAATTTTATATGTTTAGCGACACATTTCGAAAATCTTCAAAGAAATCTGTTAATATGAGAACATCAGGAAGTAAATAAATTTTTGTATAATCCATTAAAATTTGACATATTAAGATTGCTGCGTTTTCGACACTTCTATTCTAACTTTCTTTGAAAGACAAGATATTTATATCACAAAATCCGAATTAATCAATGAAATCACACATTTTGTCGTTATTTGAAATCAAATTACAGGATATCTTGCTTTTTGTAGTAAAAGTACAAGATTTTTAATAGAGATTAGAGATTGAAAGACAAAATTGGGCCGTTTTTGTTAATTTACTTTTCAAAAACCATTTTTCGGGGAAATACGAAAAGATCTCGAATATGATTTGTATTATTTTATGTAATATTTAAAAATTTTGAATTTTTAATACTCCTGTTTTAACTTCACTAGGAAAACAACGACATTACAACAAAAAAATAAGAAATAATCATTGAATTTAAAATTTGTATTCTTATTTCATCTTAAGTAGGCGACATTTCTTGGTGTCTGTATTAGAATAAAAAGATTCTTAACTTTGATTATAGACACAAAGGTAAAAATGGACCGTTTGTAATTATATACTTCAAGAAATGCATTATTTTGGAAGATTTTGGAAATCTCCAAAAATCCTAGTAGTCACTTGGCCACCTTGCGTGGGAAAAAAATTTCGACGTTCGGGATATAATAGAAAATTAAAACTTTCAATGGTTTTCGTCGTTGTGATGAAGAAATTTATTAGAAATTATAAAAATTAAACCCACAAACTAGAAGTACAATAAATTAAATAAATTAAACAAATTAAATAAATTAAATAAATTAAATAAATTAAATAAATTAAATAAATTAAATAAATTAAACAAATTAAATAAATTAAATAAATTAAACAAATTAAACAAATTAAATAAATTAAATAAATTAAATAAATTAAATAAATTAAATAAATTAAATAAATTAAATAAATTAAATAAATTAAACAAATTAAATAAATTAAATAAATTAAATAAATTAAATAAATTAAATAAATTAAATAAATTAAACAAATTAAAAAATTAAATAAATTAAATAAATTAAACAAATTAAAAAAATTAAACAAATTAAAAAAATTAAATAAATTAAATAAATTAAACAAATTAAACAAATTAAAGAAATTAAATAAATTAAATAAATTAAATAAATTAAATAAATTAAATAAATTAAATAAATTAAATAAATTAAATAAATTAAATAAATTAAATAAATTAAATAAATTAAATAAATTAAATAAATTAAATAAATTAAATAAATTAAATAAATTAAATAAATTAAATAAATTAAATAAATTAAATAAATTAAATAAATTAAATAAATTAAATAAATTAAATAAATTAAATAAATTAAATAAATTAAATAAATTAAATAAATTAAATAAATTAAATAAATTAAATAAATTAAATAAATTAAATAAATTAAATAAATTAAATAATAAATAAATTAAATAAATTAAATAAATTAAATAAATTAAATAAATTAAATAAATTAAATAAATTAAATAAATTAAATAAATTAAATAAATTAAATAAATTAAATAAATTAAATAAATTAAATAAATTAAATAAATTAAATAAATTAAATAAATTAAATAAATTAAATAAATTAAATAAATTAAATAAATTAAATAAATTAAATAAATTAAATAAATTAAATAAATTAAATAAATTAAATAAATTAAATAAATTAAATAAATTAAATAAATTAAATAAATTAAATAAATTAAATAAATTAAATAAATTAAATAAATTAAATAAATTAAATAAATTAAATAAATTAAATAAATTAAATAAATTAAATAAATTAAATAAATTAAATAAATTAAATAAATTAAATAAATTAAATAAATTAAATAAATTAAATAAATTAAATAAATTAAATAAATTAAATAAATTAAATAAATTAAATAAATTAAATAAATTAAATAAATTAAATAAATTAAATAAATTAAATAAATTAAATAAATTAAATAAATTAAATAAATTAAATAAATTAAATAAATTAAATAAATTAAATAAATTAAATAAATTAAATAAATTAAATAAATTAAATAAATTAAATAAATTAAATAAATTAAATAAATTAAATAAATTAAATAAATTAAATAAATTAAATAAATTAAATAAATTAAATAAATTAAATAAATTAAATAAATTAAATAAATTAAATAAATTAAATAAATTAAATAAATTAAATAAATTAAATAAATTAAATAAATTAAATAAATTAAATAAATTAAATAAATTAAATAAATTAAATAAATTAAATAAATTAAATAAATTAAATAAATTAAATAAATTAAATAAATTAAATAAATTAAATAAATTAAATAAATTAAATAAATTAAATAAATTAAATAAATTAAATAAATTAAATAAATTAAATAAATTAAATAAATTAAATAAATTAAATAAATTAAATAAATTAAATAAATTAAATAAATTAAATAAATTAAATAAATTAAATAAATTAAATAAATTAAATAAATTAAATAACTTAAATAAATTAAATAACTTAAATAAATTAAATAAGTTAAATAAATTAAATAAATTAAATAAATAAATAAATTAAATAAATTAAATAAATTAAATAAATTAAATAAATTAAATAAATTAAATAAATTAAATAAATTAAATAAACTAAATAAACTAAATAAACTAAATAAACTAAATAAATTAAATAAACTAAATAAATTAAATAAACTAAATAAATTAAATAAACTAAATAAATTAAATAAACTAAATAAATTAAATAAACTAAATAAATTAAATAAACTAAATAAATTAAATAAACTAAATAAATTAAATAAATTAAATAAATTAAATAAATTAAATAAACTAAATAAATTAAATAAACTAAATAAATTAAATAAACTAAATAAATTAAATAAATTAAATAAACTAAATAAATTAAATAAACTAAATAAATTAAATAAATTAAATAAATTAAATAAATTAAATAAATTAAATAAATTAAATAAATTAAATAAATTAAATAAATTAAATAAATTAAATAAATTAAATAAATTAAATAAATTAAATAAATTAAATAAATTAAATAAATTAAATAAATTAAATAAATTAAATAAATTAAATAAATTAAATAAATTAAATAAATTAAATAAATTAAATAAATTAAATAAATTAAATAAATTAAATAAATTAAATAAATTAAATAAATTAAATAAATTAAATAAATTAAGTAAATTAAATAAATTAAATAAATTAAATAAATTAAATAAATTAAATAAATTAAATAAATTAAATAAATTAAATAAATTAAATAAATTAAATAAATTAAATAAATTAAATAAATTAAATAAATTAAATAAATTAAATAAATTAAATAAATTAAATAAATTAAATAAATTAAATAAATTAAATAAATTAAATAAATTAAATAAATTAAATAAATTAAATAAATTAAATAAATTAAATAAATTAAATAAATTAAATAAATTAAATAAATTAAATAAATTAAATAAATTAAATAAATTAAATAAATTAAATAAATTAAATAAATTAAATAAATTAAATAAATTAAATAAATTAAATAAATTAAATTAAATAAATTTATTTAATGTTTTTAATTTATTTAATTTATTTAAAATATTTAATTTATTTAATTTATTTAATTTATTTAATTTATTTAATTTATTTGATTTATTTGATTTATTTAATTTATTTGATTTATTTGATTTATTTAATTTATTTGATTTATTTGATTTATTTAATTTATTTGATTTATTTGATTTATTTAATTTATTTGATTTATTTGATTTATTTGATTTATTTGATTTATTTGATTTATTTGATTTATTTGATTTATTTGATTTATTTGATTTATTTGATTTATTTGATTTATTTGATTTATTTAATTTATTTGATTTATTTGATTTATTTAATTTATTTAATTTATTTAATTTATTTAATTTATTTAATTTATTTAATTTATTTAATTTATTTAATTTATTTAATTTATTTAATTTATTTGATTTATTTAATTTATTTAATTTATTTGATTTATTTGATTTATTTGATTTATTTGATTTATTTGATTTATTTGATTTATTTGATTTATTTGATTTATTTGATTTATTTGATTTATTTGTTTTATTTGATTTATTTGATTTATTTGTTTTATTTGATTTATTTGATTTATTTGTTTTATTTGATTTATTTGATTTATTTAATTTATTTGTTTTATTTGATTTATTTGATTTATTTGTTTTATTTGTTTTATTTGATTTATTTGATTTATTTGATTTATTTGATTTATTTGATTTATTTGATTTATTTGATTTATTTGATTTATTTGTTTTATTTGATTTATTTAATTTATTTGATTTATTTGTTTTATTTGATTTATTTCATTTATTTGTTTTATTTGATTTATTTAATTTATTTGATTTATTTGTTTTATTTGATTTATTTGATTTATTTGTTTTATTTGATTTATTTAATTTATTTAATTTATTTAATTTATTTGATTTATTTAATTTATTTAATTTATTTAATTTATTTGATTTATTTAATTTATTTAATTTATTTAATTTATTTGATTTATTTAATTTATTTAATTTATTTGATTTATTTAATTTATTTAATTTATTTAATTTATTTAATTTATTTAATTTATTTAATTTATTTAATTTATTTAATTTATTTAATTTATTTAATTTATTTAATTTATTTAATTTATTTAATTTATTTAATTTATTTAATTTATTTAATTTATTTAATTTATTTAATTTATTTAATTTATTTAATTTATTTAATTTATTTAATTTATTTAATTTATTTAATTTATTTAATTTATTTAATTTATTTAATTTATTTAATTTATTTAATTTACTTAATTTATTTAATTTATTTAATTTATTTAATTTATTTAATTTATTTAATTTATTTAATTTATTTAATTTATTTAATTTATTTAATTTATTTAATTTATTTAATTTATTTAATTTATTTAATTATTTAATTTATTTAATTTATTTAATTTATTTAATTTATTTAATTTATTTAATTTATTTAATTTATTTAATTTATTTAATTTATTTAATTTATTTAATTTATTTAATTTATTTAATTTATTTAATTTATTTAATTTATTTAATTTATTTAATTTATTTAATTTATTTAATTTATTTAATTTATTTAATTTATTTAATTTATTTAATTCATTTAATTTATTTAATTTATTTAATTTATTTAATTTATTTAATTTATTTAATTTATTTAATTTATTTAATTTATTTAATTTATTTAATTTATTTAATTTATTTAATTTATTTAATTTATTTAATTTATTTAATTTATTTAATTTATTTAATTTATTTAATTTATTTAATTTATTTAATTTATTTAATTTATTTAATTTATTTAATTTATTTAATTTATTTAATTTATTTAATTTATTTAATTTATTTAATTTATTTAATTTATTTAATTTATTTAATTTATTTAATTTATTTAATTTATTTAATTTATTTAATTTATTTAATTTATTTAATTTATTTAATTTATTTAATTTATTTAATTTATTTAATTTATTTAATTTATTTAATTTATTTAATTTATTTAATTTATTTAATTTATTTAATTTATTTAATTTATTTAATTTATTTAATTTATTTAATTTATTTAATTTATTTAATTTATTTAATTTATTTAATTTATTTAATTTATTTAATTTATTTAATTTATTTAATTTATTTAATTTATTTAATTTATTTAATTTATTTAATTTATTTAATTTATTTAATTTATTTAATTTATTTAATTTATTTAATTTATTTAATTTATTTAATTTATTTAATTTATTTAATTTATTTAATTTATTTAATTTATTTAATTTATTTAATTTATTTAATTTATTTAATTTATTTAATTTATTTAATTCATTTAATTTATTTAATTTATTTAATTTATTTAATTTATTTAATTTATTTAATTTATTTAATTTATTTAATTTATTTAATTTATTTAATTTATTTAATTTATTTAATTTATTTAATTTATTTAATTTATTTAATTTATTTAATTTATTTAATTTATTTAATTTATTTAATTTATTTAATTTATTTAATTTATTTAATTTATTTAATTTATTTAATTTATTCAATTTATTCAATTTATTCAATTTATTTAATTTATTTAATTTATTTAATTTATTCAATTTATTTAATTTATTTAATTTATTTAATTTATTTAATTTATTTAATTTATTTAATTTATTTAATTTATTTAATTTATTTAATTTATTTAATTTATTTAATTTATTTAATTTATTTAATTTATTTAATTTATTTAATTTATTTAATTTATTTAATTTATTTAATTTATTTAATTTATTTAATTTATTTAATTTATTTAATTTATTTAATTTATTTAATTTATTTAATTTATTTAATTTATTTAATTTATTTAATTTATTTAATTTATTTAATTTATTTAATTTATTTAATTTATTTAATTTATTTAATTTATTTAATTTATTTAATTTATTTAATTTATTTAATTTATTTAATTTATTTAATTTATTTAATTTATTTAATTTATTTAATTTATTTAATTTATTTAATTTATTTAATTTATTTAATTTATTTAATTTATTTAATTTATTTAATTTATTTAATTTATTTAATTTATTTAATTTATTTAATTTATTTAATTTATTTAATTTATTTAATTTATTTAATTTATTTAATTTATTTAATTTATTTAATTCATTTAATTTATTTAATTTATTTAATTTATTTAATTCATTTAATTTATTTAATTTATTTAATTTATTTAATTTATTTAATTCATTTAATTCATTTAATTTATTTAATTTATTTAATTTATTTAATTTATTTAATTTATTTAATTTATTTAATTTATTTAATTTATTTAATTTATTTAATTTATTTAATTTATTTAATTTATTTAATTTATTTAATTTATTTAATTTATTTAATTTATTTAATTTATTTAATTTATTTAATTTATTTAATTTATTTAATTTATTTAATTTATTTAATTTATTTAATTTATTTAATTTATTTAATTTATTTAATTTATTTAATTTATTTAATTTATTTAATTTATTTAATTTATTTAATTTATTTAATTTATTTAATTTATTTAATTTATTGAATTTATTGAATTTATTGAATTTATTGAATTTATTGAATTTATTGAATTTATTGAATTTATTGAATTTATTGAATTTATTGAATTTATTGAATTTATTGAATTTATTGAATTTATTGAATTTATTGAATTTATTGAATTTATTGAATTTATTGAATTTATTGAATTTATTGAATTTATTGAATTTATTGAATTTATTGAATTTATTGAATTTATTGAATTTATTGAATTTATTGAATTTATTGAATTTATTGAATTTATTGAATTTATTGAATTTATTGAATTTATTGAATTTATTGAATTTATTGAATTTATTGAATTTATTGAATTTATTGAATTATTGAATTTATTGAATTTATTGAATTTATTGAATTTATTGAATTTATTGAATTTATTGAATTTATTGAATTTATTGAATTTATTGAATTTATTGAATTTATTGAATTTATTGAATTTATTGAATTTATTGAATTTATTGAATTTATTGAATTTATTGAATTTATTGAATTTATTGAATTTATTGAATTTATTGAATTTATTGAATTTATTGAATTTATTGAATTTATTGAATTTATTGAATTTATTGAATTTATTGAATTTATTGAATTTATTGAATTTATTGAATTTATTGAATTTATTGAATTTATTGAATTTATTGAATTTATTGAATTTATTGAATTTATTGAATTTATTGAATTTATTGAATTTATTGAATTTATTGAATTTATTGAATTTATTGAATTTATTGAATTATTTGAATTTATTGAATTTATTGAATTATTTGAATTATTTGAATTTATTCAATTTATTGAATTATTTGAATTTATTGAATTTATTGAATTTATTGAATTTATTGAATTTATTGAATTTATTGAATTTATTGAATTTATTGAATTTATTGAATTTATTGAATTTATTGAATTTATTGAATTTATTGAATTTATTGAATTTATTGAATTTATTGAATTTATTGAATTTATTGAATTTATTGAATTTATTGAATTTATTGAATTTATTGAATTTATTGAATTTATTGAATTTATTGAATTTATTGAATTTATTGAATTTATTGAATTTATTGAATTTATTGAATTTATTGAATTTATTGAATTTATTGAATTTATTGAATTTATTGAATTTATTGAATTTATTGAATTTATTGAATTTATTGAATTTATTGAATTTATTGAATTTATTGAATTTATTGAATTTATTGAATTTATTGAATTTATTGAATTTATTGAATTTATTGAATTTATTGAATTTATTGAATTTATTGAATTTATTGAATTTATTGAATTTATTGAATTTATTGAATTTATTGAATTTATTGAATTTATTGAATTTATTGAATTTATTGAATTTATTGAATTTATTGAATTTATTGAATTTATTGAATTTATTGAATTTATTGAATTTATTGAATTTATTGAATTTATTGAATTTATTGAATTTATTGAATTTATTGAATTTATTGAATTTATTTAATTTATTGAATTTATTTAATTTATTTAATTTATTTAATTTATTTAATTTATTTAATTTATTTAATTTATTTAATTTATTTAATTTATTTAATTTATTTAATTTATTTAATTTATTTAATTTATTTAATTTATTTAATTTATTTAATTTATTTAATTTATTTAATTTATTTAATTTATTTAATTTATTTAATTTATTTAAGATGTTGGAAGAATTGCCGTGTTTCTTGGCGCGCCGGTCGGAACCTACCTAGAGGACCCTCCATATCAATTCCTTGAATATTGAAAATTACCCGCCTCATTGGACACGGACATTAAATTAAATAAAGGATTAGACGTTTTTAGAAGGATATCTTTGTTAAAAACTGTACAGAAATATAATTTTTTTAAATGGAAATATTATTCATCCATGGGATGGTAATATAGATAGCGAGTATCTACTGAAAATGAAGAATTTATAAATATCCTATGAAATTAAGAAAATAATCTTAGACATATTCTCGTTCTTCTCCGCATCAATCAGTTTTGTTGAGTAAATTAGCAAAATTAGCCTATTTTCGTCTTTCTGTGTCTAATCTAGTTCCAGAATCTAGTACTTTTCTTACAAAATCCAAGCCACCCCACACGCGGAGTTCCCGACCAGTAATTAATTTCATGTACTAGCTTTTTTATATCACCCTGTATAACAGCAACTTGTTACACACATAACACATACTTACAGTTCCGCAATAAATCTAACTGACAATTTAGACCTTAATTTGATACACACATTGAATAATAATTACCATTATTTGTAAATTAATATATAGCCTGAGGGTGTTCTAGAAGTCAAATCTTACACTACTTTCGGAGAAAGTCAAAAATGTGCCGAGATTTACAAAACTTCCCAAAAAAGAACATTTCTTGAAGTATATTAATACAAACGGTCCATTTTTGACTTTCTGTCTATAATCTAAGATCAGACACTTGTAATTCTAATATTAAAACCAAGAAGGGCCACATAGTTTAGAAGAAATACGAACAAAAATTTTAAATTCAATGATTATTTCTTTCTTATTGTTGCAATTTCTTTGTTTTCCTAGTAAAGTTACAAGAGGAGTACCAAAAATTCATGACTTTTAAATATTATATGAAATAAAAGTAGATAGATGTTGGAAAAATTGCCGTGTTTCTTGGCGCACCGGTCAGAACCTACGTAGAAGACCCTCCATATCAACCCGTTGGATATTGAATATCACCCGCCTCATTGGACACGGACATTAAACTAAATAAAGGATTGGACGTTTTTAGAAGGATATTTTTGTTAAAAACTGTACAGAAATGCAATTTTTTTAAATGGAAATATTATACATCCATGGGATGGGAATATAGATAGCGAATATCTACTGAAAATGAAGAATTTATAAATATCTTATACAATTAATCCAATAATTTTAGACATATTCTCTAATTCTCTGAATCAATCAGTTTAGGGGAGTAAATTAACAAAATTAGCCTATTTTCGTCTTTCCGTCTCTAATCTAATTCCAGAGTCTTGTACTTCTCTTACAAAACACAAGTAATGCAAATGAACTGAATCAAGATTTGAACAAAATTTTTGAATTCATAGAATATTTTCCATCTTGTACTGTAATTCCCTTGTTTTCCCAGAAAAGTTAGTAAGAAGTATTGATAATGAAAAATTTTAAATTATTTTGCAAAATTAGACCAGGAATTTTAGAGATCTTTCCGTATTTCCCTGAAAAATAAGTTTCCGGGTGTAAATTATTACAAATAGCCCATTTTCGGATCTCCTTCTCCAATCTAAGTTTGGAATCTTGTACTTCTCATATAAAATCCAAGAAATGCTGGTAAGTTGAGTTTAAATTAGAGCCAAACATCTAAATTCAAAGGATATTTCGAATTTCCATATTTTCCTAGAGATATTATAACGAATGAATCTAAAATGGAGGATTTTTAGAATACTACTCTAAATAAAATTAATATGCTTGGAGTAATTTTCGTATTTGCCTTAAAAATGGAATACAAGGAGATTACGGCACAAAATACGAAGGAATCATTGAATTTAGACTTTTCGTTCTAATTTGAGCTCAATTTAGACTAAATGGGTCGTTTTTATTAACTTACGCTTCAAAACTCATTTTTTAGGGAAATATGAATAGATCTCGAAGATTAGTAGTATTATTTTGCATGAACTCTTGCATTTTTGATACTTCTTAATACGTTGTCTTGGAAAACTCAATATACTTACATTTCTTGGTTTTTGTAGTAGAAGTACAAGATTGTGAACTGAGATCAGAGATAGAGAGCTCAAAATGGACCTTTTGGGTTAATTTACATCCCGAAATTTATTTTTCAAGGAAATACAAAAGGAACTATAAGATTATTATTTTTTTCTATAATATTTAATTAATCCTGCATTTTCAAGAAATGCAAGTATATTGAGTTTTCCAATACAACGTATTAAAGAAGTATGAAAAATGTAAGATTTCATGCAAAAAAATTCTATTTATCTTAGAGATCTATTTATATTTCCCTAAAAAATGGCTTTTGGAGCGTAAGATAAAAAGAACGACCCATTTAGTCAATAGTTTAGGGTAAATTAAGCTCAAATTGGAACAAAAAGTCTAAATTCTATGATTTCATCGTATATTGTATCGTAATCTCCTTGTAATCCATTTTTAAGGGAAATACGAAAATATCTCCAAGAATATTTGATTTATTAAGAGTAGTATTCTAAAAAATCCCCATTTTCGATTCTTTCGTTATAACATCACTAGGAAAATATGGAAATACGAAATAATCATTGAATTTATTTAATTTATTTAATTTATTTAATTTATTTAATTTATTTAATTTATTTAATTTATTTAATTTATTTAATTTATTTAATTTATTTAATTTATTTAATTTATTTAATTTATTTAATTTATTTAATTTATTTAATTTATTTAATTTATTTAATTTATTTAATTTATTTAATTTATTTAATTTATTTAATTTATTTAATTTATTTAATTTATTTAATTTATTTAATTTATTTAATTTATTTAATTTATTTAATTTATTTAATTTATTTAATTTATTTAATTTATTTAATTTATTTAATTTATTTAATTTATTTAATTTATTTAATTTATTTAATTTATTTAATTTATTTAATTTATTTAATTTATTTAATTTATTTAATTTATTTAATTTATTTAATTTATTTAATTTATTTAATTTATTTAATTTATTTAATTTATTTAATTTATTTAATTTATTTAATTTATTTAATTTATTTAATTTATTTAATTTATTTAATTTATTTAATTTATTTAATTTATTTAATTTATTTAATTTATTTAATTTATTTAATTTATTTAATTTATTTAATTTATTTAACTTATTTAATTTATTTAATTTATTTAATTTATTTAATTTATTTAATTTATTTAATTTATTTAATTTATTTAATTTATTTAATTTATTTAATTTATTTAATTTATTTAATTTATTTAATTTATTTAATTTATTTAATTTATTTAATTTATTTAATTTATTTAATTTATTTAATTTATTTAATTTATTTAATTTATTTAATTTATTTAATTTATTTAATTTATTTAATTTATTTGATTTATTTGTTTTATTTAATTTATTTAATTTATTTGATTTATTTAATTTATTTAATTTATTTGATTTATTTAATTTATTTAATTTATTTGATTTATTTAATTTATTTGATTTATTTAATTTATTTGATTTATTTGATTTATTTGATTTATTTGATTTATTTGATTTATTTGATTTATTTGATTTATTTAATTTATTTGATTTATTTAATTTATTTAATTTATTTAATTTATTTAATTTATTTAATTTATTTAATTTATTTAATTCATTTAATTTATTTAATTTATTTGATTTATTTGATTTATTTGATTTATTTAATTTATTTAATTTATTTGATTTATTTAATTTATTTAATTTATTTGATTTATTTAATTTATTTAATTTATTTGATTTATTTAATTTATTTAATTTATTTAATTTATTTAATTTACTTAATTTATTTAATTTATTTAATTTATTTAATTTATTTAATTTATTTAATTTATTTAATTTATTTAATTTATTTAATTTATTTAATTTATTTAATTTATTTAATTTATTTAATTTATTTAATTTATTTAATTTATTTAATTTATTTAATTTATTTAATTTATTTAATTTATTTAATTTATTTAATTTATTTAATTTATTTAATTTATTTAATTTATTTAATTTATTTAATTTATTTAATTTATTTAATTTATTTAATTTATTTAATTTATTTAATTTATTTAATTTATTTAATTTATTTAATTTATTTAATTTATTTAATTTATTTAATTTATTTAATTTATTTAATTTATTTAATTTATTTAATTTATTTAATTTATTTAATTTATTTAATTTATTTAATTTATTTAATTTATTTAATTTATTTAATTTATTTAATTTATTTAACTTATTTAATTTATTTAATTTATTTAATTTATTTAATTTATTTAATTTATTTAATTTATTTAATTTATTTAATTTATTTAATTTATTTAATTTATTTAATTTATTTAATTTATTTAATTTATTTAATTTATTTAATTTATTTAATTTATTTAATTTATTTAATTTATTTAATTTATTTAATTTATTTAATTTATTTAATTTATTTAATTTATTTAATTTATTTAATTTATTTAATTTATTTAATTTATTTGATTTATTTGATTTATTTGTTTTATTTAATTTATTTAATTTATTTGATTTATTTAATTTATTTAATTTATTTGATTTATTTAATTTATTTAATTTATTTGATTTATTTAATTTATTTGATTTATTTAATTTATTTGATTTATTTGATTTATTTGATTTATTTGATTTATTTGATTTATTTGATTTATTTGATTTATTTAATTTATTTGATTTATTTAATTTATTTAATTTATTTAATTTATTTAATTTATTTAATTTATTTAATTTATTTAATTTATTTGATTTATTTGATTTATTTGATTTATTTGATTTATTTAATTTATTTAATTTATTTGATTTATTTAATTTATTTAATTTATTTGATTTATTTAATTTATTTAATTTATTTGATTTATTTAATTTATTTAATTTATTTAATTTATTTAATTTATTTAATTTATTTAATTTATTTAATTTATTTAATTTATTTAATTTATTTAATTTATTTAATTTATTTAATTTATTTAATTTATTTAATTTATTTAATTTATTTAATTTATTTAATTTATTTAATTTATTTAATTTATTTAATTTATTTAATTTATTTAATTTATTTAATTTAATTAATTTATTTAATTTATTTAATTTATTTAATTTATTTAATTTATTTAATTTATTTAATTTAATTAATTTATTTAATTTATTTAAGTTAATTTATTTATTTATTTAATTAATTTATTTATTTATTTAATTTATTTATTTAATTTATTTAATTTATTTATTTAATTTATTTAATTTATTTAATTTATTTAATTTATTTGATTTATTTAATTTATTTAATTTATTTGATTTATTTAATTTATTTGATTTATTTAATTTATTTAATTTATTTGATTTATTTAATTTATTTGATTTATTTGATTTATTTGATTTATTTGATTTATTTAATTTATTTCATTTATTTGATTTATTTAATTTATTTAATTTATTTGATTTATTTAATTTATTTGATTTATTTAATTTATTTGATTTATTTGATTTATTTAATTTATTTGATTTATTTAATTTATTTAATTTATTTGATTTATTTAATTTATTTAATTTATTTGATTTATTTAATTTATTTAATTTATTTGATTTATTTAATTTATTTAATTTATTTGATTTATTTAATTTATTTAATTTATTTGATTTATTTAATTTATTTAATTTATTTGATTTATTTAATTTATTTAATTTATTTGATTTATTTAATTTATTTAATTAATTTAATTAATTTAATTTATTTAATTTATTTAATTTATTTAATTTATTTAATTTATTTAATTTATTTAATTTATTTAATTTATTTAATTTATTTAATTTATTTAATTTATTTAATTTATTTAATTTATTTAATTTTTTTAATTTATTTAATTTATTTAATTTATTTAATTTATTTAATTTATTTAATTTATTTAATTTATTTAATTTATTTAATTTATTTAATTTATTTAATTTATTTAATTTATTTAATTTATTTAATTTATTTAATTTATTTAATTTATTTAATTTATTTAATTTATTTAATTTATTTAATTTATTTAATTTATTTAATTTATTTAATTTATTTAATTTATTTAATTTATTTAATTTATTTAATTTATTTAATTTATTTAATTTATTTAATTTATTTAATTTATTTAATTTATTTAATTTATTTAATTTATTTAATTTATTTAATTTATTTAATTTATTTAATTTATTTAATTTATTTAATTTATTTAATTTATTTAATTTATTTAATTTATTTAATTTATTTAATTTATTTAATTTATTTAATTTATTTAATTTATTTAATTTATTTAATTTATTTAATTTATTTAATTTATTTAATTTATTTAATTTATTTAATTTATTTAATTTATTTAATTTATTTAATTTATTTAATTTATTTAATTTATTTAATTTATTTAATTTATTTAATTTATTTAATTTATTTAATTTATTTAATTTATTTAATTTATTTAATTTATTTAATTTATTTAATTTATTTAATTTATTTAATTTATTTAATTTATTTAATTTATTTAATTTATTTGATTTATTTGATTTATTTAATTTATTTGATTTATTTGATTTATTTAATTTATTTAATTTATTTGATTTATTTAATTTATTTGATTTATTTAATTTATTTAATTTATTTGATTTATTTAATTTATTTAATTTATTTGATTTATTTAATTTATTTGATTTATTTGATTTATTTAATTTATTTGATTTATTTAATTTATTTGATTTATTTAATTTATTTAATTTATTTGATTTATTTAATTTATTTAATTTATTTGATTTATTTAATTTATTTGATTTATTTAATTTATTTAATTTATTTGATTTATTTAATTTATTTAATTTATTTAATTTATTTAATTTATTTAATTTATTTAATTTATTTAATTTATTTAATTTATTTAATTTATTTAATTTATTTAATTTATTTAATTTATTTAATTTATTTAATTCATTTAATTTATTTAATTTATTTAATTCATTTAATTTATTTAATTTATTTAATTTATTTAATTTATTTAATTTATTTAATTTATTTAATTTATTTAATTTATTTAATTTATTTAATTTATTTAATTTATTTAATTTATTTAATTTATTTAATTTATTTAATTTATTTAATTTATTTAATTTATTTAATTTATTTAATTTATTTAATTTATTTAATTTATTTAATTTATTTAATTTATTTAATTTATTTAATTTATTTAATTTATTTAATTTATTTAATTTATTTAATTTATTTAATTTATTTAATTTATTTAATTTATTTAATTTATTTAATTTATTTAATTTATTTAATTTATTTAATTTATTTAATTTATTTAATTTATTTAATTTATTTAACTTATTTAATTTATTTAAATTATTTAATTTATTTAATTTATTTAATTTATTTAATTTATTTAATTTATTTAATTTATTTAATTTATTTAATTTATTTAATTTATTTAATTTATTTAATTTATTTAATTTATTTAATTTATTTAATTTATTTAATTTATTTAATTTATTTAATTTATTTAATTTATTTAATTTATTTAATTTATTTAATTTATTTAATTTATTTAATTTATTTAATTTATTTAATTTATTTAATTTATTTAATTTATTTAATTTATTTAATTTATTTAATTTATTTAATTTTTTTAATTTATTTAATTTATTTAATTTATTTAATTTATTTAATTTATTTAATTTATTTAATTTATTTAATTTATTTAATTTATTTAATTTATTTAATTTATTTAATTTATTTAATTTATTTAATTTATTTAATTTATTTAATTTATTTAATTTATTTAATTTATTTAATTTATTTAATTTATTTAATTTATTTAATTTATTTAATTTATTTAATTTATTTAATTTATTTAATTTATTTAATTTATTTAATTTATTTAATTTATTTAATTTATTTAATTTATTTAATTTATTTAATTTATTTAATTTATTTAATTTATTTGATTTATTTGTTTTATTTAATTTATTTAATTTATTTGATTTATTTAATTTATTTAATTTATTTGATTTATTTAATTTATTTAATTTATTTGATTTATTTAATTTATTTGATTTATTTAATTTATTTGATTTATTTGATTTATTTGATTTATTTGATTTATTTGATTTATTTGATTTATTTGATTTATTTAATTTATTTGATTTATTTGATTTATTTAATTTATTTGATTTATTTAATTTATTTAATTTATTTAATTTATTTAATTTATTTAATTTATTTGATTTATTTGATTTATTTGATTTATTTGATTTATTTAATTTATTTAATTTATTTGATTTATTTAATTTATTTAATTTATTTGATTTATTTAATTTATTTAATTTATTTGATTTATTTAATTTATTTAATTTATTTAATTTATTTAATTTATTTAATTTATTTAATTTATTTAATTTATTTAATTTATTTAATTTATTTAATTTATTTAATTTATTTAATTTATTTAATTTATTTAATTTATTTAATTTATTTAATTTATTTAATTTATTTAATTTATTTAATTTATTTAATTTATTTAATTTATTTAATTTATTTAATTTATTTAATTTATTTAATTTATTTAATTTATTTAATTTATTTAATTTATTTAATTTATTTAATTTATTTAATTTATTTAATTTAATTAATTTATTTAATTTATTTAATTTATTTAATTTAATTAATTTATTTAATTTATTTAATTAATTTATTTATTTATTTAATTTATTTATTTAATTTATTTAATTTATTTATTTAATTTATTTATTTAATTTATTTGATTTATTTAATTTATTTAATTTATTTGATTTATTTGATTTATTTAATTTATTTAATTTATTTGATTTATTTAATTTATTTGATTTATTTGATTTATTTGATTTATTTCATTTATTTGATTTATTTGATTTATTTCATTTATTTGATTTATTTGATTTATTTCATTTATTTGATTTATTTAATTTATTTCATTTATTTAATTTATTTCATTTATTTGATTTATTTAATTTATTTAATTTATTTGATTTATTTAATTTATTTGATTTATTTGATTTATTTAATTTATTTGATTTATTTAATTTATTTAATTTATTTAATTTATTTAATTTATTTAATTTATTTTATTTATTTAATTTATTTAATTTATTTGATTTATTTAATTTATTTAATTTATTTGATTTATTTGATTTATTTAATTTATTTAATTTATTTGATTTATTTAATTTATTTAATTTATTTGATTTATTTAATTTATTTAATTTATTTAATTTATTTGATTTATTTAATTTATTTAATTTATTTGATTTATTTAATTTATTTAATTTATTTGATTTATTTAATTTATTTAATTTATTTGATTTATTTAATTTATTTAATTTATTTAATTTATTTAATTTATTTAATTTATTTAATTTATTTAATTTATTTAATTTATTTAATTTATTTAATTTATTTAATTTATTTAATTTATTTAATTTATTTAATTTATTTAATTTATTTAATTTATTTAATTTATTTAATTTATTTAATTTATTTAATTTATTTAATTTATTTAATTTATTTAATTTATTTAATTTATTTAATTTATTTAATTTATTTAATTTATTTAATTTATTTAATTTATTTAATTTATTTAATTTATTTAATTTATTTAATTTATTTAATTTATTTAATTTATTTAATTTATTTAATTTATTTAATTTATTTAATTTATTTAATTTATTTAATTTATTTAATTTATTTAATTTATTTAATTTATTTAATTTATTTAATTTATTTAATTTATTTAATTTATTTAATTTATTTAATTTATTTAATTTATTTAATTTATTTAATTTATTTAATTTATTTAATTTATTTAATTTATTTAATTTATTTAATTTATTTAATTTATTTAATTTATTTAATTTATTTAATTTATTTAATTTATTTAATTTATTTAATTTATTTAATTTATTTAATTTATTTAATTTATTTAATTTATTTAATTTATTTAATTTATTTAATTTATTTAATTTATTTAATTTATTTAATTTATTTAATTTATTTAATTTATTTAATTTATTTAATTTATTTAATTTATTTAATTTATTTAATTAATTTAATTTATTTAATTAATTTAATTTATTTAATTTATTTAATTTATTTAATTTATTTAATTTATTTAATTTATTTAATTTATTTAATTTATTTAATTTATTTAATTTATTTAATTTATTTAATTTATTTAATTTATTTAATTTATTTAATTTATTTAATTTATTTAATTTATTTAATTTATTTAATTTATTTAATTTATTTAATTTATTTAATTTATTTAATTTATTTAATTTATTTGATTTATTTAATTTATTTAATTTATTTAATTTATTTGATTTATTTAATTTATTTAATTTATTTGATTTATTTAATTTATTTGATTTATTTGACTTATTTAATTTATTTGATTTATTTGATTTATTTAATTTATTTAATTTATTTGATTTATTTAATTTATTTGATTTATTTGATTTATTTAATTTATTTAATTTATTTGATTTATTTAATTTATTTAATTTATTTGATTTATTTAATTTATTTAATTTATTTGATTTATTTAATTTATTTAATTTATTTGATTTATTTAATTTATTTGATTTATTTAATTTATATTTGATTTATTTAATTTATTTAATTTATTTGATTTATTTAATTTATTTAATTTATTTAATTTATTTAATTTATTTAATTTATTTAATTTATTTAATTTATTTAATTTATTTAATTTATTTAATTTATTTAATTTATTTAATTTATTTAATTATTTAATTCCTTTAATTTATTTAATTTATTTATTTAATTTATTTAATTAATTTAATTGATTTAATTGATTTAATTGATTTAATTTATTTAATTCATTTAATTTATTTAATTTATTTAATTCATTTAATTTATTTAATTTATTTAATTCATTTAATTTATTTAATTTATTTAATTCATTTTAATTTATTTAATTTATTTAATTTATTTAATTCATTTAATTATTTAATTTATTTAATTTATTTAATTTATTTAATTTATTTAATTATTTAATTTATTTAATTTATTTAATTTATTTAATTTATTTAATTTATTTAATTTATTTAATTTATTTAATTTATTTAATTTATTTAATTTATTTAATTTATTTAATTTATTTAATTTATTAATTTATTTAATTTATTTAATTTACTTAATTTACTTAATTTACTTAATTTATTTAATTTATTTAATTTATTTAATTTATTTAATTTATTTAATTTATTTAATTTATTTAATTTATTTAATTTATTTAATTTATTTAATTTATTTAATTTATTTAATTTATTTAATTTATTTATTTAATTTATTTAATTTATTTAATTTATTTAATTTATTTATTTAATTTATTTAATTTATTTAATTTATTTAATTTATTTATTTAATTTATTTAATTTATTTAATTTATTTAATTTATTTAATTTATTTAATTTATTTAATTTATTTAATTTATTTAATTTATTTAATTTATTTAATTTATTTAATTTATTTAATTTATTTAATTTATTTAATTTATTTAATTTATTTAATTTATTTAATTTATTTAATTTATTTAATTTATTTAATTTATTTAATTTATTTAATTTATTTAATTTATTTAATTATTTATTTATTAATTTATTTAATTATTTAATTTATTTAATTTATTTAATTTATTTAATTTATTTAATTTATTTAATTTATTTAATTTATTTAATTATTAATTTATTTAATTATTTAATTTATTTAATTTATTTAATTTATTTAATTTATTTAATTTATTTAATTTATTTAATTTATTAATTTATTTAATTTTATTTAATTTATTTAATTTATTTAATTTATTTAATTTATTAATTTATTTAATTTATTTAATTTATTTAATTTATTTAATTTATTTAATTTATTTAATTTATTTAATTATTTAATTTATTTAATTTATTTAATTTATTTAATTTATTTAATTTATTTAATTTATTTAATTTATTTAATTTATTTAATTTATTTAATTTATTTAATTTATTAATTTATTTAATTATTTAATTTATTTAATTTATTTAATTTATTTAATTTATTTAATTTATTTAATTTATTTAATTTATTTAATTTATTTAATTTATTTAATTTATTTAATTTATTTAATTTATTTAATTTATTTAATTTATTTAATTTATTTAATTTATTTAATTTATTTAATTTATTTAATTTATTTAATTATTTAATTTATTTAATTTATTTAATTTATTTAATTTATTTAATTTATTTAATTTATTTAATTTATTTAATTTATTTAATTTATTTAATTTATTTAATTTATTTAATTTATTTAATTTATTTAATTTATTTAATTTATTTAATTTATTTAATTATTTAATTTATTTAATTTATTTAATTTATTTAATTTATTTAATTTATTTAATTTATTTAATTTATTTAATTTATTTAATTTATTTAATTTATTTAATTTATTTAATTTATTTAATTTATTTAATTTATTTAATTTATTTAATTTATTTAATTTATTTAATTTATTTAATTTATTTAATTTATTTAATTTATTTAATTTATTTAATTTATTTAATTTATTTAATTTATTTAATTTATTTAATTTATTTAATTTATTTAATTTATTTAATTTATTTAATTTATTTAATTTATTTAATTTATTTAATTTATTTAATTTATTTAATTTATTTAATTTATTTAATTTATTTAATTTATTTAATTTATTTAATTTATTTAATTTATTTAATTTATTTAATTTATTTAATTTATTTAAGATGTTGGAAGAATTGCCGTGTTTCTTGGCGCGCGGTCGGAACCTACCTAGAGGACCCTCCATATCAATTCCTTGAATATTGAAAATTACCCGCCTCATTGGACACGGACATTAAATTAAATAAAGGATTAGACGTTTTTAGAAGGATATCTTTGTTAAAAACTGTACAGAGATATAATTTTTTTAAATGGAAATATTATTCATCCATGGGATGGTAATATAGATAGCGAGTATCTACTGAAAATGAAGAATTTATAAATATCCTATGAAATTAAGAAAATAATCTTAGACATATTCTCGTTCTTCTCCGCATCAATCAGTTTTGTTGAGTAAATTAGCAAAATTAGCCTATTTTCGTCTTTCTGTGTCTAATCTAGTTCCAGAATCTAGTACTTTTCTTACAAAATCCAAGCCACCCCACACGCGGAGTTCCCGACCAGTAATTAATTTCATGTACTAGCTTTTTTATATCACCCTGTATAACAGCAACTTGTTACACACATAACACATACTTACAGTTCCGCAATAAATCTAACTGACAATTAGACCTTAATTTGATACACACATTGAATAATAATTACCATTATTTGTAAATTAATATATAGCCTGAGGGTGTTCTAGAAGTCAAATCTTACACTACTTTCGGAGAAAGTCAAAATGTGCCGAGATTTACAAAACTTCCCAAAAAAAGAACATTTCTTGAAGTATATTAATACAAACGGTCCATTTTTGACTTTCTGTCTATAATCTAAGATCAGACACTTGTAATTCTAATATTAAAACCAAGAAGGGCCACATAGTTTAGAAGAAATACGAACAAAAATTTTAAATTCAATGATTATTTCTTTCTTATTGTTGCAATTTCTTTGTTTTCCTAGTAAAGTTACAAGAGGAGTACCAAAAATTCATGACTTTTAAATATTATATGAAATTAAAGTAGATAGATGTTGGAAAAATTGCCGTGTTTCTTGGCGCACCGGTCAGAACCTACGTAGAAGACCCTCCATATCAACCCGTTGGATATTGAATATCACCCGCCTCATTGGACACGGACATTAAACTAAATAAAGGATTGGACGTTTTTAGAAGGATATTTTTGTTAAAAACTGTACAGAAATGCAATTTTTTTAAATGGAAATATTATACATCCATGGGATGGGAATATAGATAGCGAATATCTACTGAAAATGAAGAATTTATAAATATCTTATACAATTAATCTAATAATTTTAGTCATATTCTCTAATTCTCTGAATCAATCAGTTTCGGGAGTAAATTAACAAAATTAGCCTATTTTCGTCTTTCCGTCTCTAATCTAATTCCAGAGTCTTGTACTTCTCTTACAAAACACAAGTAATGCAAATGAACTGAATCAAGATTTGAACAAAATTTTTGAATTCATAGAATATTTTCCATCTTGTACTGTAATTCCCTTGTTTTCCCAGAAAAGTTAGTAAGAAGTATTGATAATGAAGGATTCTAAATTATTTTGCAAAATTAGACCAGGAATTTTAGAGATCTTTCCGTATTCCCTGAAAAATAAGTTTCCGGGTGTAAATTATTACAAATAGCCCATTTTCGGATCTCCTTCTCCAATCTAAGTTTGGAATCTTGTACTTCTCATATAAAATCCAAGAAATGCTGGTAAGTTGAGTTTAAATTAGAGCCAAACATCCAAATTCAAAGGATATTTCGAATTTCCATATTTTCCTAGAGATATTATAACGAATGAATCGAAAATGGAGGATTTTTAGAATACTACTCTAAATAAAATTAATATGCTTGGAGTAATTTTCGTATTTGCCTTAAAAATGGAATACAAGGAGATTACGGCACAAAATACGAAGGAATCATTGAATTTAGACTTTTCGTTCTAATTTGAGCTCAATTTAGACTAAATGGTTCGTTTTTATTAACTTACGCTTCAAAACTCATTTTTTAGGGAAATATGAATAGATCTCGAAGATTAGTAGTATTATTTTGCATGAACTCTTGCATTTTTGATACTTCTTAATACGTTGTCTTGGAAAACTCAATATACTTACATTTCTTGGTTTTTGTAGTAGAAGTACAAGATTGTGAACTGAGATCAGAGATGGACCTTTTGGGTTAATTTACATCCCGAAATTTATTTTTCAAGGAAATACAAAAGGAACTATAAGATTATTATTTTTTTCTATAATATTTAATTAATCCTGCATTTTCAAGAAATGCAAGTATATTGAGTTTTCCAATACAACGTATTAAAAAGTATGAAAAATGTAAGATTTCATGCAAAAAAATTCTATTTATCTTAGAGATCTATTTATATTTCCCTAAAAAATGGCTTTTGGAGCGTAAGATAAAAAGAACGACCCATTTAGTCAATAGTTTAGGGTAAATTAAGCTCAAATTGGAACAAAAAGTCTAAATTCTATGATTTCATCGTATATTGTATCGTAATCTCCTTGTAATCCATTTTTAAGGGAAATACGAAAATATCTCCAAGAATATTTGATTTATTAAGAGGAGTATTCTAAAAATCCCCATTTTCGATTCTTTCGTTATAACATCACTAGGAAAATATGGAAATACGAAATAATCATTGAATTTAGCCGTTTGGCTCAAATTTAAACTTAACTTACTAGCATTCTTGGATTTTATATGAGAAGTACAAGATTCCAAACTTAGATTGGAGAATGGAATTCGAAAATTGGCTAATTGTGATAATTTACATCCGGAAACTAATTTTTCCGGAAAATACGGAAAGATCTCTGTAATTACAGGTCTAATTTTGTAAAATAATTTACGAAATAATAATTGAATTTAGATGTTTGGTTCTAATTTAAACTCCACTTACTAGCAATTCTTGGATTTTTATGAGAAGTAAAAGATTGCAAACTTAGATTGGAGAATTAAAGCCGAAAATGGGCCATGTGTGATAATTTACATCCGGAAACTTATTTTTCAGGGAAATACGAAAAGATCTCTAAAACCACTGGAAATATCGATTGTGCAAGGTTCTTAAATTTCTTATAAAACTAAACCAATAATCTCCGAGATAATATCGTATTTTCCTGAAAAATAAATTTTGGGAAGTTGATTTACATAAATGGTCCATTTTTGATTTTCTGCCTATAATCTAAGTTCAGAATCTTGCACTTCTACTTCAAAATCCAAGAAATGTATGGAAAATAAGTTCAAATTAGAATCAAATACGTGAATTCAATGATTATTTCCAATTCTGAGCTGTAATTGCCTTTGTTTTCCTAGAAAGATTATTACAGAAGTATCGAAAATGCAGAATTCTCAAATATTTTAGAAAATTAAAATAATTATCTTAAAGATCTTTCCGTATTTCCCTGAAAAATATGTCTCGGAATGGTAGTTACCACAAATGGCACTTTTTGACTTTCTGTCTATAATCTAAGTTCAGGATTTAGTACTTCTACTATGAAAACCAAGAATGGAGCTTAATTCTTTCGAAATAATCATAAATCACCTAAATTCGATGATTTTCTCGTATTTCCTTATTTTAATGGAGAAGTTGTTATAACTTTTGTTACAAAAGAATCGAAAATGCAGGTTTTTTAATATGTTACCCTAAATAAAACTTGTTATCTCTGAAATATATTCGTATTTCCCTTAAAAATGGATAAAAATGAGATTACAGCACAGAATATGAAGAAATCATTGAATATAGACATTTTGTTCTAATTTGGATACAATTTACTTTAGATTAGAGATTGAAAGTCCAAAATAGGTCGTTTTTACTAACTTACGTTCTAAAACCCATTTCTCATTGAAATATGAATAGATCTCTAATATTGAGAGCATGATTTTGTATATTATTCAATAGCCTTGCAGTTTTGATACTTCTTTATAAGTTCTCTTGGAAAATAAGGAAATTACAACTCTAAATACGGAAAAAATCATTGAATTTAAAGTTTTTGTTCTTATTTCGACTAAATTAGGTCGCATTTCTTGGTCTTTGTATTAGAACTTCAAGATTCTGAACTTAGATTGTAGACTGAATGACAAAAATGGGCCATTTGTATTAATTTACTTTCCGAAACCTATTTCGCAGAGGAATACGAGAAGATTTCTAAGATTATCTGTTTTATTTGGTATAATATTAAAAAATCCTGCCTTTTCGATATTTCGATAATAACTTTTTCTTCCTTTTCGATATTTCTATAATAACTTTTCTAAGAGAAGAAAAGAATTACAGCACAAAATACGAAATAATCACTAAATTTAGCAGTTTTGTGCTAATTTGGACTAAATTTATTTGCATTTCTTGGTTTTTGTGGAAGAAGAACAGGGTTCTGAACTTTAGACTAAAGTCGGAAAGTCCAAAATGGGCCGTTTGTGTCAATATCAATCCCGAAATTAACTATTCAAGGAAATACGAAACGATCTCTAAGATTATTGGTATTATTTTGTATATTATTTAAATATTCTACATTTTCGATACTCCTATACCAGCTTTTCTAGAAAAACAAGATGATTAAATCACAAAATACGAAATAATCAGTGAAGTCATACATTTTGTTCTAATTTGGAATCAATGTACATGGATTTCTTGGATTTTGTAGGAGAACTACAAGACGTTATACATAGATTAGAGACTGAAAGTCAATAATGGGCCATTTTTATTGTTTTTAAAAAATGTAACATGTTAATATCAGTTAGAATTCTAATTTAACTTTTGTGAATCGTAACATTGCATCCTTCCTTAAACCGGGAGATGTAAAGTATTGTGCGAGATCTAATTTTATATGTTTAGCGACACATTTCGAAAATCTTCAAAGAAATCTGTTAATATGAGAACATCAGGAAGTAAATAAATTTTTGTATAATCCATTAAAATTTGACATATTAAGATTGCTGCGTTTTCGACACTTCTATTCTAACTTTCTTTGAAAGACAAGATATTTATATCACAAAATCCGAATTAATCAATGAAATCACACATTTTGTCGTTATTTGAAATCAAATTACAGGATATCTTGCTTTTTGTAGTAAAAGTACAAGATTTTTAATAGAGATTAGAGATTGAAAGACAAAATTGGGCCGTTTTTGTTAATTTACTTTTCAAAAACCATTTTTCGGGGAAATACGAAAAGATCTCGAATATGATTTGTATTATTTTATGTAATATTTAAAAATTTTGAATTTTTAATACTCCTGTTTTAACTTCACTAGGAAAACAACGACATTACAACAAAAAAATAAGAAATAATCATTGAATTTAAAATTTGTATTCTTATTTCATCTTAAGTAGGCGACATTTCTTGGTGTCTGTATTAGAATAAAAAGATTCTTAACTTTGATTATAGACACAAAGGTAAAAATGGACCGTTTGTAATTATATACTTCAAGAAATGCATTATTTTGGGAGATTTTGGAAATCTCCAAAAATCCTAGTAGTCACTTGGCCACCTTGCGTGGGAAAAAAATTTCGACGTTCGGGATATAATAGAAAATTAAAACTTTCAATGGTTTTCGTCGTCGTGATGAAGAAATTTATTAGAAATTATAAAAATTAAACCCACAAACTAGAAGTACAATAAATTAAATAAATTAAATAAATTAAATAAATTAAATAAATTAAATAAATTAAACAAATTAAATAAATTAAATAAATTAAACAAATTAAATAAATTAAATAAATTAAACAAATTAAATAAAATAAATAAATTAAAAAAATTAAATAAATTAAATAAATTAAATAAATTAAATAAATTAAATAAATTAAATAAATTAAATGAATTAAATAAATTAAATAAATTAAATGAATTAAATAAATTAAATAAATTAAATGAATTAAATAAATTAAATAAATTAAATGAATTAAATAAATTAAATAAATTAAATGAATTAAATAAAATAAATAAATTAAATGAATTAAATAAATTAAATAAATTAAATGAATTAAATAAATTAAATAAATTACATGAATTAAATAAATTAAATAAATTACATGAATTAAATAAATTAAATAAATTACATGAATTAAATAAATTAAATAAATTACATGAATTAAATGAATTAAATAAATTACATGAATTAAATGAATTAAATGAATTAAATAAATTAAATGAATTAAATGAATTAAATAAATTAAATAAATTAAATGAATTAAATAAATTAAATCAATTAAATAAATTAAATAAATTAAATGAATTAAATGAATTAAATAAATTAAATGAATTAAATGAATTAAATAAATTAAATGAATTAAATGAATTAAATAAATTAAATGAATTAAATGAATTAAATAAATTAAATGAATTAAATGAATTAAATGAATTAAATAAATTAAATAAATTAAATAAATTAAATAAATTAAATAAATTAAATAAATTAAATAAATTAAATAAATTAAATAAATTAAATAAATTAAATAAATTAAATAAATTAAATAAATTAAATAAATTAAATAAATTAAATAAATTAAATAAATTAAATAAATTAAATAAATTAAATAAATTAAATAAATTAAATAAATTAAATAAATTAAATAAATTAAATAAATTAAATAAATTAAATAAATTAAATAAATTAAAAAAATTAAATAAATTAAATAAATTAAAAAATTAAATAAATTAAATAAATTAAATAAATTAAATAAATTAAATAAATTAAATAAATTAAATAAATTAAATAAATTAAATAAATTAAATAAATTAAATAAATTAAATAAATTAAATAAATTAAATAAATTAAATAAATTAAATAAATTAAATAAATTAAATAAATTAAATAAATTAAATAAATTAAATAAATTAAATAAATTAAATAAATTAAATAAATTAAATAAATTAAATAAATTAAATAAATTAAATAAATTAAATAAATTAAATAAATTAAATAAATTAAATAAATTAAATAAATTAAATAAATTAAATAAATTAAATAAATTAAATAAATTAAATAAATTAAATAAATTAAATAAATTAAATAAATTAAATAAATTAAATAAATTAAATAAATTAAATAAATTAAATAAATTAAATAAATTAAATAAATTAAATAAATTAAATAAATTAAATAAATTAAATAAATTAAATAAATTAAATAAATTAAATAAATTAAATAAATTAAATAAATTAAATAAATTAAATAAATTAAATAAATTAAATAAATTAAATAAATTAAATAAATTAAATAAATTAAATAAATTAAATAAATTAAATAAATTAAATAAATTAAATAAATTAAATAAATTAAATAAATTAAATAAATTAAATAAATTAAATAAATTAAATAAATTAAATAAATTAAATAAATTAAATAAATTAAATAAATTAAATAAATTAAATAAATTAAATAAATTAAATAAATTAAATAAATTAAATAAATTAAATAAATTAAATAAATTAAATAAATTAAATAAATTAAATAAATTAAATAAATTAAATAAATTAAATAAATTAAATAAATTAAATAAATTAAATAAATTAAATAAATTAAATAAATTAAATAAATTAAATAAATTAAATAAATTAAATAAATTAAATAAATTAAATAAATTAAATAAATTAAATAAATTAAATAAATTAAATAAATTAAATAAATTAAATAAATTAAATAAATTAAATAAATTAAATAAATTAAATAAATTAAATAAATTAAATAAATTAAATAAATTAAATAAATTAAATAAATTAAATAAATTAAATAAATTAAATAAATTAAATAAATTAAATAAATTAAATAAATTAAATAAATTAAATAAATTAAATAAATTAAATAAATTAAATAAATTAAATAAATTAAATAAATTAAATAAATTAAATAAATTAAATAAATTAAATAAATTAAATAAATTAAATAAATTAAATAAATTAAATAAATTAAATAAATTAAATAAATTAAATAAATTAAATAAATTAAATAAATTAAATAAATTAAATAAATTAAATAAATTAAATAAATTAAATAAATTAAATAAATTAAATAAATTAAATAAATTAAATAAATTAAATAAATTAAATAAATTAAATAAATTAAATAAATTAAATAAATTAAATAAATTAAATAAATTAAATAAATTAAATAAATTAAATAAATTAAATAAATTAAATAAATTAAATAAATTAAATAAATTAAATAAATTAAATAAATTAAATAAATTAAATAAATTAAATAAATTAAATAAATTAAATAAATTAAATAAATTAAATAAATTAAATAAATTAAATAAATTAAATAAATTAAATAAATTAAATAAATTAAATAAATTAAATAAATTAAATAAATTAAATAAATTAAATAAATTAAATAAATTAAATAAATTAAATAAATTAAATAAATTAAATAAATTAAATAAATTAAATAAATTAAATAAATTAAATAAATTAAATAAATTAAATAAATTAAATAAATTAAATAAATTAAATAAATTAAATAAATTAAATAAATTAAATAAATTAAATAAATTAAATAAATTAAATAAATTAAATAAATTAAATAAATTAAATAAATTAAATAAATTAAATAAATTAAATAAATTAAATAAATTAAATAAATTAAATAAATTAAATAAATTAAATAAATTAAATAAATTAAATAAATTAAATAAATTAAATAAATTAAATAAATTAAATAAATTAAATAAATTAAATAAATTAAATAAATTAAATAAATTAAATAAATTAAATAAATTAAATAAATTAAATAAATTAAATAAATTAAATAAATTAAATAAATTAAATAAATTAAATAAATTAAATAAATTAAATAAATTAAATAAATTAAATAAATTAAATAAATTAAATAAATAAAAATAAATTAAATAAATTAAATAAATAAAAATAAATTAAATAAATTAAATAAATAAAAATAAATTAAATAAATTAAATAAATAAAAATAAATTAAATAAATTAAATAAATAAAAATAAATTAAATAAATTAAATAAATAAAAATAAATTAAATAAATTAAATAAATAAAAATAAATTAAATAAATTAAATAAATAAAAATAAATTAAATAAATTAAATAAATAAAAATAAATTAAATAAATTAAATAAATAAAAATAAATTAAATAAATTAAATAAATAAAAATAAATTAAATAAATTAAATAAATAAAAATAAATTAAATAAATTAAAGAAATAAAAATAAATTAAATAAATAAAAATAAATTAAATAAATTAAATAAATAAAAATAAATTAAATAAATTAAATAAATAAAAATAAATTAAATAAATTAAATAAATAAAAATAAATTAAATAAATAAAAATAAATTAAATAAATTAAATAAATAAAAATAAATTAAATAAATTAAATAAATAAAAATAAATTAAATAAATTAAATAAATAAAAATAAATTAAATAAATTAAATAAATAAAAATAAATTAAATAAATTAAATAAATTAAATAAATAAAAATAAATAAAAATAAATTAAATAAATTAAATAAATAAAAATAAATTAAATAAATTAAATAAATTAAATAAATAAAAATAAATTAAATAAATTAAATAAATTAAATAAATAAAAATAAATTAAATAAATTAAATAAATTAAATAAATTAAATAAATAAAAATAAATTAAATAAATTAAATAAATTAAATAAATAAAAATAAATTAAATAAATTAAATAAATTAAATAAATAAAAATAAATTAAATAAATTAAATAAATTAAATAAATAAAAATAAATTAAATAAATTAAATAAATAAAAATAAATTAAATAAATTAAATAAATAAAAATAAATTAAATAAATTAAATAAATAAAAATAAATTAAATAAATTAAATAAATAAAAATAAATTAAATAAATTAAATAAATAAAAATAAATTAAATAAATTAAAAAAATAAAAATAAATTAAATAAATTAAATAAATAAAAATAAATTAAATAAATTAAATAAATAAAAATAAATTAAATAATTAAATAAATAAAAATAAATTAAATAAATTAAATAAATAAAATAAATTAAATAAATTAAATAAATAAAAATAAATTAAATAAATTAAATAAATAAAAATAAATTAAATAAATTAAATAAATAAAAATAAATTAAATAAATTAAATAAATAAAAATAAATTAAATAAATTAAATAAATTAAATAAATAAAAATAAATTAAATAAATTAAATAAATAAAAATAAATTAAATAAATTAAATAAATTAAATAAATAAAAATAAATAAAAATAAATTAAATAAATTAAATAAATAAAATAAATTAAATAAATTAAATAAATTAAATAAATTAAATAAATTAAATAAATTAAATAAATTAAATAAATAAAAATAAATTAAATAAATTAAATAAATTAAATAAATTAAATAAATTAAATAAATTAAATAAATAAAAATAAATTAAATAAATTAAATAAATTAAATAAATAAAAATAAATTAAATAAATTAAATAAATTAAATAAATAAAAATAAATTAAATAAATTAAATAAATAAAAATAAATTAAATAAATTAAATAAATAAAAATAAATTAAATAAATTAAATAAATTAAATAAATAAAATAAATTAAATAAATTAAATAAATTAAATAAATTAAATAAATAAAAATAAATTAAATAAATTAAATAAATTAAATAAATTAAATAAATTAAATAAATAAAAATAAATTAAATAAATTAAATAAATTAAATAAATTAAATAAATTAAATAAATTAAATAAATTAAATAAATTAAATAAATTAAATAAATTAAATAAATTAAATAAATTAAATAAATTAAATAAATTAAATAAATTAAATAAATTAAATAAATTAAATAAATTAAATAAATAAAAATAAATTAAATAAATTAAATAAATAAAAATAAATTAAATAAATTAAAAAAATAAAAATAAATTAAATAAATTAAATAAATTAAATAAATAAAAATAAATTAAATAAATTAAATAAATTAAATAAATTAAATAAATTAAATAAATAAAAATAAATTAAATAAATTAAATAAATTAAATAAATTAAATAAATAAAAATAAATTAAATAAATTAAATAAATTAAATAAATAAAAATAAATTAAATAAATTAAATAAATAAAAATAAATTAAATAAATTAAATAAATTAAATAAATAAAAATAAATTAAATAAATTAAATAAATAAAAATAAATTAAATAAATTAAATAAATTAAATAAATTAAATAAATTAAATAAATTAAATAAATTAAATAAATTAAATAAACTAAATAAATTAAATAAACTAAATAAATTAAATAAAAAAAAATAAATTAAATAAATTAAATAAATTAAATAAACTAAATAAATTAAATAAATTAAATAAATGAAATAAACTAAATAAATTAAATAAATTAAATAAATTAAATTAAATAAATTTATTTAATGTTTTTAATTTATTTAATTTATTTAAAATATTTAATTTATTTAATTTATTTAATTTATTTAATTTATTTAATTTATTTAATTTATTTAATTTATTTAATTTATTTAATTTATTTAATTTATTTAATTTATTTAATTTATTTAATTTATTTAATTTATTTAATTTATTTAATTTATTTAATTTATTTAATTTATTTAATTTATTTAATTTATTTAATTTATTAATTTATTTAATTTATTTAATTTATTTAATTTATTTAATTTATTTAATTTATTTAATTTATTTAATTTATTTAATTTATTTAATTTATTTAATTTATTTAATTTATTAAATTTATTTAATTTATTTAATTTATTTAATTTAATTAATTTATTTAATTTATTTAATTTATTTAATTTATTTAATTTATTTAATTTATTTAATTTAATTAATTTATTTAATTTATTTAAGTTAATTAATTTATTTAATTTATTTAAGTTAATTAATTTATTTAATTTATTTAATTTAATTAATTTATTTAATTTATTTAATTTATTTAATTTATTTAATTTATTTAATTTATTTAATTTATTTAATTATTTAATTTATTTAATTTATTTAATTTATTTAATTTATTTAATTTATTTAATTTATTTAATTTATTTAATTTATTTAATTTATTTAATTTATTTAATTTATTTAATTTATTTAATTTATTTAATTTATTTAATTTATTTAATTTATTTAATTTATTTAATTTATTTAATTTATTTAATTTATTTAATTTATTTAATTTATTTAATTTATTTAATTTATTTAATTTATTTAATTTATTTAATTTATTTAATTTATTTAATTTATTTGATTTATTTGTTTTATTTAATTTATTTAATTTATTTGATTTATTTAATTTATTTAATTTATTTGATTTATTTAATTTATTTAATTTATTTGATTTATTTAATTTATTTGATTTATTTAATTTATTTGATTTATTTGATTTATTTGATTTATTTGATTTATTTGATTTATTTGATTTATTTAATTTATTTGATTTATTTAATTTATTTAATTTATTTAATTTATTTAATTTATTTAATTTATTTGATTTATTTGATTTATTTGATTTATTTGATTTATTTAATTTATTTAATTTATTTGATTTATTTAATTTATTTAATTTATTTGATTTATTTAATTTATTTAATTTATTTGATTTATTTAATTTATTTAATTTATTTAATTTATTTAATTTATTTAATTTATTTAATTTATTTAATTTATTTAATTTATTTAATTTATTTAATTTATTTAATTTATTTAATTTATTTAATTTTATTTAATTTATTTAATTTATTTAATTTATTTAATTTATTTAATTATTTAATTTATTTAATTTATTTAATTTATTTAATTTATTTAATTTATTTAATTTATTTAATTTATTTAATTTATTTAATTTATTTAATTTATTTAATTTAATTAATTTATTTAATTTATTTAATTTATTTAATTTAATTAATTTATTTAATTTATTTAATTAATTTATTTATTTATTTAATTTATTTATTTAATTTATTTAATTTATTTATTTAATTTATTTATTTAATTTATTTGATTTATTTAATTTATTTAATTTATTTGATTTATTTGATTTATTTAATTTATTTAATTTATTTGATTTATTTAATTTATTTGATTTATTTGATTTATTTGATTTATTTCATTTATTTGATTTATTTGATTTATTTCATTTATTTGATTTATTTGATTTATTTCATTTATTTGATTTATTTAATTTATTTCATTTATTTAATTTATTTCATTTATTTGATTTATTTAATTTATTTAATTTATTTGATTTATTTAATTTATTTGATTTATTTGATTTATTTAATTTATTTGATTTATTTATTTATTTAATTTATTTAATTTATTTAATTTATTTAATTTATTTTATTTATTTAATTTATTTAATTTATTTGATTTATTTAATTTATTTAATTTATTTGATTTATTTAATTTATTTAATTTATTTGATTTATTTAATTTATTTAATTTATTTGATTTATTTAATTTATTTAATTTATTTGATTTATTTAATTTATTTAATTTATTTGATTTATTTAATTTATTTAATTTATTTGATTTATTTAATTTATTTAATTTATTTGATTTATTTAATTTATTTAATTTATTTAATTTATTTAATTTATTTAATTTATTTAATTTATTTAATTTATTTAATTTATTTAATTTATTTAATTTATTTAATTTATTTAATTTATTTATTTTATTTAATTTATTTAATTTATTTAATTTATTTAATTTATTTAATTTATTTAATTTATTTAATTTATTTAATTTATTTAATTTATTTAATTTATTTAATTTATTTAATTTATTTAATTTATTTAATTTATTTAATTTATTTAATTTATTTAATTTATTTAATTTATTTAATTTATTTAATTTATTTAATTTATTTAATTTATTTAATTTATTTAATTTATTTAATTTATTTAATTTATTTAATTTATTTAATTTATTTAATTTATTTAATTTATTTAATTTATTTAATTTATTTAATTTATTTAATTTATTTAATTTATTTAATTTATTTAATTTATTTAATTATTTAATTTATTTAATTTATTTAATTTATTTAATTTATTTAATTTATTTAATTTATTTAATTTATTTAATTTATTTAATTATTTAATTTATTTAATTTATTTAATTTATTTAATTTATTTAATTTATTAATTTATTTAATTTATTTAATTTATTTAATTTATTTAATTTATTTAATTTATTTAATTTATTTAATTTATTTAATTTATTTAATTTATTTAATTAATTTAATTTATTTAATTAATTTAATTTATTTAATTTATTTAATTTATTTAATTTATTTAATTTATTTAATTTATTTAATTTATTTAATTTATTTAATTTATTTAATTTATTTAATTTATTTAATTTATTTAATTTATTTAATTTATTTAATTTATTTAATTTATTTAATTTATTTAATTTATTTAATTTATTTGATTTATTTAATTTATTTAATTTATTTAATTTATTTGATTTATTTAATTTATTTAATTTATTTGATTTATTTAATTTATTTGATTTATTTAATTTATTTGATTTATTTGATTTATTTGATTTATTTAATTTATTTAATTTATTTGATTTATTTAATTTATTTGATTTATTTAATTTATTTGATTTATTTGATTTATTTAATTTATTTAATTTATTTGATTTATTTAATTTATTTAATTTATTTGATTTATTTAATTTATTTAATTTATTTAATTTATTTGATTTATTTAATTTATTTAATTTATTTGATTTATTTAATTTATTTGATTTATTTAATTTATTTAATTTATTTGATTTATTTAATTTATTTAATTTATTTAATTATTTAATTTATTTAATTTATTTAATTATTTAATTTATTTAATTTATTTAATTTATTTAATTTATTTAATTTATTTTATTTATTTAATTTATTTAATTTATTTAATTCCTTTAATTTATTTAATTATTTATTTAATTTATTTAATTTATTTAATTGATTTAATTGATTTAATTTATTTAATTCATTTAATTTATTTAATTTATTTAATTCATTTAATTTATTTAATTTATTTAATTCATTTAATTTATTTAATTTATTTAATTCATTTAATTTATTTAATTTATTTAATTTATTTAATTCATTTAATTTATTTAATTTATTTAATTTATTTAATTTATTTAATTTATTTAATTTATTTAATTTATTTAATTTATTTAATTTATTTAATTTATTTAATTTATTTAATTTATTTAATTTATTTAATTTATTTAATTTATTTAATTTATTTAATTTATTTAATTTATTTAATTTATTTAATTTATTTAATTTATTTAATTACTTAATTTACTTAATTTACTTAATTTATTTAATTTATTTAATTTATTTAATTTATTTAATTTATTTAATTTATTTAATTTATTTAATTTATTTAATTTATTTAATTTATTTAATTTATTTAATTTATTTAATTTATTTAATTTATTTAATTTATTTAATTTATTTATTTAATTTATTTAATTTATTTAATTTATTTAATTTATTTATTTAATTTATTTAATTTATTTAATTTATTTATTTAATTTATTTAATTTATTTAATTTATTTAATTTATTTAATTTATTTAATTTATTTAATTTATTTAATTTATTTAATTTATTTAATTTATTTAATTTATTTAATTTATTTAATTTATTTAATTTATTTAATTTATTTAATTTATTTAATTTATTTAATTTAATTAATTTATTTAATTTATTTAATTTATTTAATTTATTTAATTATTTAATTTATTTAATTTATTTAATTTATTTAATTTATTTAATTTATTTAATTTATTTAATTTATTTAATTTATTTAATTTATTTAATTTATTTAATTTATTTAATTTATTTAATTTATTTAATTTATTTAATTTATTTAATTTATTTAATTTATTTAATTTATTTAATTTATTTATTTATTTAATTTATTTAATTTATTTAATTTATTTAATTTATTTAATTTATTTAATTTATTTAATTTATTTAATTTATTTAATTTATTTAATTTATTTAATTTATTTAATTTATTTAATTTATTTAATTTATTTAATTTATTTAATTTATTTAATTTATTATTTATTTAATTTATTTAATTTATTTAATTTATTTAATTTATTTAATTTATTTAATTTATTTAATTTATTTAATTTATTTAATTTATTTAATTATTTAATTTATTTAATTTATTTAATTTATTTAATTTATTTAATTTATTTAATTTATTAATTTATTTAATTTATTTAATTTATTTAATTTATTTAATTTATTTAATTTATTTAATTTATTTAATTTATTTAATTTATTAATTTATTTAATTTATTTAATTTATTTAATTTATTTAATTTATTTAATTTATTTAATTTATTTAATTTATTTAATTTATTTAATTTATTTAATTTATTTAATTTATTTAATTTATTTAATTTATTTAATTTATTTAATTTATTTAATTTATTTAATTTATTTAATTTATTTAATTTATTTAATTTATTTAATTTATTTAATTTATTTAATTTATTTAATTTATTTAATTTATTTAATTTATTTAATTTATTTAATTTATTTAATTTATTTAATTTATTTAATTTATTTAATTTATTTAATTTATTTAATTTATTTAATTTATTTAATTTATTTAATTTATTTAATTTATTTAATTTATTTAATTTATTTAATTTATTTAATTTATTTAATTTATTTAATTTATTTAATTTATTTAATTTATTTAATTTATTTAATTTATTTAATTTATTTAATTTATTTAATTTATTTAATTTATTTAATTTATTTATTTATTTAATTTATTTAATTTATTTATTTATTTAATTTATTTAATTTATTTAATTTATTTAATTTATTTAATTTATTTAATTTATTTAATTTATTTAATTATTAATTATTTAATTTATTTAATTTATTTAATTTATTTAATTTATTTAATTTATTTAATTTATTTAATTTATTTAATTTATTTAATTTATTTAATTTATTTAAGATGTTGGAAGAATTGCCGTGTTTCTTGGCGCGCCGGTCGGAACCTACCTAGAGGACCCTCCATATCAATTCCTTGAATATTGAAAATTACCCGCCTCATTGGACACGGACATTAAATTAAATAAAGGATTAGACGTTTTTAGAAGGATATCTTTGTTAAAAACTGTACAGAGATATAATTTTTTTAAATGGAAATATTATTCATCCATGGGATGGTAATATAGATAGCGAGTATCTACTGAAAATGAAGAATTTATAAATATCCTATGAAATTAAGAAAATAATCTTAGACATATTCTCGTTCTTCTCCGCATCAATCAGTTTTGTTGAGTAAATTAGCAAAATTAGCCTATTTTCGTCTTTCTGTGTCTAATCTAGTTCCAGAATCTAGTACTTTTCTTACAAAATCCAAGCCACCCCACACGCGGAGTTCCCGACCAGTAATTAATTTCATGTACTAGCTTTTTTATATCACCCTGTATAACAGCAACTTGTTACACACATAACACATACTTACAGTTCCGCAATAAATCTAACTGACAATTTAGACCTTAATTTGATACACACATTGAATAATAATTACCATTATTTGTAAATTAATATATAGCCTGAGGGTGTTCTAGAAGTCAAATCTTACACTACTTTCGGAGAAAGTCAAAAATGTGCCGAGATTACAAAACTTCCCAAAAAAGAACATTTCTTGAAGTATATTAATACAAACGGTCCATTTTTGACTTTCTGTCTATAATCTAAGATCAGACACTTGTAATTCTAATATTAAAACCAAGAAGGGCCACATAGTTTAGAAGAAATACGAACAAAAATTTTAAATTCAATGATTATTTCTTTCTTATTGTTGCAATTTCTTTGTTTCCTAGTAAAGTTACAAGAGGAGTACCAAAAATTCATGACTTTTAAATATTATATGAAATAAAAGTAGATAGATGTTGGAAAAATTGCCGTGTTTCTTGGCGCACCGGTCAGAACCTACGTAGAAGACCCTCCATATCAACCCGTTGGATATTGAATATCACCCGCCTCATTGGACACGGACATTAAACTAAATAAAGGATTGGACGTTTTTAGAAGGATATTTTTGTTAAAAACTGTACAGAAATGCAATTTTTTTAAATGGAAATATTATACATCCATGGGATGGGAATATAGATAGCGAATATCTACTGAAAATGAAGAATTTATAAATATCTTATACAATTAATCTAATAATTTTAGTCATATTCTCTAATTCTCTGAATCAATCAGTTTCGGGGAGTAAATTAACAAAATTAGCCTATTTTCGTCTTTCCGTCTCTAATCTAATTCCAGAGTCTTGTACTTCTCTTACAAAACACAAGTAATGCAAATGAACTGAATCAAGATTTGAACAAAATTTTTGAATTCATAGAATATTTTCCATCTTGTACTGTAATTCCCTTGTTTTCCCAGAAAAGTTAGTAAGAAGTATTGATAATGAAGGATTCTAAATTATTTTGCAAAATTAGACCAGGAATTAGAGATCTTTCCGTATTTCCCTGAAAAATAAGTTTCCGGGTGTAAATTATTACAAATAGCCCATTTTCGGATCTCCTTCTCCAATCTAAGTTTGGAATCTTGTACTTCTCATATAAAATCCAAGAAATGCTGGTAAGTTGAGTTTAAATTAGAGCCAAACATCCAAATTCAAAGGATATTTCGAATTTCCATATTTTCCTAGAGATATTATAACGAATGAATCGAAAATGGAGGATTTTTAGAATACTACTCTAAATAAAATTAATATGCTTGGAGTAATTTTCGTATTTGCCTTAAAAATGGAATACAAGGAGATTACGGCACAAAATACGAAGGAATCATTGAATTTAGACTTTTCGTTCTAATTTGAGCTCAATTTAGACTAAATGGTTCGTTTTTATTAACTTACGCTTCAAAACTCATTTTTTAGGGAAATATGAATAGATCTCGAAGATTAGTAGTATTATTTTGCATGAACTCTTGCATTTTTGATACTTCTTAATACGTTGTCTTGGAAAACTCAATATACTTACATTTCTTGGTTTTTGTAGTAGAAGTACAAGATTGTGAACTGAGATCAGAGATGGACCTTTTGGGTTAATTTACATCCCGAAATTTATTTTTCAAGGAAATACAAAAGGAACTATAAGATTATTATTTTTTTCTATAATATTTAATTAATCCTGCATTTTCAAGAAATGCAAGTATATTGAGTTTTCCAATACAACGTATTAAAAAGTATGAAAAATGTAAGATTTCATGCAAAAAAATTCTATTTATCTTAGAGATCTATTTATATTTCCCTAAAAAATGGCTTTTGGAGCGTAAGATAAAAAGAACGACCCATTTAGTCAATAGTTTAGGGTAAATTAAGCTCAAATTGGAACAAAAAGTCTAAATTCTATGATTTCATCGTATATTGTATCGTAATCTCCTTGTAATCCATTTTTAAGGGAAATACGAAAATATCTCCAAGAATATTTGATTTATTAAGAGGAGTATTCTAAAAAATCCCCATTTTCGATTCTTTCGTTATAACATCACTAGGAAAATATGGAAATACGAAATAATCATTGAATTTAGCCGTTTGGCTCAAATTTAAACTTAACTTACTAGCATTTCTTGGATTTTATATGAGAAGTACAAGATTCCTAACTTAGATTGGAGAATGGAATTCGAAAATTGGCTAATTGTGATAATTTACATCCGGAAACTAATTTTTCCGGAAAATACGGAAAGATCTCTGTAATTACAGGTCTAATTTTGTAAAATAATTTACGAAATAATAATTGAATTTAGATGTTTGGTTCTAATTTAAACTCCACTTACTAGCAATTCTTGGATTTTTATGAGAAGTAAAAGATTGCAAACTTAGATTGGAGAATTAAAGCCGAAAATGGGCCATGTGTGATAATTTACATCCGGAAACTTATTTTTCAGGGAAATACGAAAAGATCTCTAAAACCACTGGAAATATCGATTGTGCAAGGTTCTTAAATTTCTTATAAAACTAAACCAATAATCTCCGAGATAATATCGTATTTTCCTGAAAAATAAATTTTGGGAAGTTGATTTACATAAATGGTCCATTTTTGATTTTCTGCCTATAATCTAAGTTCAGAATCTTGCACTTCTACTTCAAAATCCAAGAAATGTATGGAAAATAAGTTCAAATTAGAATCAAATACGTGAATTCAATGATTATTTCCAATTCTGAGCTGTAATTGCCTTTGTTTTCCTAGAAAGATTATTACAGAAGTATCGAAAATGCAGAATTCTCAAATATTTTAGAAAATTAAAATAATTATCTTAAAGATCTTTCCGTATTTCCCTGAAAAATATGTCTCGGAATGGTAGTTACCACAAATGGCACTTTTTGACTTTCTGTCTATAATCTAAGTTCAGGATTTAGTACTTCTACTATGAAAACCAAGAATGGAGCTTAATTCTTTCGAAATAATCATAAATCACCTAAATTCGATGATTTTCTCGTATTTCCTTATTTTAATGGAGAAGTTGTTATAACTTTTGTTACAAAAGAATCGAAAATGCAGGTTTTTTAATATGTTACCCTAAATAAAACTTGTTATCTCTGAAATATATTCGTATTTCCCTTAAAAATGGATAAAAATGAGATTACAGCACAGAATATGAAGAAATCATTGAATATAGACATTTTGTTCTAATTTGGATACAATTTACTTTAGATTAGAGATTGAAAGTCCAAAATAGGTCGTTTTTACTAACTTACGTTCTAAAACCCATTTCTCATTGAAATATGAATAGATCTCTAATATTGAGAGCATGATTTTGTATATTATTCAATAGCCTTGCAGTTTTGATACTTCTTTATAAGTTCTCTTGGAAAATAAGGAAATTACAACTCTAAATACGGAAAAAATCATTGAATTTAAAGTTTTTGTTCTTATTTCGACTAAATTAGGTCGCATTTCTTGGTCTTTGTATTAGAACTTCAAGATTCTGAACTTAGATTGTAGACTGAATGACAAAAATGGGCCATTTGTATTAATTTACTTTCCGAAACCTATTTCGCAGAGGAATACGAGAAGATTTCTAAGATTATCTGTTTTATTTGGTATAATATTAAAAAATCCTGCCTTTTCGATATTTCGATAATAACTTTTTCTTCCTTTTCGATATTTCTATAATAACTTTTCTAAGAGAAGAAAAGAATTACAGCACAAAATACGAAATAATCACTAAATTTAGCAGTTTTGTGCTAATTTGGACTAAATTTATTTGCATTTCTTGGTTTTTGTGGAAGAAGAACAGGGTTCTGAACTTTAGACTAAAGTCGGAAAGTCCAAAATGGGCCGTTTGTGTCAATATCAATCCCGAAATTAACTATTCAAGGAAATACGAAACGATCTCTAAGATTATTGGTATTATTTTGTATATTATTTAAATATTCTACATTTTCGATACTCCTATACCAGCTTTTCTAGAAAAACAAGATGATTAAATCACAAAATACGAAATAATCAGTGAAGTCATACATTTTGTTCTAATTTGGAATCAATGTACATGGATTTCTTGGATTTTGTAGGAGAACTACAAGACGTTATACATAGATTAGAGACTGAAAGTCAATAATGGGCCATTTTTATTGTTTTTAAAAAATGTAACATGTTAATATCAGTTAGAATTCTAATTTAACTTTTGTGAATCGTAACATTGCATCCTTCCTTAAACCGGGAGATGTAAAGTATTGTGCGAGATCTAATTTTATATGTTTAGCGACACATTTCGAAAATCTTCAAAGAAATCTGTTAATATGAGAACATCAGGAAGTAAATAAATTTTTGTATAATCCATTAAAATTTGACATATTAAGATTGCTGCGTTTTCGACACTTCTATTCTAACTTTCTTTGAAAGACAAGATATTTATATCACAAAATCCGAATTAATCAATGAAATCACACATTTTGTCGTTATTTGAAATCAAATTACAGGATATCTTGCTTTTTGTAGTAAAAGTACAAGATTTTTAATAGAGATTAGAGATTGAAAGACAAAATTGGGCCGTTTTTGTTAATTTACTTTTCAAAAACCATTTTTCGGGGAAATACGAAAAGATCTCGAATATGATTTGTATTATTTTATGTAATATTTAAAAATTTTGAATTTTTAATACTCCTGTTTTAACTTCACTAGGAAAACAACGACATTACAACAAAAAAATAAGAAATAATCATTGAATTTAAAATTTGTATTCTTATTTCATCTTAAGTAGGCGACATTTCTTGGTGTCTGTATTAGAATAAAAAGATTCTTAACTTTGATTATAGACACAAAGGTAAAAATGGACCGTTTGTAATTATATACTTCAAGAAATGCATTATTTTGGGAGATTTTGGAAATCTCCAAAAATCCTAGTAGTCACTTGGCCACCTTGCGTGGGAAAAAAATTTCGACGTTCGGGATATAATAGAAAATTAAAACTTTCAATGGTTTTCGTCGTCGTGATGAAGAAATTTATTAGAAATTATAAAAATTAAACCCACAAACTAGAAGTACAATAAATTAAATAAATTAAATAAATTAAATAAATTAAATAAATTAAATAAATTAAACAAATTAAATAAATTAAATAAATTAAACAAATTAAATAAATTAAATAAATTAAACAAATTAAATAAAATAAATAAATTAAAAAAATTAAATAAATTAAATAAATTAAATAAATTAAATAAATTAAATAAATTAAATAAATTAAATGAATTAAATAAATTAAATAAATTAAATGAATTAAATAAATTAAATAAATTAAATAAATTAAAGAATTAAATAAATTAAATAAATTAAATGAATTACATAAATTAAATAAATTAAATGAATTAAATAAATTAAATAAATTAAATGAATTAAATAAATTAAATAAATTAAATGAATTAAATAAATTAAATAAATTACATGAATTAAATAAATTAAATAAATTACATGAATTAAATAAATTAAATAAATTACATGAATTAAATAAATTAAATAAATTACATGAATTAAATGAATTAAATAAATTACATGAATTAAATGAATTAAATGAATTAAATAAATTAAATGAATTAAATGAATTAAATAAATTAAATAAATTAAATGAATTAAATAAATTAAATCAATTAAATAAATTAAATAAATTAAATGAATTAAATGAATTAAATAAATTAAATGAATTAAATGAATTAAATGAATTAAATAAATTAAATGAATTAAATAAATTAAATGAATTAAATGAATTAAATAAATTAAATGAATTAAATGAATTAAATGAATTAAATAAATTAAATAAATTAAATAAATTAAATAAATTAAATAAATTAAATAAATTAAATAAATTAAATAAATTAAATAAATTAAATAAATTAAATAAATTAAATAAATTAAATAAATTAAATAAATTAAATAAATTAAATAAATTAAATAAATTAAATAAATTAAATAAATTAAATAAATTAAATAAATTAAATAAATTAAATAAATTAAATAAATTAAATAAATTAAAAAAATTAAATAAATTAAATAAATTAAAAAAATTAAATAAATTAAATAAATTAAATAAATTAAATAAATTAAATAAATTAAATAAATTAAATAAATTAAATAAATTAAATAAATTAAATAAATTAAATAAATTAAATAAATTAAATAAATTAAATAAATTAAATAAATTAAATAAATTAAATAAATTAAATAAATTAAATAAATTAAATAAATTAAATAAATTAAATAAATTAAATAAATTAAATAAATTAAATAAATTAAATAAATTAAATAAATTAAATAAATTAAATAAATTAAATAAATTAAATAAATTAAATAAATTAAATAAATTAAATAAATTAAATAAATTAAATAAATTAAATAAATTAAATAAATTAAATAAATTAAATAAATTAAATAAATTAAATAAATTAAATAAATTAAATAAATTAAATAAATTAAATAAATTAAATAAATTAAATAAATTAAATAAATTAAATAAATTAAATAAATTAAATAAATTAAATAAATTAAATAAATTAAATAAATTAAATAAATTAAATAAATTAAATAAATTAAATAAATTAAATAAATTAAATAAATTAAATAAATTAAATAAATTAAATAAATTAAATAAATTAAATAAATTAAATAAATTAAATAAATTAAATAAATTAAATAAATTAAATAAATTAAATAAATTAAATAAATTAAATAAATTAAATAAATTAAATAAATTAAATAAATTAAATAAATTAAATAAATTAAATAAATTAAATAAATTAAATAAATTAAATAAATTAAATAAATTAAATAAATTAAATAAATTAAATAAATTAAATAAATTAAATAAATTAAATAAATTAAATAAATTAAATAAATTAAATAAATTAAATAAATTAAATAAATTAAATAAATTAAATAAATTAAATAAATTAAATAAATTAAATAAATTAAATAAATTAAATATATTAAATAAATTAAATAAATTAAATAAATTAAATAAATTAAATAAATTAAATAAATTAAATAAATTAAATAAATTAAATAAATTAAATAAATTAAATAAATTAAATAAATTAAATAAATTAAATAAATTAAATAAATTAAATAAATTAAATAAATTAAATAAATTAAATAAATTAAATAAATTAAATAAATTAAATAAATTAAATAAATTAAATAAATTAAATAAATTAAATAAATTAAATAAATTAAATAAATTAAATAAATTAAATAAATTAAATAAATTAAATAAATTAAATAAATTAAATAAATTAAATAAATTAAATAAATTAAATAAATTAAATAAATTAAATAAATTAAATAAATTAAATAAATTAAATAAATTAAATAAATTAAATAAATTAAATAAATTAAATAAATTAAATAAATTAAATAAATTAAATAAATTAAATAAATTAAATAAATTAAATAAATTAAATAAATTAAATAAATTAAATAAATTAAATAAATTAAATAAATTAAATAAATTAAATAAATTAAATAAATTAAATAAATTAAATAAATTAAATAAATTAAATAAATTAAATAAATTAAATAAATTAAATAAATTAAATAAATTAAATAAATTAAATAAATTAAATAAATTAAATAAATTAAATAAATTAAATAAATTAAATAAATTAAATAAATTAAATAAATTAAATAAATTAAATAAATTAAATAAATTAAATAAATTAAATAAATTAAATAAATTAAATAAATTAAATAAATTAAATAAATTAAATAAATTAAATAAATTAAATAAATTAAATAAATTAAATAAATTAAATAAATTAAATAAATTAAATAAATTAAATAAATTAAATAAATTAAATAAATTAAATAAATTAAATAAATTAAATAAATTAAATAAATTAAATAAATTAAATAAATTAAATAAATTAAATAAATTAAATAAATTAAATAAATTAAATAAATTAAATAAATTAAATAAATTAAATAAATTAAATATATTAAATAAATTAAATAAATTAAATAAATTAAATAAATTAAATAAATTAAATAAATTAAATAAATTAAATAAATTAAATAAATTAAATAAATTAAATAAATTAAATAAATTAAATAAATTAAATAAATTAAATAAATTAAATAAATTAAATAAATTAAATAAATTAAATAAATTAAATAAATTAAATAAATTAAATAAATAAAAATAAATTAAATAAATTAAATAAATAAAAATAAATTAAATAAATTAAATAAATAAAAATAAATTAAATAAATTAAATAAATAAAAATAAATTAAATAAATTAAATAAATAAAAATAAATTAAATAAATTAAATAAATAAAAATAAATTAAATAAATTAATAAAAATAAATAAATAAATTAAATAAATAAAATAAATTAAATAAATTAAATAAATAAATAAATAAATATAAATAAATTAATAAATTAAATAAATAAAAATAAATTAATAAATTAAATAAATAAAAATAAATTAAATAAATTAAATAAATAAAAATAAATTAAATAATTAAATAAATAAAAATAAATTAAATAAATTAAATAAATAAAATAAAATTAAATAAATTAAAATAAATAAAAATAAATTAAATAAATTAAATAAATAAAAATAAATTAAATAAATTAAAGAAATAAAAATAAATTAAATAAATTAAAGAAATAAAAAAATAAATAAATAAAAATAAATTAAATAAATTAAAATAAATTAAATAATAAAAATAATTAAATAATTAAATAAATAAAATAAATTAAATAAATTAATAAATAAAATAAATTAAATAAATTAAATAAATAAAAATAAATTAAATAAATTAAATAACTAAAATAAATTAAATAAATTAAATAATAAAAATAAATTAAATAAATTAAATAAATAAAATAAATTAAATAAATTAAATAAATTAAATAAATAAAATAAATAAAATAATTAAATAAATTAAATAAATTAAAATAAATTAAATAATTAAATAAATAAATTAAATAAATAAAATAAATTAAATAAATTAAATAAATTAAATAAATAAAAATAAATTAAATAAATTAAATAAATTAAATAAATTAATAAATAAAATAAATTAAATAAATTAAAATAAATTAAATAAATAAAAATAAATTAAATAAATTAATAAATTAAATAAATAAAAATAATTAAATAAATTAATAAATTAAATAAATAAAAATAAATTAAATAAATTAATAAATTAAATAAATTAAATAAATAAAAATAAATAAATAAATTAAATAAATTAAATAAATAAAATAAATTAAATAAATTAAATAAATAAAAATAATTTAAATAATTAAATAAATAAAAATAAATTAAATAAATTAAATAAATTAAATAAATAAATAAATTAAATAAATTAAATAAATTAAATAAATTAAATAAATTAAATAAATTAAATAAATTAAATAAATTAAATAAATTAAATAAATTAAATAAAATTAAATAAATTAAATAAATTAAATAAATTAAATAAATTAAATAAATTAAATAAATTAATAAATTAAATAAATTAAATAAATTAAATAAATTAAATAATTAAATAAATTAAATAAATTAAATAAATAATAATTAATAAATATAAATTAAATAAATTAAATAAAATAAATAAATAAATTAAATAAATTAAATAAATAAAATAAATATAAATAAATTAAATAAATAAATAAATTAAATAAATTAATAAATAAATAAATTAAATAAATTAAATAAATTAATAAATTAATAAATTAAATAAATAAATAAATTAAATAAATTAATAAATTAAATAAATTAAATAAATAAAAATAAATTAATAAATTAAATAAATAAAAATAAATTAATAAATTAAATAAATAAAAATAAATTAAATAATTAAATAAATAAAATAAATTAAATAAATTAAATAAATAAAAATAATAATAAATAAATTAAAATAAATAAAAATAAATTAAATAAATTAAATAAATAAAAATAAATTAAATAAATTAAATAAATAAAATAAATTAAATAAATTAAATAAATAAAATAAATTAAATAAATTAAATAAATAAAAATAAATTAAATAAATTAAATAAATAAAAATAAATTAAATAAATTAAATAAATAAAGATAAATTAAATAAATTAAATAAATAAAAATAAATTAAATAAATTAAATAAATAAAAATAAATTAATAAATTAAATAAATAAAAATAAATAAATAAATTAAATAAATAAAAATAAATTAAATAAATTAAATAAATAAAAATAAATTAAATAAATTAAATAAATAAAAATAACTTAAATAAATTAAATAAATAAAAATAAATTAAATAAATTAAATAAATTAAATAAATAAAATAAATTAAATAAATTAAATAAATAAAAATAAATTAAATAAATTAAATAAATTAAATAAATAAAAATAAATAAAAATAAATTAAATAAATTAATAAATAAAAATAAATTAAATAAATTAAATAATTAAATAAATTAAATAAATTAATAAATTAAATAAATAAAAATAAATTAAATAAATTAAATAAATTAAATAAATTAAATAAATTAAATAAATTAAATAAATAAAATAAATTAAATAAATTAAATAATTAAATAAATAAAAATAAATTAAATAATTAAATAAATTAAATAAATAAAAATAAATTAAATAAATTAAATAAATAAAATAAATAAATAATTAAATAAATAAAAATAAATTAAATAAATTAAATAAATAAATAAATAAAAATAAATTAAATAAATTAAATAAATTAAATAAATTAAATAAATAAAATAAATTAAATAAATTAAATAAATTAAATAAATTAAATAAATTAAATAAATAAAAATAAATAAATAAATTAAATAAATAAAAATAAATTAAATAAATTAAATAAATTAAATAAATTAATAAATTAAATAAAATTAAATAATTAAATAATTAAATAAATTAAATAAATTAAATAAATTAAATAAATTAATAAATAAATAAATTAAATAAATAAAAATAAATTAATAAATTAAATAAATAAAAATAAATAAATAAATTAAAAAAATAAAATAAATTAAATAAATTAAATAAATTAAATAAATAAAAATAATTAAATAAATTAAATAAATTAAATAATTAAATAAATTAAATAATAAAAATAAATTAAATAAATTAAATAAATTAAATAAATAAAAATAAATTAAATAAATTAAATAAATTAAATAAATTAAATAAATAAAAATAAATTAATAAATTAAATAAATAAAATAAATTAAATAAATAAATAAATAAAAATAAATTAAATAAATTAAATAAATAAAATAAATTAAATAAATTAAATAAATTAATAAATTAAATAATTAAATAAATTAAATAAATTAAATAAACTAAATAAATTAAATAAACTAAATAAATTAAATAAAATAAATAAATTAAATAAATTAAATAAATTAAATAAATTAAATAAACTAAATAAATTAAATAAATTAAATAAATGAAATAAACTAAATAAATTAAATAAATTAAATAAATTAAATTAAATAATTTATTTAATGTTTTAATTTATTTAATTTATTTAAAATATTTAATTTATTTAATTATTTAATTTATTTAATTTATTTAATTTATTTAATTTATTTAATTTATTTAATTTATTTAATTTATTTAATTTATTTAATTTATTTAATTTATTTAATTTATTTAATTTATTTAATTTATTTAATTTATTTATTTATTTAATTTATTTAATTATTTAATTTATTTAATTTATTTAATTTATTTAATTTATTTAATTTATTTAAATTATTTAATTTATTTAATTTATTTAATTTATTTAATTTATTTAATTTATTTAATTTATTTAATTTATTTAATTTATTTAATTTATTTAATTTATTTAATTTATTTAATTTATTTAATTTATTAAATTTATTAATTTATTTAATTTATTTAATTTATTTAATTTAATTAATTTATTTAATTTATTTAATTTATTTAATTTATTTAATTTATTTAATTTAATTAATTTATTTAATTTATTTAAGTTAATTAATTTATTTAATTTAATTTAAGTTAATTAATTTATTTAATTTATTTAATTTAATTAATTTATTTAATTTATTAATTTATTTAATTTATTTAATTTATTTAATTTATTTAATTTATTTAATTTATTTAATTTATTTAATTTATTTAAATTTATTTAATTTATTTAATTTATTTAATTTATTTAATTTATTTAATTTATTTAATTTATTTAATTTATTTAATTTATTTAATTTATTTAATTTATTTAATTTATTTAATTTATTTAATTTATTTAATTTATTTAATTTATTTATTTATTTAATTTATTTAATTTATTTATTTATTTAATTTATTTAATTTATTTATTTATTTAATTTATTTAATTTATTTATTTATTTAATTTATTTAATTTATTTAATTTATTTAATTTATTTAATTTATTTAATTTATTTAATTTATTTAATTTATTTAATTTATTTAATTTATTTAATTTATTTAATTTAATTGATTTATTTGATTTATTTGATTTATTTGATTATTTGATTATTTGATTTATTTGATTTATTGATTTATTTGATTTATTTGATTTATTTGATTTATTTGATTTATTTGATTTATTTGATTTATTTAATTTATTTAATTTATTTGATTTATTTAATTTATTTAATTTATTTAATTATTTAATTTATTTAATTTATTAATTTATTTAATTTATTGAATTTATTTAATTTATTGAATTTATTGAATTATTGAATTTATTGAATTTATTGAATTTATTGAATTTATTGAATTTATTGAATTTATTGAATTTATTGAATTTATTGAATTTATTGAATTTATTGAATTTATTGAATTTATTGAATTTATTGAATTTATTGAATTTATTGAATTTATTGAATTTATTGAATTTATTGGATTTATTGGATTTATTGGATTTATTGGATTTATTGGATTATTGGATTTATTGGATTTATTGGATTTATTGGATTTATTGGATTTATTGGATTTATTGAATTTATTGGATTTATTGGATTTATTGAATTTATTGGATTTATTGGATTTATTGAATTTATTGGATTTATTGAATTTATTGAATTTATTGAATTTATTGGATTTATTGAATTTATTGGATTTATTGAATTTATTGAATTTATTGAATTTATTGAATTTATTGAATTTATTGAATTTATTGAATTTATTGAATTTATTGAATTTATTGAATTTATTGAATTTATTGAATTTATTGAATTTATTGAATTTATTGAATTTATTGAATTTATTGAATTTATTGAATTTATTGAATTTATTGAATTTATTGAATTTATTGAATTTATTGAATTATTGATTTATTGAATTATTGAATTATTGAATTTATTGAATTTATTGAATTTATTGAATTTATTGAATTTATTGAATTTATTGAATTTATTGAATTTATTGAATTTATTGAATTTATTGAATTTATTGAATTTATTGAATTTATTGAATTTATTTAATTTATTGAATTTATTTAATTTATTTAATTTATTTAATTTATTTAATTTATTTAATTTATTTAATTTATTTAATTTATTTAATTTATTTAATTTATTTAATTTATTTAATTTATTTAATTTATTTAATTTATTTAATTTATTAATTTATTTAATTTATTTAATTTATTTAATTTATTTAATTATTAATTTATTTAATTTATTTAATTTATTTAATTTATTTAATTTATTTAATTTATTTAATTTATTTAATTTATTTAATTTATTTAATTTATTTAATTTATTTAATTTATTTAATTTATTTAATTATTATTTAATTTATTTAATTTATTAATTTATTTAATTTATTTAATTTATTTAATTTATTTAATTTATTTAATTTATTTAATTTATTTAATTTATTTAATTTATTTAATTTATTAATTTATTTAATTTATTTAATTTATTTAATTATTTAATTTATTTAATTATTTAATTTATTTAATTTATTTAATTTATTTAATTTATTTAATTTATTTAATTTATTTAATTATTTAATTTATTTAATTTATTTAATTTATTAATTTATTTAATTTATTTAATTTATTTAATTTATTTAATTATTTAATTTATAATTTATTTAATTTATTTAATTTATTAATTTATTTAATTTATTAAATTATTTAATTTATTTAATTTATTTAATTTATTTAATTTATTTAATTTATTTAATTTATTTAATTTATTTAATTTATTTAATTTATTTAATTTATTTATTTATTTAATTTATTTAATTTATTTAATTTATTTAATTATTTAATTTATTTAACTTATTTAATTTATTTAATTTATTTAATTTATTTAATTTATTTAATTTATTTAATTTATTTAATTTATTTAATTTATTTAATTTATTTAATTATTTAATTTATTTAATTTATTTAATTTATTTAATTTATTTAATTTATTTAATTTATTAATTTATTTAATTTATTTAATTTTATTTAATTTATTTAATTTATTTAATTTATTTAATTTATTTAATTTATTTAATTTTATTTAATTTATTTAATTTATTTAATTTATTTAATTATTTAATTTATTTAATTTATTTAATTTATTTAATTTATTTAATTTATTTAATTTATTTAATTTATTTAATTATAATATTTATTTAATTTATTTAATTTATTTAATTTATTTAATTTATTTAATTAATTATTTAATTTATTTAATTTATTTAATTTATTTAATTTATTTAATTATTTAATTATTAATTTATTTAATTTATTTAATTTATTTAATTTATTTATTTATTTAATTTATTTAATTTATTTAATTTATTTAATTTATTTAATTTATTTAATTTATTTAATTTATTTAATTTATTTAATTTATTTAATTTATTTAATTTATTTAATTTATTTAATTTATTTAATTTATTTAATTTATTTAATTTATTTAATTTATTTAATTTATTTAATTTATTTAATTTATTTAATTTAATTAATTTATTTAATTTATTTAATTTATTTAATTTATTTAATTTATTTAATTTATTTAATTTATTTAATTTATTTAATTTATTTAATTATTTAATTTATTTTAATTTATTTAATTTATTTAATTTATTTAATTTATTTAATTTATTTAATTTATTTAATTTATTTAATTTATTTAATTTATTTAATTTATTTAATTTATTTAATTTATTTAATTTATTTAATTTATTTAATTTATTTAATTTATTTAATTTATTTAATTTATTTAATTTATTTAATTTATTTAATTTATTTAATTTATTTAATTTATTTAATTTATTTAATTTATTTAATTTATTTAATTTATTTAATTTATTTAATTTATTTAATTTATTTAATTTATTTAATTTATTTAATTATTTAATTTATTTAATTTATTTAATTTATTTAATTTATTTAATTTATTTAATTTATTTAATTTATTTAATTTATTTAATTATTTAATTTATTTAATTTATTTAATTTATTTAATTTATTTAATTTATTTAATTTATTTAATTTATTTAATTTATTTAATTTATTTAATTTATTTAATTTATTTAATTTATTTAATTTATTTAATTTATTTAATTTATTTAATTTATTTAATTTATTTAATTTATTTAATTTATTTAATTTATTTAATTTATTTAATTTATTTAATTTATTTAATTTATTTAATTTATTTAATTTATTTAATTTATTTAATTTATTTAATTTATTTAATTTATTTAATTTATTTAATTTATTTAATTTATTTAATTTATTTAATTTATTTAATTTATTTAATTTATTTAATTTATTTAATTTATTTAATTTATTTAATTTATTTAATTTATTTAATTTATTTAATTTATTTACTTTTTAATTTATTTAATTTATTTAGTTTATTTAATTTATTTAATTTATTTAATTATTTAGTTTATTTAGTTTATTTAGTTTATTTAGTTTTATTTAGTTTATTTAGTTTATTTAGTTATTTAGTTTATTTAGTTTATTTAGTTAATTTAGTTTATTTAGTTTATTTAGTTAATTTAGTTAATTAGTTTATTTAGTTTATTTAGTTAATTTAGTTTATTTAGTTATTTAGTTTATTTAGTTTATTTAGTTTATTTAGTTTATTTAGTTTATTTAGTTTATTTAGTTTATTTAGTTTATTTAGTTTATTTAATTTATTTAATTTATTTGATTTATTTAATTTATTTGATTTATTTGATTTATTTGATTTATTTGATTTATTTGATTTATTTGATTTATTTGATTTATTTGATTTATTTGATTTATTTGATTTATTTGATTTATTTGATTTATTTGATTTATTTGATTTATTTGATTTATTTGATTTATTTGATTTATTTGATTTATTTGATTTATTTGATTTATTTGATTTATTTGATTTATTTGATTTATTTGATTTATTTGATTTATTTGATTTATTTGATTTATTTGATTTATTTGATTTATTTGATTTATTTGATTTATTTGATTTATTTGATTTATTTGATTTATTTGATTTATTTGATTTATTTGATTTATTTGATTTATTTGATTTATTTGATTTATTTGATTTATTTGATTTATTTGATTTATTTGACTTATTTGATTTATTTGATTTATTTGATTTATTTGATTTATTTGATTTATTTGATTTAATTGATTTATTTGATTTATTTGATTTATTTGATTTATTTGATTTATTTGATTTATTTGATTTATTTCATTTATTTCATTTATTTGATTTATTTCATTTATTTCATTTATTTGATTTATTTCATTTATTTGATTTATTTGATTTATTTCATTTATTTGATTTATTTGATTTATTTCATTTATTTGATTTATTTGATTTATTTCATTTATTTGATTTATTTCATTTATTTGATTTATTTGATTTATTTCATTTATTTGATTTATTTGATTTATTTAATTTATTTGATTTATTTGATTTATTTAATTTATTTAATTTATTTAATTTATTTAATTTATTTAATTTATTTAATTTATTTAATTTATTTAATTTATTTAATTTATTTAATTTATTTAATTTATTTAATTTATTTAATTTATTTAATTTATTTAATTTATTTAATTTATTTAATTTATTTAATTTATTTAATTTATTTAATTTATTTAATTTATTTAATTTATTTAATTTATTTAATTTATTTGATTTATTTGATTTATTTGATTTATTTGATTTATTTCATTTATTTGATTTATTTGATTTATTTCATTTATTTGATTTATTTGATTTATTTGATTTATTTGATTTATTTAATTTATTTGATTTATTTGATTTATTTAATTTATTTAATTTATTTAATTTATTTAATTTATTTAATTTATTTAATTTATTTAATTTATTTAATTTATTTAATTTATTTAATTTATTTAATTTATTTGATTAATTTAATTTCTTTAATTTATTTAATTTATTTGATTTGTTTCATTTATTTAATTTATTTAATTTATTTGATTTGTTTCATTTATTTAATTTATTTGATTTATTTGATTTATTTGATTTATTTGATTTATTTGATTTATTTGATTTATTTGATTTATTTGATTTATTTGATTTATTTGATTTATTTGATTTATTTGATTTATTTGATTTATTTGATTTATTTGATTTATTTGATTTATTTGATTTATTTGATTTATTTGATTTATTTGATTTATTTGATTTATTTGATTTATTTGATTTATTTGATTTATTTGATTTATTTGATTTATTTGATTTATTTGATTTATTTGATTTATTTGATTTATTTGATTTATTTGATTTATTTGATTTATTTGATTTATTTGATTTATTTGATTTATTTGATTTATTTGATTTATTTGATTTATTTGATTTATTTGATTTATTTGATTTATTTAATTTATATGATTTATTTGATTTATTTGATTTATTTGATTTATTTGATTTATTTGATTTATTTGATTTATTTGATTTATTTAGTTTATTTAATTTATTTAGTTTATTTAATTTATTTAGTTTATTTAATTTATTTAGATTTATTTAGTTTATTTAATTTATTTAGTTTATTTAATTTATTTAGTTTATTTAATTTATTTAGTTTATTTAATTTATTTAGTTTATTTAATTTATTTAGTTTATTTAATTTATTTAGTTTATTTAATTTATTTAGTTTATTTAATTTATTTAGTTTATTTAATTTATTTAGTTTATTTAATTTATTTAGTTTATTTAATTTATTTAGTTTATTTAATTTATTTAGTTTATTTAATTTATTTAGTTTATTTAATTTATTTAGTTTATTTAATTTATTTAGTTTATTTAATTTATTTAGTTTATTTAATTTATTTAGTTTATTTAATTTATTTAGTTTATTTAATTTATTTAGTTTATTTAATTTATTTAGTTTATTTAATTTATTTAGTTTATTTAATTTATTTAGTTTATTTAATTTATTTAGTTTATTTAATTTATTTAGTTTATTTAATTTATTTAGTTTATTTAATTTATTTAGTTTATTTAATTTATTTAGTTTATTTAATTTATTTAGTTTATTTAATTTATTTAGTTTATTTAATTTATTTAGTTTATTTAATTTATTTAGTTTATTTAATTTATTTAGTTTATTTAATTTATTTAGTTTATTTAATTTATTTAGTTTATTTAATTTATTTAGTTTATTTAATTTATTTAGTTTATTTAATTTATTTAGTTTATTTAATTTATTTAGTTTATTTAATTTATTTAGTTTATTTAATTTATTTAGTTTATTTAATTTATTTAGTTTATTTAATTTATTTAGTTTATTTAATTTATTTAGTTTATTTAATTTATTTAGTTTATTTAATTTATTTAGTTTATTTAATTTATTTAGTTTATTTAATTTATTTAGTTTATTTAATTTATTTAGTTTATTTAGTTTATTTAGTTTATTTAATTTATTTAGTTTATTTAGTTTATTTAGTTTATTTAGTTTATTTAATTTATTTAGTTTATTTAATTTATTTAATTTATTTAATTTATTTAATTTATTTAATTTATTTAATTTATTTAATTTATTTAATTTATTTAATTTATTTAATTTATTTAATTTATTTAATTTATTTAATTTATTTAATTTATTTAATTTATTTAATTTATTTAATTTATTTAATTTATTTAATTTATTTAATTTATTTAATTTATTTAATTTATTTAATTTATTTAATTTATTTAATTTATTTAATTTATTTAATTTATTTAATTTATTTAATTTATTTAATTTATTTAATTTATTTAATTTATTTAATTTATTTAATTTATTTAATTTATTTAATTTATTTAATTTATTTAATTTATTTAATTTATTTAATTTATTTAATTTATTTAATTTATTTAATTTATTTAATTTATTTAATTTATTTAATTTATTTAATTTATTTAATTTATTTAATTTATTTAATTTATTTAATTTATTTAATTTATTTAATTTATTTAATTTATTTAATTTATTTAATTTATTTAATTTATTTAATTTATTTAATTTATTTAATTTATTTAATTTATTTAATTTATTTAATTTATTTAATTTATTTAATTTATTTAATTTATTTAATTTATTTAATTTATTTAATTTATTTAATTTATTTAATTTATTTAATTTATTTAATTTATTTAATTTATTTAATTTATTTAATTTATTTAATTTATTTAATTTATTTAATTTATTTAATTTATTTAATTTATTTAATTTATTTAATTTATTTAATTTATTTAATTTATTTAATTTATTTAATTTATTTAATTTATTTAATTTATTTAATTTATTTAATTTATTTAATTTATTTAATTTATTTAATTTATTTAATTTATTTAATTTATTTAATTTATTTAATTTATTTAATTTATTTAATTTATTTAATTTATTTAATTTATTTAATTTATTTAATTTATTTAATTTATTTAATTTATTTAATTTATTTAATTTATTTAATTTATTTAATTTATTTAATTTATTTAATTTATTTAATTTATTTAATTTATTTAATTTATTTAATTTATTTAATTTATTTAATTTATTTAATTTATTTAATTTATTTAATTTATTTAATTTATTTAATTTATTTAATTTATTTAATTTATTTAATTTATTTAATTTATTTAATTTATTTAATTTATTTAATTTATTTAATTTATTTAATTTATTTAATTTATTTAATTTATTTAATTTATTTAATTTATTTAATTTATTTAATTTATTTAATTTATTTAATTTATTTAATTTATTTAATTTATTTAATTTATTTAATTTATTTAATTTATTTAATTTATTTAATTTATTTAATTTATTTAATTTATTTAATTTATTTAATTTATTTAATTTATTTAATTTATTTAATTTATTTAATTTATTTAATTTATTTAATTTATTTAATTTATTTAATTTATTTAATTTATTTAATTTATTTAATTTATTTAATTTATTTAATTTATTTAATTTATTTAATTTATTTAATTTATTTAATTTATTTAATTTATTTAATTTATTTAATTTATTTAATTTATTTAATTTATTTAATTTATTTAATTTATTTAATTTATTTAATTTATTTAATTTATTTAATTTATTTAATTTATTTAATTTATTTAATTTATTTAATTTATTTAATTTATTTAATTTATTTAATTTATTTAATTTATTTAATTTATTTAATTTATTTAATTTATTTAATTTATTTAATTTATTTAATTTATTTAATTTATTTAATTTATTTAATTTATTTAATTTATTTAATTTATTTAATTTATTTAATTTATTTAATTTATTTAATTTATTTAATTTATTTAATTTATTTAATTTATTTAATTTATTTAATTTATTTAATTTATTTAATTTATTTAATTTATTTAATTTATTTAATTTATTTAATTTATTTAATTTATTTAATTTATTTAATTTATTTAATTTATTTAATTTATTTAATTTATTTAATTTATTTAATTTATTTAATTTATTTAATTTATTTAATTTATTTAATTTATTTAATTTATTTAATTTATTTAATTTATTTAATTTATTTAATTTATTTAATTTATTTAATTTATTTAATTTATTTAATTTATTTAATTTATTTAATTTATTTAATTTATTTAATTTATTTAATTTATTTAATTTATTTAATTTATTTAATTTATTTAATTTATTTAATTTATTTAATTTATTTAATTTATTTAATTTATTTAATTTATTTAATTTATTTAATTTATTTAATTTATTTAATTTATTTAATTTATTTAATTTATTTAATTTATTTAATTTATTTAATTTATTTAATTTATTTAATTTATTTAATTTATTTAATTTATTTAATTTATTTAATTTATTTAATTTATTTAATTTATTTAATTTATTTAATTTATTTAATTTATTTAATTTATTTAATTTATTTAATTTATTTAATTTATTTAATTTATTTAATTTATTTAATTTATTTAATTTATTTAATTTATTTAATTTATTAATTTATTTAATTTATTTAATTTATTTAATTTATTTAATTTATTTAATTTATTTAATTTATTTAATTTATTTAATTTATTTAATTTATTTAATTTATTTAATTTATTTAATTTATTTAATTTATTTAATTTATTTAATTTATTTAATTTATTTAATTTATTTAATTTATTTAATTTATTTAATTTATTTAATTTATTTAGTTTATTTAATTTATTTAATTTATTTAATTTATTTAGTTTATTTAGTTTATTTAGTTTATTTAGTTTATTTAGTTTATTTAGTTTATTTAGTTTATTTAGTTTATTTAGTTTATTTAGTTTATTTAGTTTATTTAGTTTATTTAGTTTATTTAGTTTATTTAGTTTATTTAGTTTATTTAGTTTATTTAGTTTATTTAGTTTATTTAGTTTATTTAGTTTATTTAGTTTATTTAGTTTATTTAGTTTATTTAGTTTATTTAGTTTATTTAGTTTATTTAGTTTATTTAGTTTATTTAGTTTATTTAGTTTATTTAGTTTATTTAGTTTATTTAGTTTATTTAGTTTATTTAGTTTATTTAGTTTATTTAGTTTATTTAGTTTATTTAGTTTATTTAGTTTATTTAGTTTATTTAGTTTATTTAGTTTATTTAGTTTATTTAGTTTATTTAGTTTATTTAGTTTATTTAATTTATTTGATTTATTTGATTTATTTAATTTATTTGATTTATTTGATTTATTTGATTTATTTGATTTATTTGATTTATTTGATTTATTTGATTTATTTGATTTATTTGATTTATTTGATTTATTTGATTTATTTGATTTATTTGATTTATTTGATTTATTTGATTTATTTGATTTATTTGATTTATTTGATTTATTTGATTTATTTGATTTATTTGATTTATTTGATTTATTTGATTTATTTGATTTATTTGATTTATTTGATTTATTTGATTTATTTGATTTATTTGATTTATTTGATTTATTTGATTTATTTGATTTATTTGATTTATTTGATTTATTTGATTTATTTGATTTATTTGATTTATTTGATTTATTTGATTTATTTGATTTATTTGATTTATTTGATTTATTTGATTTATTTGATTTATTTGATTTATTTGATTTATTTGATTTATTTGATTTATTTGATTTATTTGATTTATTTGATTTATTTGATTTATTTGATTTATTTGATTTATTTGATTTATTTGATTTATTTGATTTATTTGATTTATTTGATTTATTTGATTTATTTGATTTATTTGATTTATTTGATTTATTTCATTTATTTCATTTATTTCATTTATTTCATTTATTTCATTTATTTGATTTATTTCATTTATTTGATTTATTTGATTTATTTCATTTATTTGATTTATTTGATTTATTTCATTTATTTGATTTATTTCATTTATTTGATTTATTTGATTTATTTCATTTATTTGATTTATTTGATTTATTTAATTTATTTGATTTATTTGATTTATTTAATTTATTTAATTTATTTAATTTATTTAATTTATTTAATTTATTTAATTTATTTAATTTATTTAATTTATTTAATTTATTTAATTTATTTAATTTATTTAATTTATTTAATTTATTTAATTTATTTAATTTATTTAATTTATTTAATTTATTTAATTTATTTCATTTATTTAATTTATTTGATTTATTTCATTTATTTGATTTATTTCATTTATTTGATTTATTTGATTTATTTGATTTATTTGATTTATTTCATTTATTTGATTTATTTGATTTATTTAATTTATTTGATTTATTTGATTTATTTAATTTATTTAATTTATTTAATTTATTTAATTTATTTAATTTATTTAATTTATTTAATTTATTTAATTTATTTAATTTATTTGATTTGTTTCATTTATTTAATTTATTTAATTTATTTGATTTGTTTCATTTATTTAATTTATTTGATTTATTTGATTTATTTGATTTATTTGATTTATTTGATTTATTTGATTTATTTGATTTATTTGATTTATTTGATTTATTTGATTTATTTGATTTATTTGATTTATTTGATTTATTTGATTTATTTGATTTATTTGATTTATTTGATTTATTTGATTTATTTGATTTATTTGATTTATTTGATTTATTTGATTTATTTGATTTATTTGATTTATTTGATTTATTTGATTTATTTGATTTATTTGATTTATTTGATTTATTTGATTTATTTGATTTATTTGATTTATTTGATTTATTTGATTTATTTGATTTATTTGATTTATTTGATTTATTTGATTTATTTGATTTATTTGATTTATTTGATTTATTTGATTTATTTGATTTATTTGATTTATTTGATTTATTTGATTTATTTGATTTATTTGATTTATTTGATTTATTTGATTTATTTGATTTATTTGATTTATTTGATTTATTTGATTTATTTGATTTATTTGATTTATTTGATTTATTTGATTTATTTGATTTATTTGATTTATTTGATTTATTTGATTTATTTGATTTATTTGATTTATTTGATTTATTTGATTTATTTGATTTATTTGATTTATTTGATTTATTTGATTTATTTGATTTATTTGATTTATTTAATTTATTTGATTTATTTGATTTATTTGATTTATTTAGTTTATTTGATTTATTTAGTTTATTTGATTTATTTAGTTTATTTAATTTATTTAGTTTATTTAATTTATTTAGTTTATTTAATTTATTTAGTTTATTTAATTTATTTAGTTTATTTAATTTATTTAGTTTATTTAATTTATTTAGTTTATTTAATTTATTTAGTTTATTTAATTTATTTAGTTTATTTAATTTATTTAGTTTATTTAATTTATTTAGTTTATTTAATTTATTTAGTTTATTTAATTTATTTAGTTTATTTAATTTATTTAGTTTATTTAATTTATTTAGTTTATTTAATTTATTTAGTTTATTTAATTTATTTCGTTTATTTAATTTATTTAGTTTATTTAATTTATTTAGTTTATTTAATTTATTTAGTTTATTTAATTTATTTAGTTTATTTAATTTATTTAGTTTATTTAATTTATTTAGTTTATTTAATTTATTTAGTTTATTTAATTTATTTAGTTTATTTAATTTATTTAGTTTATTTAATTTATTTAGTTTATTTAATTTATTTAGTTTATTTAATTTATTTAGTTTATTTAATTTATTTAGTTTATTTAATTTATTTAGTTTATTTAATTTATTTAGTTTATTTAATTTATTTAGTTTATTTAATTTATTTAGTTTATTTAATTTATTTAGTTTATTTAATTTATTTAGTTTATTTAATTTATTTAGTTTATTTAATTTATTTAGTTTATTTAATTTATTTAGTTTATTTAATTTATTTAGTTTATTTAATTTATTTAATTTATTTAATTTATTTAATTTATTTAATTTATTTAATTTATTTAATTTATTTAATTTATTTAATTTATTTAATTTATATAATTTATTTAATTTATTTAATTTATTTAATTTATTTAATTTATTTAATTTATTTAATTTATTTAGTTTATTTAATTTATTTAGTTTATTTAATTTATTTAGTTTATTTAATTTATTTAGTTTATTTAATTTATTTAGTTTATTTAATTTATTTAGTTTATTTAATTTATTTAGTTTATTTAATTTATTTAGTTTATTTAATTTATTTAGTTTATTTAATTTATTTAATTTATTTAATTTATTTAATTTATTTAATTTATTTAATTTATTTAATTTATTTATTTATTTATTTATTTAATTTATTTAATTTATTTATTTATTTAATTTATTTAATTTATTTATTTATTTAATTTATTTAATTTATTTAATTTATTTAATTTATTTAATTTATTTAATTTATTTAATTTATTTAATTTATTTAATTTATTTAATTTATTTAATTTATTTAATTTATTTAATTTATTTAATTTATATAATTTATTTAATTTATTTAATTTATTTAATTTATTTAATTTATTTAATTTATTTAATTTATTTAATTTATTTAATTTATTTAATTTATTTAATTTATTTAATTTATTTAATTTATTTAATTTATTTAATTTATTTAATTTATTTAATTTATTTAATTTATTTAATTTATTTAATTTATTTAATTTATTTAATTTATTTAATTTATTTAATTTATTTAATTTATTTAATTTATTGAATTTATTGAATTTATTTAATTCATTGAATTTATTTAATTTATTTAATTTATTCAATTTATTCAATTTATTTAATTTATTTAATTTATTTAATTTATTTAATTTATTTAATTTATTTAATTTATTTAATTTATTTAATTTATTTAATTTATTTAATTTATTTAATTTATTTAATTTATTTAATTTATTTAATTTATTTAATTTATTTAATTTATTTAATTTATTTAATTTATTTAATTTATTTAATTTATTTAATTTATTTAATTTATTTAATTTATTTAATTTATTTAATTTATTTAATTTATTTAATTTATTTAATTTATTTAATTTATTTAATTTATTTAATTTATTTAATTTATTTAATTTATTTAATTTATTTAATTTATTTAATTTATTTAATTTATTTAATTTATTTAATTTATTTAATTTATTTAATTTATTTAATTTATTTAATTTATTTAATTTATTTAATTTATTTAATTTATTTAATTTATTTAATTTATTTAATTTATTTAATTTATTTAATTTATTTAATTTATTTAATTTATTTAATTTATTTAATTTATTTAATTTATTTAATTTATTTAATTTATTTAATTTATTTAATTTATTTAATTTATTTAATTTATTTAATTTATTTAATTTATTTAATTTATTTAATTTATTTAATTTATTTAATTTATTTAATTTATTTAATTTATTTAATTTATTTAATTTATTTAATTTATTTAATTTATTTAATTTATTTAATTTATTTAATTTATTTAATTTATTTAATTTATTTAATTTATTTAATTTATTTAATTTATTTAATTTATTTAATTTATTTAATTTATTTAATTTATTTAATTTATTTAATTTATTTAATTTATTTAATTTATTTAATTTATTTAATTTATTTAATTTATTTAATTTATTTAATTTATTTAATTTATTTAATTTATTTAATTTATTTAATTTATTTAATTTATTTAATTTATTTAATTTATTTAATTTATTTAATTTATTTAATTTATTTAATTTATTTAATTTATTTAATTTATTTAATTTATTTAATTTATTTAATTTATTTAATTTATTTAATTTATTTAATTTATTTAATTTATTTAATTTATTTAATTTATTTAATTTATTTAATTTATTTAATTTATTTAATTTATTTAATTTATTTAATTTATTTAATTTATTTAATTTATTTAATTTATTTAATTTATTTAATTTATTTAATTTATTTAATTTATTTAATTTATTTAATTTATTTAATTTATTTAATTTATTTAATTTATTTAATTTATTTAATTTATTTAATTTATTTAATTTATTTAATTTATTTAATTTATTTAATTTATTTAATTTATTTAATTTATTTAATTTATTTAATTTATTTAATTTATTTAATTTATTTAATTTATTTAATTTATTTAATTTATTTAATTTATTTAATTTATTTAATTTATTTAATTTATTTAATTTATTTAATTTATTTAATTTATTTAATTTATTTAATTTATTTAATTTATTTAATTTATTTAATTTATTTAATTTATTTAATTTATTTAATTTATTTAATTTATTTAATTTATTTAATTTATTTAATTTATTTAATTTATTTAATTTATTTAATTTATTTAATTTATTTAATTTATTTAATTTATTTAATTTATTTAATTTATTTAATTTATTTAATTTATTTAATTTATTTAATTTATTTAATTTATTTAATTTATTTAATTTATTTAATTTATTTAATTTATTTAATTTATTTAATTTATTTAATTTATTTAATTTATTTAATTTATTTAATTTATTTAATTTATTTAATTTATTTAATTTATTTAATTTATTTAATTTATTTAATTTATTTAATTTATTTAATTTATTTAATTTATTTAATTTATTTAATTTATTTAATTTATTTAATTTATTTAATTTATTTAATTTATTTAATTTATTTAATTTATTTAATTTATTTAATTTATTTAATTTATTTAATTTATTTAATTTATTTAATTTATTTAATTTATTTAATTTATTTAATTTATTTAATTTATTTAATTTATTTAATTTATTTAATTTATTTAATTTATTTAATTTATTTAGTTTATTTAATTTATTTAATTTATTTAATTTATTTAGTTTATTTAGTTTATTTAGTTTATTTAGTTTATTTAGTTTATTTAGTTTATTTAGTTTATTTAGTTTATTTAGTTTATTTAGTTTATTTAGTTTATTTAGTTTATTTAGTTTATTTAGTTTATTTAGTTTATTTAGTTTATTTAGTTTATTTAGTTTATTTAGTTTATTTAGTTTATTTAGTTTATTTAGTTTATTTAGTTTATTTAGTTTATTTAGTTTATTTAGTTTATTTAGTTTATTTAGTTTATTTAGTTTATTTAGTTTATTTAGTTTATTTAGTTTATTTAGTTTATTTAGTTTATTTAGTTTATTTAGTTTATTTAGTTTATTTAGTTTATTTAGTTTATTTAGTTTATTTAGTTTATTTAGTTTATTTAGTTTATTTAGTTTATTTAGTTTATTTAGTTTATTTAGTTTATTTAGTTTATTTAGTTTATTTAGTTTATTTAGTTTATTTAGTTTATTTAGTTTATTTAGTTTATTTAGTTTATTTAATTTATTTGATTTATTTGATTTATTTAATTTATTTGATTTATTTGATTTATTTGATTTATTTGATTTATTTGATTTATTTGATTTATTTGATTTATTTGATTTATTTGATTTATTTGATTTATTTGATTTATTTGATTTATTTGATTTATTTGATTTATTTGATTTATTTGATTTATTTGATTTATTTGATTTATTTGATTTATTTGATTTATTTGATTTATTTGATTTATTTGATTTATTTGATTTATTTGATTTATTTGATTTATTTGATTTATTTGATTTATTTGATTTATTTGATTTATTTGATTTATTTGATTTATTTGATTTATTTGATTTATTTGATTTATTTGATTTATTTGATTTATTTGATTTATTTGATTTATTTGATTTATTTGATTTATTTGATTTATTTGATTTATTTGATTTATTTGATTTATTTGATTTATTTGATTTATTTGATTTATTTGATTTATTTGATTTATTTGATTTATTTGATTTATTTGATTTATTTGATTTATTTGATTTATTTGATTTATTTGATTTATTTGATTTATTTCATTTATTTCATTTATTTCATTTATTTCATTTATTTCATTTATTTGATTTATTTCATTTATTTGATTTATTTGATTTATTTCATTTATTTGATTTATTTGATTTATTTCATTTATTTGATTTATTTCATTTATTTGATTTATTTGATTTATTTCATTTATTTGATTTATTTGATTTATTTAATTTATTTGATTTATTTGATTTATTTAATTTATTTAATTTATTTAATTTATTTAATTTATTTAATTTATTTAATTTATTTAATTTATTTAATTTATTTAATTTATTTAATTTATTTAATTTATTTAATTTATTTAATTTATTTAATTTATTTAATTTATTTAATTTATTTAATTTATTTAATTTATTTAATTTATTTCATTTATTTAATTTATTTGATTTATTTCATTTATTTGATTTATTTCATTTATTTGATTTATTTGATTTATTTGATTTATTTGATTTATTTCATTTATTTGATTTATTTGATTTATTTAATTTATTTGATTTATTTGATTTATTTAATTTATTTAATTTATTTAATTTATTTAATTTATTTAATTTATTTAATTTATTTAATTTATTTAATTTATTTAATTTATTTGATTTGTTTCATTTATTTAATTTATTTAATTTATTTGATTTGTTTCATTTATTTAATTTATTTGATTTATTTGATTTATTTGATTTATTTGATTTATTTATTTGATTATTTGATTTATTTGATTTATTTGATTTATTTGATTTATTTGATTTATTTGATTTATTTGATTTATTTGATTTATTTGATTTATTTGATTATTTGATTTATTTGATTTATTTGATTTATTTGATTTATTTGATTTATTTGATTTATTTGATTTATTTGATTTATTTGATTTATTTGATTTATTTGATTTATTTTGATTTATTTGATTTATTTGATTTATTTGATTTATTTGATTTATTTGATTTATTTGATTTATTTGATTTATTTGATTTATTTGATTTATTTGATTTATTTGATTTATTTGATTTATTTGATTTATTTGATTTATTTGATTTATTTGATTTATTTGATTTATTTGATTTATTTGATTTATTTGATTTATTTGATTATTTGATTTATTTGATTTATTTGATTTATTTGATTTATTTGATTTATTTGATTTATTTGATTTATTTGATTTATTTGATTTATTTGATTTATTTGATTTATTTGATTTATTTGATTTATTTGATTTATTTGATTTATTTGATTTATTTGATTTATTTGATTTATTGATTTATTTGATTTATTTGATTTATTTGATTTATTTGATTTATTTGATTTATTTGATTTATTTGATTTATTTGATTTATTTGATTTATTTGATTTATTTATTTATTTGATTTATTGTATTTATTTGATTTATTTAGTTTATTTGATTTATTTAGTTTATTTGATTTATTTAGTTTATTTAATTTATTTAGTTTATTTAATTTATTTAGTTTATTTAATTTATTTAGTTTATTTAATTTATTTAGTTTATTTAATTTATTTAGTTTATTTAATTTATTTAGTTTATTTAATTTATTTAGTTTATTTAATTTATTTAGTTTATTTAATTTATTTAGTTTATTTAATTTATTTAGTTTATTTAATTTATTTAGTTTATTTAATTTATTTAGTTTATTTATTTGTTATTTAATTATTTAGTTTATTTATTTATTTAGTTTATTTAATTTATTTAGTTTATTTATTTTATTTAGTTTATTTAATTTATTTAGTTTATTTAATTATTTAGTTTATTTAATTTATTTAGTTTATTTAATTTATTTAGTTTATTTAATTTATTTAGTTTATTTAATTTATTTAGTTTATTTAATTTATTTAGTTTATTTAATTTATTTAGTTTATTTAATTTATTTAGTTTATTTAATTTATTTAGTTTATTTAATTTATTTAGTTTATTTAATTTATTTAGTTTATTTAATTTATTTAGTTTATTTAATTTATTTAGTTTATTTAATTTATTTAGTTTATTTAATTTATTTAGTATTTAGTTTATTTAATTTATTTAGTTTATTTAATTTATTTAGTTTATTTAATTTATTTAGTTTATTTAATTTATTTAGTTTATTTAATTTATTTAATTTATTTAATTTATTTAATTTATTTAATTTATTTAATTTATTTAATTTATTTAATTTATTTAATTTATTTAATTTATTATAATTTATTTAATTTATTTAATTTATTTAATTTATTTAATTTATTTAATTTATTTAATTTATTTAGTTTATTTAATTTATTTAGTTTATTTAATTTATTTAGTTTATTTAATTTATTTAGTTTATTTAATTTATTTAGTTTATTTAATTTATTTAGTTTATTTAATTTATTTAGTTTATTTAATTTATTTAGTTTATTTAATTTATTTAGTTTATTTAATTTATTTAATTTATTTAATTTATTTAATTTATTTAATTTATTTAATTTATTTATTTATTTATTTATTTAATTTATTTAATTTATTTATTTATTTAATTTATTTAATTTATTTATTTATTTAATTTATTTAATTTATTTAATTTATTTAATTTATTTAATTTATTTAATTTATTTAATTTATTTAATTTATTTAATTTATTTAATTTATTTAATTTATTTAATTTATTTAATTTATTTAATTTATATAATTTATTTAATTTATTTAATTTATTTAATTTATTTAATTTATTTAATTTATTTAATTTATTTAATTTATTTAATTTATTTAATTTATTTAATTTATTTAATTTATTTAATTTATTTAATTTATTTAATTTATTTAATTTATTTAATTTATTTAATTTATTTAATTTATTTAATTTATTTAATTTATTTAATTTATTTAATTTATTTAATTTATTTAATTTATTTAATTTATTTAATTTATTTAATTTATTGAATTTATTGAATTTATTTAATTCATTGAATTTATTTAATTTATTTAATTTATTCAATTTATTCAATTTATTTAATTTATTTAATTTATTTAATTTATTTAATTTATTTAATTTATTTAATTTATTTAATTTATTTAATTTATTTAATTTATTTAATTTATTTAATTTATTTAATTTATTTAATTTATTTAATTTATTTAATTTATTTAATTTATTTAATTTATTTAATTTATTTAATTTATTTAATTTATTTAATTTATTTAATTTATTTAATTTATTTAATTTATTTAATTTATTTAATTTATTTAATTTATTTAATTTATTTAATTTATTTAATTTATTTAATTTATTTAATTTATTTAATTTATTTAATTTATTTAATTTATTTAATTTATTTAATTTATTTAATTTATTTAATTTATTTAATTTATTTAATTTATTTAATTTATTTAATTTATTTAATTTATTTAATTTATTTAATTTATTTAATTTATTTAATTTATTTAATTTATTTAATTTATTTAATTTATTTAATTTATTTAATTTATTTAATTTATTTAATTTATTTAATTTATTTAATTTATTTAATTTATTTAATTTATTTAATTTATTTAATTTATTTAATTTATTTAATTTATTTAATTTATTTAATTTATTTAATTTATTTAATTTATTTAATTTATTTAATTTATTTAATTTATTTAATTTATTTAATTTATTTAATTTATTTAATTTATTTAATTTATTTAATTTATTTAATTTATTTAATTTATTTAATTTATTTAATTTATTTAATTTATTTAATTTATTTAATTTATTTAATTTATTTAATTTATTTAATTTATTTAATTTATTTAATTTATTTAATTTATTTAATTTATTTAATTTATTTAATTTATTTAATTTATTTAATTTATTTAATTTATTTAATTTATTTAATTTATTTAATTTATTTAATTTATTTAATTTATTTAATTTATTTAATTTATTTAATTTATTTAATTTATTTAATTTATTTAATTTATTTAATTTATTTAATTTATTTAATTTATTTAATTTATTTAATTTATTTAATTTATTTAATTTATTTAATTTATTTAATTTATTTAATTTATTTAATTTATTTAATTTATTTAATTTATTTAATTTATTTAATTTATTTAATTTATTTAATTTATTTAATTTATTTAATTTATTTAATTTATTTAATTTATTTAATTTATTTAATTTATTTATTTTATTTAATTTATTTAATTTATTTAATTTATTTAATTTATTTAATTTATTTAATTTATTTAATTTATTTAATTTATTTAATTTATTTAATTTATTTAATTTATTTAATTTATTTAATTTATTTAATTTATTTAATTTATTTAATTTATTTAATTTATTTAATTTATTTAATTTATTTAATTTATTTAATTTATTTAATTTATTTAATTTATTTAATTTATTTAATTTATTTAATTTATTTAATTTATTTAATTTATTTAATTTATTTAATTTATTTAATTTATTTAATTTATTTAATTTATTTAATTTATTTAATTTATTTAATTTATTTAATTTATTTAATTTATTTAATTTATTTAATTTATTTAATTTATTTAATTTATTTAATTTATTTAATTTATTTAATTTATTTAATTTATTTAATTTATTTAATTTATTTAATTTATTTAATTTATTTAATTTATTTAATTTATTTAATTTATTTAATTTATTTAATTTATTTAATTTATTTAATTTATTTAATTTATTTAATTTATTTAATTTATTTAATTTATTTAATTTATTTAATTTATTTAATTTATTTAATTTATTTAATTTATTTAATTTATTTAATTTATTTAATTTATTTAATTTATTTAATTTATTTAATTTATTTAATTTATTTAATTTATTTAATTTATTTAATTTATTTAATTTATTTAATTTATTTAATTTATTTAATTTATTTAATTTATTTAATTTATTTAATTTATTTAGTTTATTTAATTTATTTAATTTATTTAATTTATTTAATTTATTTAATTTATTTAATTTATTTAATTTATTTAATTTATTTAGTTTATTTAGTTTATTTAGTTTATTTAGTTTATTTAGTTTATTTAGTTTATTTAGTTTATTTAGTTTATTTAGTTTATTTAGTTTATTTAGTTTATTTAGTTTATTTAGTTTATTTAGTTTATTTAGTTTATTTAGTTTATTTAGTTTATTTAGTTTATTTAGTTTATTTAGTTTATTTAGTTTATTTAGTTTATTTAGTTTATTTAGTTTATTTATTTTATTTAGTTTATTTAATTTATTTAATTTATTTAATTTATTTAATTTATTTGATTTATTTGATTTATTTGATTTATTTGATTTATTTGATTTATTTGATTTATTTGATTTATTTGATTTATTTGATTTATTTCATTTATTTCATTTATATCATTTATTTGATTTATTTCGTTTATTTGATTTATTTGATTTATTTGATTTATTTGATTTATTTGATTTATTTGATTTATTTGATTTATTTCATTTATTTGATTTATTTCATTTATTTGATTTATTTGATTTATTTGATTTATTTGATTTATTTGATTTATTTGATTTATTTAATTTATTTAATTTATTTGATTTATTTGATTTATTTAATTTATTTAATTTATTTAATTTATTTAATTTATTTGATTTATTTAATTTATTTGATTTATTTGATTAATTTCATTTATTTGATTTATTTGATTTATTTCATTTATTTGATTTATTTGATTTATTTAATTTATTTGATTTATTTGATTTATTTCATTTATTTAATTTATTTGATTTATTTGATTTATTTAATTTATTTAATTTATTTAATTTATTTAATTTATTTAATTTATTTAATTTATTTAATTTATTTAATTTATTTAATTTATTTAATTTATTTAATTTATTTGATTTATTTAATTTATTTAATTTATTTAATTTATTTCATTTATTTAATTTATTTGATTTGTTTCATTTATTTAATTTATTTAATTTATTTGATTTGTTTCATTTATTTAATTTATTTGATTTATTTGATTTATTTGATTTATTTGATTTATTTGATTTATTTGATTTATTTGATTTATTTGATTTATTTGATTTATTTGATTTATTTGATTTATTTGATTTATTTGATTTATTTAATTTATTTAATTTATTTGATTTATTTGATTTATTTAGTTTATTTAATTTATTTAGTTTATTTAATTTATTTAGTTTATTTAATTTATTTAGTTTATTTAATTTATTTAGTTTATTTAATTTATTTAGTTTATTTAATTTATTTAGTTTATTTAATTTATTTAGTTTATTTAATTTATTTAGTTTATTTAATTTATTTAGTTTATTTAATTTATTTAGTTTATTTAATTTATTTAGTTTATTTAATTTATTTAGTTTATTTAATTTATTTAGTTTATTTAATTTATTTAGTTTATTTAATTTATTTAGTTTATTTAATTTATTTAGTTTATTTAATTTATTTAGTTTATTTAATTTATTTAGTTTATTTAATTTATTTAGTTTATTTAATTTATTTAGTTTATTTAATTTATTTAGTTTATTTAATTTATTTAGTTTATTTAATTTATTTAGTTTATTTAATTTATTTAGTTTATTTAATTTATTTAGTTTATTTAATTTATTTAGTTTATTTAATTTATTTAGTTTATTTAATTTATTTAGTTTATTTAATTTATTTAGTTTATTTAATTTATTTAGTTTATTTAATTTATTTAGTTTATTTAATTTATTTAGTTTATTTAATTTATATAGTTTATTTAATTTATTTAGTTTATTTAATTTATTTAGTTTATTTAATTTATTTAATTTATTTAATTTATTTAATTTATTTAATTTATTTAATTTATTTAATTTATTTAGTTTATTTAATTTATATAGTTTATTTAATTTATTTAATTTATTTAATTTATTTAATTTATTTAATTTATTTAATTTATTTAATTTATTTAATTTATTTAATTTATTTAATTTATTTAATTTATTTAATTTATTTAATTTATTTAATTTATTTAATTTATTTAATTTATTTAATTTATTTAATTTATTTAATTTATTTAATTTATTGAATTTATTGAATTTATTTAATTCATTGAATTTATTTAATTTATTTAATTTATTCAATTTATTCAATTTATTTAATTTATTTAATTTATTTAATTTATTAATTATTTAATTTATTAATTATTAATTTATTTAATTTATTTAATTTATTTAATTTATTTAATTTATTTAATTTATTTAATTTATTTAATTTATTTAATTATTTAATTATTTAATTTATTTAATTTATTTAATTTATTTAATTTATTTAATTTATTTAATTTATTTAATTTATTTAATTTATTTAATTATTTAATATTTAATTTATTTAATTTATTTAATTTATTTAATTTATTTAATTTATTTAATTTATTTAATTTATTTAATTTATTTAATTTATTAATTTATTTAATTTATTTAATTTATTTAATTTATTTAATTTATTTAATTTATTTAATTTATTTAATTATTTAATTTATTTAATTTATTTAATTTATTTAATTTATTTAATTTATTTAATTTATTTAATTTATTTAATTTATTTAATTTATTTAATTTATTTAATTTATTAATTATTTAATTATTTAATTTATTTAATTTATTTAATTTATTTAATTTATTTAATTTATTTAATTTATTTAATTTATTTAATTTATTTAATTTATTTAATTTATTTAATTTATTTAATTTATTTAATTTATTTAATTTATTTAATTTATTTAATTTATTTAATTTATTTAATTTATTTAATTTATTTAATTTATTTAATTTATTTAATTTATTTAATTTATTTAATTTATTTAATTTATTTAATTTATTTAATTTATTTAATTTATTTAATTTTATTTAATTTATTTAATTTATTTAATTTATTTAATTTATTTAATTTATTTAATTTATTTAATTTATTTAATTTATTTAATTTATTTAATTTATTTAATTTATTTAATTTATTTAATTTATTTAATTTATTTAATTTATTTAATTTATTTAATTTATTTAATTTATTTAATTTATTTAATTTATTTAATTTATTTAATTTATTTAATTTATTTAATTTATTTAATTTATTTAATTTATTTAATTTATTTAATTTATTAATTTATTTAATTTATTTAATTTATTTAATTTATTTAATTTATTTAATTTATTTAATTTATTTAATTTATTTAATTTATTTAATTTATTTAATTTATTAATTTATTTAATTTATTTAATTTATTTAATTTATTTAATTTATTTAATTTATTTAATTTATTTAATTTATTTAATTTATTTAATTTATTTAATTTATTTAATTTATTTAATTTATTAATTTATTTAATTTATTTAATTTATTTAATTTATTTAATTTATTTAATTTATTTAATTTATTTAATTTATTTAATTTATTTAATTTATTTAATTTATTTAATTTATTTAATTTATTTAATTTATTTAATTTATTTAATTTATTTAATTTATTTAATTTATTTAATTTATTTAATTTATTTAATTTATTTAATTTATTTAATTTATTTAATTTATTTAATTTATTTAATTTATTTAATTTATTTAATTTATTTAATTTATTTAATTTATTTAATTTATTTAATTTATTTAATTTATTTAATTTATTTAATTTATTTAATTTATTTAATTTATTTAATTTATTTAATTATTTAATTTATTTAATTTATTTAATTTATTTAATTTATTTAATTTATTTAATTTATTTAATTTATTTAATTTATTTAATTATTTAATTTATTTAATTTATTTAATTTATTTATTATTTAATTTATTTAATTTATTTAATTTATTTAATTTATTTAATTTATTTAATTTATTTAATTTATTTATTTATTTAATTTATTTAATTTATTTAATTTATTTAATTATTTAATTTATTTAATTTATTTAATTTATTTAATTTATTTAATTTATTTAATTTATTTAATTTATTTAATTTATTTAGTTTATTTAATTTATTTAATTTATTTAATTTATTTAATTTATTTAATTTATTTAATTTATTTAATTTATTTAATTTATTTAGTTTATTTAGTTTATTTAGTTTATTTAGTTTATTTAGTTTATTTAGTTTATTTAGTTTATTTAGTTTATTTAGTTTATTTAGTTTATTTAGTTTATTTAGTTTATTTAGTTTATTTAGTTTATTTAGTTTATTTAGTTTATTTAGTTTATTTAGTTTATTTAGTTTATTTAGTTTATTTAGTTTATTTAGTTTATTTAGTTTATTTAGTTTATTTAGTTTATTTAGTTTATTTAGTTTATTTATTTTATTTAGTTTATTTAATTTATTTAATTTATTTAATTTATTTAATTTATTTGATTTATTTGATTTATTTGATTTATTTGATTTATTTGATTTATTTGATTTATTTGATTTATTTGATTTATTTGATTTATTTCATTTATTTCATTTATATCATTTATTTGATTTATTTCGTTTATTTGATTTATTTGATTTATTTGATTTATTTGATTTATTTGATTTATTTGATTTATTTGATTTATTTCATTTATTTGATTTATTTCATTTATTTGATTTATTTGATTTATTTGATTTATTTGATTTATTTGATTTATTTGATTTATTTAATTTATTTAATTTATTTGATTTATTTGATTTATTTAATTTATTTAATTTATTTAATTTATTTAATTTATTTGATTTATTTAATTTATTTGATTTATTTGATTAATTTCATTTATTTGATTTATTTGATTTATTTCATTTATTTGATTTATTTGATTTATTTAATTTATTTGATTTATTTGATTTATTTCATTTATTTAATTTATTTGATTTATTTGATTATTTAATTTATTTAATTTATTTAATTTATTTAATTTATTTAATTTATTTAATTTATTTAATTTATTTAATTTATTTAATTTATTTAATTTATTTGATTTATTTAATTTATTTAATTTATTTAATTTATTTCATTTATTTAATTTATTTGATTTGTTTCATTTATTTAATTTATTTAATTTATTTGATTTGTTTCATTATTTAATTTATTTATTTATTTGATTTATTTGATTTATTTGATTATTTGATTTATTTGATTTATTTGATTTATTTGATTTATTTATTTATTTGATTTATTTATTTGATTTATTATTTATTTGATTTATTTGATTTATTTAGTTATTTATTTATTTGATTTATTTAATTTAATTTATATTTGATTTATTTGATTTATTTAGTTTATTTAATTTATTTAGTTTATTTAATTTATTTAGTTTATTTAATTTATTTAGTTTATTTAATTTATTTAGTTTATTTAATTTATTTAGTTTATTTAATTTATTTAGTTTATTTAATTTATTTAGTTTATTTAATTTATTTAGTTTATTTAATTTATTTAGTTTATTTAATTTATTTAGTTTATTTAATTTATTTAGTTTATTTAATTTATTTAGTTTATTTAATTTATTTAGTTTATTTAATTTATTTAGTTTATTTAATTTATTTAGTTTATTTAATTTATTTAGTTTATTTAATTTATTTAGTTTATTTAATTTATTTAGTTTATTTAATTTATTTAGTTTATTTAATTTATTAGTTTATTTAATTTATTTAGTTTATTTAATTTATTTAGTTTATTTAATTTATTTAGTTTATTTAATTTATTTAGTTTATTTAATTTATTTAGTTTATTTAATTTATTTAGTTTATTTAATTTATTTAGTTTATTTAATTTATTTAGTTATTTAATTTATTTAGTTTATTTAATTTATTTAGTTTATTTAATTTATTTAGTTTATTTAATTTATTTAGTTTATTTAATTTATTTAGTTTATTTAATTTATTTAGTTTATTTAATTTATTTAGTTTATTTAATTTATTTAGTTTATTTAATTTATTTAGTTTATTTAATTTATTAGTTTATTTAATTTATTTAGTTTATTTAATTTATTTAGTTTATTTAATTTATTTAGTTTATTTAATTTATTTAGTTTATTTAATTTATTTAGTTTATTTAATTTATTTAGTTTATTTAATTTATTTAGTTTATTTAATTTATTTAGTTTATTTAATTTATTTAGTTTATTTAATTTATTTAGTTTATTTAATTTATTTAGTTTATTTAATTTATTTAGTTTATTTAATTTATTTAGTTTATTTAATTTATTTAGTTTATTTAATTTATTTAGTTTATTTAATTTATTTAGTTTATTTAATTTATTTAGTTTATTTAATTTATTTAGTTTATTTAATTTATTTAGTTTATTTAATTTATTTAGTTTATTTAATTTATTTAGTTTATTTAATTTATTTAGTTTATTTAATTTATTTAGTTTATTTAATTTATTTAGTTTATTTAATTTATTTAGTTTATTTAATTTATTTAGTTTATTTAATTTATTTAGTTTATTTAATTTATTTAGTTTATTTAATTTATTTAGTTTATTTAATTTATTTAGTTTATTTAATTTATTCAGTTTATTTAATTTATTTAGTTTATTTAATTTATTTAGTTTATTTAATTTATTTAGTTTATTTAATTTATTTAGTTTATTTAATTTATTTAGTTTATTTAATTTATTTAGTTTATTTAATTTATTTAGTTTATTTAATTTATTTAGTTTATTTAATTTATTTAGTTTATTTAATTTATTTAGTTTATTTAATTTATTTAGTTTATTTAATTTATTTAGTTTATTTAATTTATTTAGTTTATTTAATTTATTTAGTTTATTTAATTTATTTAGTTTATTTAATTTATTTAGTTTATTTAATTTATTTAGTTTATTTAATTTATTTAGTTTTTAGTTATTAATTTGTTTAGTTTATTTAATTTGTTTAGTTTATTTAATTTATTTAGTTTATTTAATTTGTTTAATTTATTTAATTTATTTAATTTAATTAATTTATTTAATTTATTTAATTTATTTAATTTATTTAATTTATTTAATTTATTTAATTTATTTAATTTATTTAATTTATTTAATTTATTTAATTTATTTAATTTATTTAATTTATTTAATTTATTTAATTTATTTATTTATTTATTTATTTAATTTATTTAATTTATTTAATTTATTTAATTTATTTAATTTATTTAATTTATTTAATTTATTTAATTTATTTAATTTATTTAATTTATTTAATTTATTTAATTTATTAATTTATTTAATTTATTTAATTTATTTAATTTATTTAATTTATTTAATTTATTTAATTTATTTAATTTATTTAATTTATTTAATTTATTTAATTTATTTAATTTATTTAATTTATTAATTTATTTAATTTATTTAATTTATTTAATTTATTTAATTATTTAATTTATTTAATTTATTTAATTTATTTAATTTATTTAATTTATTTAATTTATTTAATTTATTTAATTTATTTAATTTATTTAATTTATTTAATTTATTTAATTTATTTAATTTATTTAATTTATTTAATTTATTTAATTTATTTAATTTATTTAATTTATTTAATTTATTTAATTTATTTAATTTATTTAATCTATTTAATTTATTTAATTTATTTAATTTATTTAATTTATTTAATTTATTTAATTTATTTAATTTATTTAATTTATTTAATTTATTTAATTTATTTAATTTATTTAATTTATTTAATTTATTTAATTTATTTAATTTATTTAATTTATTTAATTATTTAATTTATTTAATTTATTTAATTTATTTAATTTATTTAATTTATTTAATTTATTTAATTTATTTAATTTATTTAATTTATTTAATTTATTTAATTTATTTAATTTATTTAATTTATTTAATTTATTTAATTTATTTAATTTATTATTATTTAATTATTTAATTTATTTAATTTATTTAATTTATTTAATTTATTTAATTTATTTAATTTATTTAATTTATTTAATTTATTTAATTTATTTAATTTATTTAATTTATTTAATTTATTTAATTTATTTAATTTATTTAATTTATTTAATTTATTTAATTTATTTAATTTATTTATTTTAATTTATTTAATTTATTTAATTTATTTAATTTATTTAATTTATTTAATTTATTTAATTTATTTAATTTATTTAATTTATTTAATTTATTTAATTTATTTAATTTATTTAATTTATTTAATTTATTTAATTTATTTAATTTATTTAATTTATTTAATTTATTTAATTTATTTAATTTATTTAATTTATTTAATTTATTTAATTTATTTAATTTATTTAATTTATTTAATTTATTTAATTTATTTAATTATTTAATTTATTTAATTTATTTAATTTATTTAATTTATTTAATTTATTTAATTTATTTAATTTATTTAATTTATTTAATTTATTTAATTTATTTAATTTATTTAATTTATTTAATTTATTTAATTTATTTAATTTATTTAATTTATTTAATTTATTTAATTTATTTAATTTATTTATTTAATTTATTTAATTTATTTAATTTATTTAATTTATTTAATTTATTTAATTTATTTAATTTATTTAATTTATTTAATTTATTTAATTTATTTAATTTATTTAATTTATTTAATTTATTTAATTTATTTAATTTATTTAATTTATTTAATTTATTTAATTTATTTAATTTATTTAATTTATTTAATTTATTTAATTTATTTAATTTATTTAATTTATTTAATTTATTTAATTTATTTAATTTATTTAATTTATTTAATTTACTTAATTTATTTAATTTATTTAATTTATTTAATTTATTTAATTTATTTAATTTATTTAATTTATTTAATTTATTTAATTTATTTAATTTATTTAATTTATTTAATTTATTTAATTTATTTAATTTATTTAATTTATTTAATTTATTTAATTTATTTAATTTATTTAATTTATTTAATTTATTTAATTTATTTAATTTTATTTAATTTATTTAATTTATTTAATTTATTTAATTTATTTAATTTATTTAATTTATTTAATTTATTTAATTTATTTAATTTATTTAATTTATTTAATTTATTTAATTTATTTAATTTATTTAATTTATTTAATTTATTTAATTTATTTAATTTATTAATTTATTTAATTTATTTAATTTATTTAATTTATTTAATTTATTTAATTTATTTAATTTATTTAATTTATTTAATTTATTTAATTTATTTAATTTATTTAATTTATTTAATTTATTTAATTTATTTAATTTACTTAATTTACTTAATTTACTTAATTTACTTAATTTACTTAATTTACTTAATTTACTTAATTTACTTAATTTACTTAATTTACTTAATTTACTTAATTTACTTAATTTATTTAATTTATTTAATTTATTTAATTTATTTAATTTATTTAATTTATTTAATTTATTTAATTTATTAAATTTATTTAATTTATTTAATTTATTTAATTTATTTAATTTATTTAATTTATTTAATTTGTTTCATTTATTTAATTTATTTGATTTATTTAATTTATTTGATTTATTTAATTTATTTGATTTATTTGATTTATTTAATTTATTTGATTTATTTGATTTATTTAATTTATTTGATTTATTTGATTTATTTAATTTATTTGATTTATTTGATTTCTTTAATTTATTTAATTTATTTGATTTATTTAATTTATTTGATTTATTTAATTTATTTGATTTATTTGATTTATTTAATTTATTTGATTTATTTGATTTATTTGATTTATTTGATTTATTTGATTTATTTGATTTATTTGATTTATTTGATTTATTTGATTTATTTGATTTACTTGATTTATTTGATTTATTTGATTTATTTAATTTATTTAATTTATTTAATTTATTTAATTTAATTTATTTAATTTATTTGATTTATTTGATTTATTTGATTTATTTAATTTATTTGTTTATTTAGTTTATTTAATTTATTTGTTTTATTTAGTTTATTTAATTTATTTAGTTTATTAAATTTATTTAATTTATTTAATTTATTTAATTTATTTAATTTATTTAATTTATTTAATTTATTTAATTTATTTAATTTATTTAAATTTATTTAATTTATATTTATTTATTTATTTAATTTATTTAATTTATTTAATTTATTTAATTTATTTAATTTATTTAATTTATTTAATTTATTTAATTTATTTAATTTATTTAATTTATTTAATTTATTTAATTTATTTAATTTATTTAATTTATTTCATTAATTTAATTTATTTCATTAATTTAATTTATTTCATTAATTTAATTTATTTAATTAATTTAATTTATTTAATTTATTTAATTTATTTAATTTATTTAATTTATTTAATTTATTTAATTTATTTAATTTATTTAATTTATTTAATTTATTTAATTTATTTAATTTATTTAATTTATTTAATTTATTTAATTTATTTAATTTATTTAATTTATTTAATTTATTTAATTTATTTAATTTATTTAATTTATTTAATTTATTTAATTTATTTAATTTATTTAATTTATTTAATTTATTTAATTTATTTAATTTATTTAATTTATTTAATTTATTTAATTTATTTAATTTATTTAATTTATTTAATTATTTAATTTATTTAATTTATTTAATTTATTTAATTTATTTAATTTATTTAATTTATTTAATTTATTTAATTTATTTAATTTATTTAATTTATTTAATTTATTTAATTTATTTAATTTATTTAATTTATTTAATTTATTTAATTTATTTAATTTATTAATTTATTTAATTTATTTAATTTATTTAATTTATTTAATTTATTTAATTTATTTAATTATTTAATTTATTTAATTTATTTAATTTATTTAATTTATTTAATTTATTTAATTTATTTAATTTATTTAATTTATTTAATTTATTTATTTAATTTATTTAATTTATTTAATTTATTTAATTTATTTAATTTATTTAATTTATTTAATTTATTTAATTTATTTAATTTATTTAATTTATTTAATTTATTTAATTTATTTAATTTATTTAATTTATTTAATTTATTTAATTTATTTAATTTATTTAATTTATTTAATTTATTTAATTTATTTAATTTATTTAATTTATTTAATTTATTTAATTTATTTAATTTATTTAATTTATTTAATTTATTTAATTTATTTAATTTATTTAATTTATTTAATTTATTTAATTTATTTAATTTATTTAATTTATTTAATTTATTTAATTTATTTAATTTATTTAATTTATTTAATTTATTTAATTTATTTAATTTATTTAATTTATTTAATTTATTTAAGATGTTGGAAGAATTGCCGTGTTTCTTGGCGCGCCGGTCGGAACCTACCTAGAGGACCCTCCATATCAATTCCTTGAATATTGAAAATTACCCGCCTCATTGGACACGGACATTAAATTAAATAAAGGATTAGACGTTTTTAGAAGGATATCTTTGTTAAAAACTGTACAGAAATATAATTTTTTTAAATGGAAATATTATTCATCCATGGGATGGTAATATAGATAGCGAGTATCTACTGAAAATGAAGAATTTATAAATATCCTATGAAATTAAGAAAATAATCTTAGACATATTCTCGTTCTTCTCCGCATCAATCAGTTTTGTTGAGTAAATTAGCAAAATTAGCCTATTTTCGTCTTTCTGTGTCTAATCTAATTCCAGAATCTAGTACTTTCCTTACAAAATCCAAGCCACCCCACACGCGGAGTTCCCGACCAGTAATTAATTTCATGTACTAGCTTTTTTATATCACCCTGTATAACATCAACTTGTTACACACATAACACATACTTACAGTTCCGCAATAAATCTAACTGACTATTTAGACCTTAATTTGATACACACATTGAATAATAATTACCATTATTTGTAAATTAATATATAGCCTGAGGGTGTTCTAGAAGTCAAATCTTACACTACTTTCGGAGAAAGTCAAAAATGTGCCGAGATTTACAAAACTTCCCAAAAAAGAACATTTCTTGAAGTATATTAATACAAACGGTCCATTTTTGACTTTCTGTCTATAATCTAAGATCAGACACTTGTAATTCTAATATTAAAACCAAGAAGGGCCACATAGTTTAGAAGAAATACGAACAAAAATTTTAAATTCAATGATTATTTCTTTCTTATTGTTGCAATTTCTTTGTTTTCCTAGTAAAGTTACAAGAGGAGTACCAAAAATTCATGACTTTTAAATATTATATGAAATAAAAGTAGATAGATGTTGGAAAAATTGCCGTGTTTCTTGGCGCACCGGTCAGAACCTACGTAGAAGACCCTCCATATCAACCCGTTGGATATTGAATATCACCCGCCTCATTGGACACGGACATTAAACTAAATAAAGGATTGGACGTTTTTAGAAGGATATTTTTGTTAAAAACTGTACAGAAATGCAATTTTTTTAAATGGAAATATTATACATCCATGGGATGGGAATATAGATAGCGAATATCTACTGAAAATGAAGAATTTATAAATATCTTATACAATTAATCCAATAATTTTAGACATATTCTCTAATTCTCTGAATCAATCAGTTTCGGGGAGTAAATTAACAAAATTAGCCTATTTTCGTCTTTCCGTCTCTAATCTAATTCCAGAGTCTTGTACTTCTCTTACAAAACACAAGTAATGCAAATGAACTGAATCAAGATTTGAACAAAATTTTTGAATTCATAGAATATTTTCCATCTTGTACTGTAATTCCCTTGTTTTCCCAGAAAAGTTAGTAAGAAGTATTGATAATGAAGGATTCTAAATTATTTTGCAAAATTAGACCAGGAATTTTAGAGATCTTTCCGTATTTCCCTGAAAAATAAGTTTCCGGGTGTAAATTATTACAAATAGCCCATTTTCGGATCTCCTTCTCCAATCTAAGTTTGGAATCTTGTACTTCTCATATAAAATCCAAGAAATGCTGGTAAGTTGAGTTTAAATTAGAGCCAAACATCTAAATTCAAAGGATATTTCGAATTTCCATATTTTCCTAGAGATATTATAACGAATGAATCGAAAATGGAGGATTTTTAGAATACTACTCTAAATAAAATTAATATGCTTGGAGTAATTTTCGTATTTGCCTTAAAAATGGAATACAAGGAGATTACGGCACAAAATACGAAGGAATCATTGAATTTAGACTTTTCGTTCTAATTTGAGCTCAATTTAGACTAAATGGGTCGTTTTTATTAACTTACGCTTCAAAACTCATTTTTTAGGGAAATATGAATAGATCTCGAAGATTAGTAGTATTATTTTGCATGAACTCTTGCATTTTTGATACTTCTTAATACGTTGTCTTGGAAAACTCAATATACTTACATTTCTTGGTTTTTGTAGTAGAAGTACAAGATTGTGAACTGAGATCAGAGATAGAGAGCTCAAAATGGACCTTTTGGGTTAATTTACATCCCGAAATTTATTTTTCAAGGAAATACAAAAGGAACTATAAGATTATTATTTTTTTCTATAATATTTAATTAATCCTGCATTTTCAAGAAATGCAAGTATATTGAGTTTTCCAATACAACGTATTAAAGAAGTATGAAAAATGTAAGATTTCATGCAAAAAAATTCTATTTATCTTAGTGATCTATTTATATTTCCCTAAAAAATGGCTTTTGGAGCGTAAGATAAAAAGAACGACCCATTTAGTCAATAGTTTAGGGTAAATTAAGCTCAAATTGGAACAAAAAGTCTAAATTCTATGATTTCATCGTATATTGTATCGTAATCTCCTTGTAATCCATTTTTAAGGGAAATACGAAAATATCTCCAAGAATATTTGATTTATTAAGAGTAGTATTCTAAAAAATCCCCATTTTCGATTCTTTCGTTATAACATCACTAGGAAAATATGGAAATACGAAATAATCATTGAATTTAGCCGTTTGGCTCAAATTTAAACTTAACTTACTAGCATTTCTTGGATTTTATATGAGAAGTACAAGATTCCAAACTTAGATTGGAGAATGGAATTCGAAAATTGGCTAATTGTGATAATTTACATCCGGAAACTAATTTTTCCGGAAAATACGGAAAGATCTCTGTAATTACAGGTCTAATTTTGTAAAATAATTTACGAAATAATAATTGAATTTAGATGTTTGGTTCTAATTTAAACTCCACTTACTAGCAATTCTTGGATTTTTATGAGAAGTAAAAGATTGCAAACTTAGATTGGAGAATTAAAGCCGAAAATGGGCCATGTGTGATAATTTACATCCGGAAACTTATTTTTCAGGGAAATACGAAAAGATCTCTAAAACCACTAGAAATATCGATTGTGCAAGATTCTTAAATTTCTTATAAAACTAAACCAATAATCTCCGAGATAATATCGTATTTTCCTGAAAAATAAATTTTGGGAAGTTGATTTACATAAATGGTCCATTTTTGATTTTCTGCCTATAATCTAAGTTCAGAATCTTGCACTTCTACTTCAAAATCCAAGAAATGTATGGAAAATAAGTTCAAATTAGAATCAAATACGTGAATTCAATGATTATTTCCAATTCTGAGCTGTAATTGCCTTTGTTTTCCTAGAAAGATTATTACAGAAGTATCGAAAATGCAGAATTCTCAAATATTTTAGAAAATTAAAATAATTATCTTAAAGATCTTTCCGTATTTCCCTGAAAAATATGTCTCGGAATGGTAGTTACCACAAATGGCACTTTTTGACTTTCTGTCTATAATCTAAGTTCAGGATTTAGTACTTCTACTATGAAAACCAAGAATGGAGCTTAATTCTTTCGAAATAATCATAAATCACCTAAATTCGATGATTTTCTCGTATTTCCTTATTTTAATGGAGAAGTTGTTATAACTTTTGTTACAAAAGAATCGAAAATGCAGGTTTTTTAATATGTTACCCTAAATAAAACTTGTTATCTCTGAAATATATTCGTATTTCCCTTAAAAATGGATAAAAATGAGATTACAGCACAGAATATGAAGAAATCATTGAATATAGACATTTTGTTCTAATTTGGATACAATTTACTTTAGATTAGAGATTGAAAGTCCAAAATAGGTCGTTTTTACTAACTTACGTTCTAAAACCCATTTCTCATTGAAATATGAATAGATCTCTAATATTGAGAGCATGATTTTGTATATTATTCAATAGCCTTGCAGTTTTGATACTTCTTTATAAGTTCTCTTGGAAAATAAGGAAATTACAACTCTAAATACGGAAAAAATCATTGAATTTAAAGTTTTTGTTCTTATTTCGACTAAATTAGGTCGCATTTCTTGGTCTTTGTATTAGAACTTCAAGATTCTGAACTTAGATTGTAGACTGAATGACAAAAATGGGCCATTTGTATTAATTTACTTTCCGAAACCTATTTCGCAGAGGAATACGAGAAGATTTCTAAGATTATCTGTTTTATTTGGTATAATATTAAAAAATCCTGCCTTTTCGATATTTCGATAATAACTTTTTCTTCCTTTTCGATATTTCTATAATAACTTTTCTAAGAGAACAAAAGAATTACAGCACAAAATACGAAATAATCACTAAATTTAGCAGTTTTGTGCTAATTTGGACTAAATTTATTTGCATTTCTTGGTTTTTGTGGAAGAAGAACAGGGTTCTGAACTTTAGACTAAAGTCGGAAAGTCCAAAATGGGCCGTTTGTGTCAATATCAATCCCGAAATTAACTATTCAAGGAAATACGAAACGATCTCTAAGATTATTGGTATTATTTTGTATATTATTTAAATATTCTACATTTTCGATACTCCTATACCAGCTTTTCTAGAAAAACAAGATGATTAAATCACAAAATACGAAATAATCAGTGAAGTCATACATTTTGTTCTAATTTGGAATCAATGTACATGGATTTCTTGGATTTTGTAGGAGAACTACAAGACGTTATACATAGATTAGAGACTGAAAGTCAATAATGGGCCATTTTTATTGTTTTTAAAAAATGTAACATGTTAATATCAGTTAGAATTCTAATTTAACTTTTGTGAATCGTAACATTGCATCCTTCCTTAAACCGGGAGATGTAAAGTATTGTGCGAGATCTAATTTTATATGTTTAGCGACACATTTCGAAAATCTTCAAAGAAATCTGTTAATATGAGAACATCAGGAAGTAAATAAATTTTTGTATAATCCATTAAAATTTGACATATTAAGATTGCTGCGTTTTCGACACTTCTATTCTAACTTTCTTTGAAAGACAAGATATTTATATCACAAAATCCGAATTAATCAATGAAATCACACATTTTGTCGTTATTTGAAATCAAATTACAGGATATCTTGCTTTTTGTAGTAAAAGTACAAGATTTTTAATAGAGATTAGAGATTGAAAGACAAAATTGGGCCGTTTTTGTTAATTTACTTTTCAAAAACCATTTTTCGGGGAAATACGAAAAGATCTCGAATATGATTTGTATTATTTTATGTAATATTTAAAAATTTTGAATTTTTAATACTCCTGTTTTAACTTCACTAGGAAAACAACGACATTACAACAAAAAAATAAGAAATAATCATTGAATTTAAAATTTGTATTCTTATTTCATCTTAAGTAGGCGACATTTCTTGGTGTCTGTATTAGAATAAAAAGATTCTTAACTTTGATTATAGACACAAAGGTAAAAATGGACCGTTTGTAATTATATACTTCAAGAAATGCATTATTTTGGAAGATTTTGGAAATCTCCAAAAATCCTAGTAGTCACTTGGCCACTTTGCGTGGGAAAAAAATTTCGACGTTCGGGATATAATAGAAAATTAAAACTTTCAATGGTTTTCGTCGTCGTGATGAAGAAATTTATTAGAAATTATAAAAATTAAACCCACAAACTAGAAGTACAATAAATTAAATAAATTAAATAAATTAAATAAATTAAATAAATTAAATAAATTAAATAAATTAAATAAATTAAATAAATTAAATAAATTAAATAAATTAAATAAATTAAATAAATTAAATAAATTAAATAAATTAAATAAATTAAATAAATTAAATAAATTAAATAAATTAAATAAATTAAATAAATTAAATAAATTAAATAAACTAAATAAATTAAATAAACTAAATAAATTAAATAAACTAAATAATTTAAATAAACTAAATAAATTAAATAAACTAAATAAATTAAATAAACCAAATAAATTAAATAAACTAAATAAATTAAATAAACTAAATAAATTAAATAAACTAAATAAATTAAATAAACTAAATAAATTAAATAAACTAAATAAATTAAATAAACTAAATAAATTAAATAAACTAAATAAATTAAATAAATTAAATAAATTAAATAAATTAAATAAATTAAATAAATTAAATAAATTAAATAAATTAAATAAATTAAATAAATTAAATAAATTAAATAAATTAAATAAATTAAATAAATTAAATAAATTAAATAAATTAAATAAATTAAATAAATTAAATAAATTAAATAAATTAAATAAATTAAATAAATTAAATAAATTAAATAAATTAAATAAATTAAATAAATTAAATAAATTAAATAAATTAAATAAATTAAATAAATTAAATAAATTAAATAAATTAAATAAATTAAATAAATTAAATAAATTAAATAAATTAAATAAATTAAATAAATTAAATAAATTAAATAAATTAAATAAATTAAATAAATTAAATAAATTAAATAAATTAAATAAATTAAATAAATTAAATAAATTAAATAAATTAAATAAATTAAATAAATTAAATAAATTAAATAAATTAAATAAATTAAATAAATTAAATAAATTAAATAAATTAAATAAATTAAATAAATTAAATAAATTAAATAAATTAAATAAATTAAATAAATTAAAAAAATTAAATAAATTAAATAAATTAAAAAAATTAAATAAATTAAATAAATTAAAAAAATTAAATAAATTAAATAAATTAAATAAATTAAATAAATTAAAAAAATTAAATAAATTAAATAAATTAATAAATTAAATAAATTAAATTAAATAAATTTATTTAATTTTTTTAATTTATTTAATTTATATAAAATATTTAATTTATTTAATTCATTTAATTTATTTAATTTATTAAATTTATTAAATTTATTTAATTTATTTAATTTATTTAATTTATTTAATTTATTTAATTTATTTAATTTATTTAATTTATTTAATATATTTAATTTATTTAATTTATTTAATTTATTTAATTTATTTAATTTATTTGATTTATTTAATTTATTTAATTTATTTAATTTATTTAATTTATTTAATTTATTTAATTTATTTAATTTATTTAATTTATTTAATTTATTTAATTTATTTAATTTATTTAATTTATTTAATTTATTTAATTTATTTAATTTATTTAATTTATTTAATTTATTTAATTTATTTAATTTATTTAATTTATTTAATTTATTTAATTTATTTAATTTATTTAATTTATTTAATTTATTTAATTTATTTAATTTATTTAATTTATTTAATTTATTTAATTTATTTAATTTATTTAATTTATTTAATTTATTTAATTTATTTAATTTATTTAATTTATTTAATTTATTTAATTTATTTAATTTATTTAATTTATTTAATTTATTTAATTTATTTAATTTATTTAATTTATTTAGTTTATTTAATTTATTTAATTTATTTAATTTATTTAATTTATTTAATTTATTTAATTTATTTAATTTATTTAATTTATTTAATTTATTTAATTTATTTAATTTATTTAATTTATTTAATTTATTTAATTTATTTAATTTATTTAATTTATTTAATTTATTTAATTTATTTAATTTATTTAATTTATTTAATTTATTTAATTTATTTAATTTATTTAATTTATTTAATTTATTTAATTTATTTAATTTATTTAATTTATTTAATTTATTTAATTTATTTAATTTATTTAATTTATTTAATTTATTTAATTTATTTAATTTATTTAATTTATTTAATTTATTTAATTTATTTAATTTATTTAATTTATTTAATTTATTTAATTTATTTAATTTATTTAATTTATTTAATTTATTTAATTTATTTAATTTATTTAATTTATTTAATTTATTTAATTTATTTAATTTATTTAATTTATTTAATTTATTTAATTTATTTAATTTATTTAATTTATTTAATTTATTTAATTTATTTAATTTATTTAATTTATTTAATTTATTTAATTTATTTAATTTATTTAATTTATTTAATTTATTTAATTTATTTAATTTATTTAATTTATTTAATTTATTTAATTTATTTAATTTATTTAATTTATTTAATTTATTTAATTTATTTAATTTATTTAATTTCTTTAATTTCTTTAATTTCTTTAATTTCTTTAATTTCTTTAATTTCTTTAATTTCTTTAATTTCTTTAATTTCTTTAATTTCTTTAATTTCTTTAATTTCTTTAATTTCTTTAATTTCTTTAATTTCTTTAATTTCTTTAATTTCTTTAATTTCTTTAATTTCTTTAATTTCTTTAATTTCTTTAATTTCTTTAATTTCTTTAATTTCTTTAATTTCTTTAATTTCTTTAATTTCTTTAATTTCTTTAATTTCTTTAATTTCTTTAATTTCTTTAATTTCTTTAATTTCTTTAATTTCTTTAATTTCTTTAATTTCTTTAATTTCTTTAATTTCTTTAATTTCTTTAATTTATTTAATTTATTTAATTTATTTAATTTATTTAATTTATTTAATTTATTTAATTTATTTAATTTATTTAATTTATTTAATTTATTTAATTTATTTAATTTATTTAATTTATTTAATTTATTTAATTTATTTAATTTATTTAAGATGTTGGAAGAATTGCCGTGTTTCTTGGCGCGCCGGTCGGAACCTACCTAGAGGACCCTCCATATCAATTCCTTGAATATTGAAAATTACCCGCCTCATTGGACACGGACATTAAATTAAATAAAGGATTAGACGTTTTTAGAAGGATATCTTTGTTAAAAACTGTACAGAAATATAATTTTTTTAAATGGAAATATTATTCATCCATGGGATGGTAATATAGATAGCGAGTATCTACTGAAAATGAAGAATTTATAAATATCCTATGAAATTAAGAAAATAATCTTAGACATATTCTCGTTCTTCTCCGCATCAATCAGTTTTGTTGAGTAAATTAGCAAAATTAGCCTATTTTCGTCTTTCTGTGTCTAATCTAGTTCCAGAATCTAGTACTTTTCTTACAAAATCCAAGCCACCTCACACGCGGAGTTCCCGACCAGTAATTAATTTCATGTACTAGCTTTTTTATATCACCCTGTATAACAACAACTTGTTACACACATAACACATACTTACAGTTCCGCAATAAATCTAACTGACTATTTAGACCTTAATTTGATACACACATTGAATAATAATTACCATTATTTGTAAATTAATATATAGCCTGAGGGTGTTCTAGAAGTCAAATCTTACACTACTTTCGGAGAAAGTCAAAAATGTGCCGAGATTTACAAAACTTCCCAAAAAAGAACATTTCTTGAAGTATATTAATACAAACGGTCCATTTTTGACTTTCTGTCTATAATCTAAGATCAGACACTTGTAATTCTAATATTAAAACCAAGAAGGGCCACATAGTTTAGAAGAAATACGAACAAAAATTTTAAATTCAATGATTATTTCTTTCTTATTGTTGCAATTTCTTTGTTTTCCTAGTAAAGTTACAAGAGGAGTACCAAAAATTCATGACTTTTAAATATTATATGAAATAAAAGTAGATAGATGTTGGAAAAATTGCCGTGTTTCTTGGCGCACCGGTCAGAACCTACGTAGAAAACCCTCCATATCAACCCGTTGGATATTGAATATCACCCGCCTCATTGGACACGGACATTAAACTAAATAAAGGATTGGACGTTTTTAGAAGGATATTTTTGTTAAAAACTGTACAGAAATGCAATTTTTTTAAATGGAAATATTATACATCCATGGGATGGGAATATAGATAGCGAATATCTACTGAAAATGAAGAATTTATAAATATCTTATACAATTAATCCAATAATTTTAGACATATTCTCTAATTCTCTGAATCAATCAGTTTCGGGGAGTAAATTAACAAAATTAGCCTATTTTCGTCTTTCCGTCTCTAATCTAATTCCAGAGTCTTGTACTTCTCTTACAAAACACAAGTAATGCAAATGAACTGAATCAAGATTTGAACAAAATTTTTGAATTCATAGAATATTTTCCATCTTGTACTGTAATTCCCTTGTTTTCCCAGAAAAGTTAGTAAGAAGTATTGATAATGAAGGATTCTAAATTATTTTGCAAAATTAGACCAGGAATTTTAGAGATCTTTCCGTATTTCCCTGAAAAATAAGTTTCCGGGTGTAAATTATTACAAATAGCCCATTTTCGGATCTCCTTCTCCAATCTAAGTTTGGAATCTTGTACTTCTCATATAAAATCCAAGAAATGCTGGTAAGTTGAGTTTAAATTAGAGCCAAACATCTAAATTCAAAGGATATTTCGAATTTCCATATTTTCCTAGAGATATTATAACGAATGAATCGAAAATGGAGGATTTTTAGAATACTACTCTAAATAAAATTAATATGCTTGGAGTAATTTTCGTATTTGCCTTAAAAATGGAATACAAGGAGATTACGGCACAAAATACGAAGGAATCATTGAATTTAGACTTTTCGTTCTAATTTGAGCTCAATTTAGACTAAATGGGTCGTTTTTATTAACTTACGCTTCAAAACTCATTTTTTAGGGAAATATGAATAGATCTCGAAGATTTTAGTATTATTTTGCATGAACTCTTGCATTTTTGATACTTCTTAATACGTTGTCTTGGAAAACTCAATATACTTACATTTCTTGGTTTTTGTAGTAGAAGTACAAGATTGTGAACTGAGATCAGAGATAGAGAGCTCAAAATGGACCTTTTGGGTTAATTTACATCCCGAAATTTATTTTTCAAGGAAATACAAAAGGAACTATAAGATTATTATTTTTTTCTATAATATTTAATTAATCCTGCATTTTCAAGAAATGCAAGTATATTGAGTTTTCCAATACAACGTATTAAAGAAGTATGAAAAATGTAAGATTTCATGCAAAAAAATTCTATTTATCTTAGAGATCTATTTATATTTCCCTAAAAAATGGCTTTTGGAGCGTAAGATAAAAAGAACGACCCATTTAGTCAATAGTTTAGGGTAAATTAAGCTCAAATTGGAACAAAAAGTCTAAATTCTATGATTTCATCGTATATTGTATCGTAATCTCCTTGTAATCCATTTTTAAGGGAAATACGAAAATATCTCCAAGAATATTTGATTTATTAAGAGTAGTATTCTAAAAAATCCCCATTTTCGATTCTTTCGTTATAACATCACTAGGAAAATATGGAAATACGAAATAATCATTGAATTTAGCCGTTTGGCTCAAATTTAAACTTAACTTACTAGCATTTCTTGGATTTTATATGAGAAGTACAAGATTCCAAACTTAGATTGGAGAATGGAATTCGAAAATTGGCTAATTGTGATAATTTACATCCGGAAACTAATTTTTCCGGAAAATACGGAAAGATCTCTGTAATTACAGGTCTAATTTTGTAAAATAATTTACGAAATAATAATTGAATTTAGATGTTTGGTTCTAATTTAAACTCCACTTACTAGCAATTCTTGGATTTTTATGAGAAGTAAAAGATTGCAAACTTAGATTGGAGAATTAAAGCCGAAAATGGGCCATGTGTGATAATTTACATCCGGAAACTTATTTTTCAGGGAAATACGAAAAGATCTCTAAAACCACTAGAAATATCGATTGTGCAAGATTCTTAAATTTCTTATAAAACTAAACCAATAATCTCCGAGATAATATCGTATTTTCCTGAAAAATAAATTTTGGGAAGTTGATTTACATAAATGGTCCATTTTTGATTTTCTGCCTATAATCTAAGTTCAGAATCTTGCACTTCTACTTCAAAATCCAAGAAATGTATGGAAAATAAGTTCAAATTAGAATCAAATACGTGAATTCAATGATTATTTCCAATTCTGAGCTGTAATTGCCTTTGTTTTCCTAGAAAGATTATTACAGAAGTATCGAAAATGCAGAATTCTCAAATATTTTAGAAAATTAAAATAATTATCTTAAAGATCTTTCCGTATTTCCCTGAAAAATATGTCTCGGAATGGTAGTTACCACAAATGGCACTTTTTGACTTTCTGTCTATAATCTAAGTTCAGGATTTAGTACTTCTACTATGAAAACCAAGAATGGAGCTTAATTCTTTCGAAATAATCATAAATCACCTAAATTCGATGATTTTCTCGTATTTCCTTATTTTAATGGAGAAGTTGTTATAACTTTTGTTACAAAAGAATCGAAAATGCAGGTTTTTTAATATGTTACCCTAAATAAAACTTGTTATCTCTGAAATATATTCGTATTTCCCTTAAAAATGGATAAAAATGAGATTACAGCACAGAATATGAAGAAATCATTGAATATAGACATTTTGTTCTAATTTGGATACAATTTACTTTAGATTAGAGATTGAAAGTCCAAAATAGGTCGTTTTTACTAACTTACGTTCTAAAACCCATTTCTCATTGAAATATGAATAGATCTCTAATATTGAGAGCATGATTTTGTATATTATTCAATAGCCTTGCAGTTTTGATACTTCTTTATAAGTTCTCTTGGAAAATAAGGAAATTACAACTCTAAATACGGAAAAAATCATTGAATTTAAAGTTTTTGTTCTTATTTCGACTAAATTAGGTCGCATTTCTTGGTCTTTGTATTAGAACTTCAAGATTCTGAACTTAGATTGTAGACTGAATGACAAAAATGGGCCATTTGTATTAATTTACTTTCCGAAACCTATTTCGCAGAGGAATACGAGAAGATTTCTAAGATTATCTGTTTTATTTGGTATAATATTAAAAAATCCTGCCTTTTCGATATTTCGATAATAACTTTTTCTTCCTTTTCGATATTTCTATAATAACTTTTCTAAGAGAACAAAAGAATTACAGCACAAAATACGAAATAATCACTAAATTTAGCAGTTTTGTGCTAATTTGGACTAAATTTATTTGCATTTCTTGGTTTTTGTGGAAGAAGAACAGGGTTCTGAACTTTAGACTAAAGTCGGAAAGTCCAAAATGGGCCGTTTGTGTCAATATCAATCCCGAAATTAACTATTCAAGGAAATACGAAACGATCTCTAAGATTATTGGTATTATTTTGTATATTATTTAAATATTCTACATTTTCGATACTCCTATACCAGCTTTTCTAGAAAAACAAGATGATTAAATCACAAAATACGAAATAATCAGTGAAGTCATACATTTTGTTCTAATTTGGAATCAATGTACATGGATTTCTTGGATTTTGTAGGAGAACTACAAGACGTTATACATAGATTAGAGACTGAAAGTCAATAATGGGCCATTTTTATTGTTTTTAAAAAATGTAACATGTTAATATCAGTTAGAATTCTAATTTAACTTTTGTGAATCGTAACATTGCATCCTTCCTTAAACCGGGAGATGTAAAGTATTGTGCGAGATCTAATTTTATATGTTTAGCGACACATTTCGAAAATCTTCAAAGAAATCTGTTAATATGAGAACATCAGGAAGTAAATAAATTTTTGTATAATCCATTAAAATTTGACATATTAAGATTGCTGCGTTTTCGACACTTCTATTCTAACTTTCTTTGAAAGACAAGATATTTATATCACAAAATCCGAATTAATCAATGAAATCACACATTTTGTCGTTATTTGAAATCAAATTACAGGATATCTTGCTTTTTGTAGTAAAAGTACAAGATTTTTAATAGAGATTAGAGATTGAAAGACAAAATTGGGCCGTTTTTGTTAATTTACTTTTCAAAAACCATTTTTCGGGGAAATACGAAAAGATCTCGAATATGATTTGTATTATTTTATGTAATATTTAAAAATTTTGAATTTTTAATACTCCTGTTTTAACTTCACTAGGAAAACAACGACATTACAACAAAAAAATAAGAAATAATCATTGAATTTAAAATTTGTATTCTTATTTCATCTTAAGTAGGCGACATTTCTTGGTGTCTGTATTAGAATAAAAAGATTCTTAACTTTGATTATAGACACAAAGGTAAAAATGGACCGTTTGTAATTATATACTTCAAGAAATGCATTATTTTGGAAGATTTTGGAAATCTCCAAAAATCCTAGTAGTCACTTGGCCACTTTGCGTGGGAAAAAAATTTCGACGTTCGGGATATAATAGAAAATTAAAACTTTCAATGGTTTTCGTCGTCGTGATGAAGAAATTTATTAGAAATTATAAAAATTAAACCCACAAACTAGAAGTACAATAAATTAAATAAATTAAATAAATTAAATAAATTAAATAAATTAAATAAATTAAATAAATTAAATAAATTAAATAAATTAAATAAATTAAATAAATTAAATAAATTAAATAAATTAAATAAATTAAATAAATTAAATAAATTAAATAAATTAAATAAATTAAATAAATTAAATAAATTAAATAAATTAAATAAATTAAATAAATTAAATAAATTAAATAAATTAAATAAATTAAATAAATTAAATAAATTAAATAAACTAAATAAATTAAATAAACTAAATAAATTAAATAAACTAAATAAATTAAATAAACTAAATAAATTAAATAAAATAAATAATTTAAATAAGCTAAATAAATTAAATAAACTAAATAAATTAAATAAACTAAATAAATTAAATAAACTAAATAAATTAAATAAACTAAATAAATTAAATAAACTAAATAAATTAAATAAACTAAATAAATTAAATAAACTAAATAAATTAAATAAACTAAATAAATTAAATAAACTAAATAAATTAAATAAACTAAATAAATTAAATAAACTAAATAAATTAAATAAATTAAATAAATTAAATAAATTAAATAAATTAAATAAATTAAATAAATTAAATAAATTAAATAAATTAAATAAATTAAATAAATTAAATAAATTAAATAAATTAAATAAATTAAATAAATTAAATAAATTAAATAAATTAAATAAATTAAATAAATTAAATAAATTAAATAAATTAAATAAATTAAATAAATTAAATAAATTAAATAAATTAAATAAATTAAATAAATTAAATAAATTAAATAAATTAAATAAATTAAATTAAATAAATTAAATAAATTAAATAAATTAAATAAATTAAATAAATTAAATAAATTAAATAAATTAAATAAATTAAATAAATTAAATAAATTAAATAAATTAAATAAATTAAATAAATTAAATAAATTAAATAAATTAAATAAATTAAATAAATTAAATAAATTAAAAAAATTAAATAAATTAAATAAATTAAAAAAATTAAATAAATTAAATAAATTAAAAAAATTAAATAAATTAAATAAATTAAATAAATTAAATAAATTAAAAAAATTAAATAAATTAAATAAATTAAATAAATTAATAAATTAAATAAATTAAATTAAATAAATTTATTTAATTTTTTTAATTTATTTAATTTATATAAAATATTTAATTTATTTAATTCATTTAATTTATTTAATTTATTAAATTTATTAAATTTATTTAATTTATTTAATTTATTTAATTTATTTAATTTATTTAATTTATTTAATTTATTTAATTTATTTAATTTATTTAATTTATTTAATTTATTTAATTTATTTAATTTATTTAATTTATTTAATTTATTTAATTTATTTAATTTATTTAATTTATTTAATTTATTTAATTTATTTAATTTATTTAATTTATTTAATTTATTTAATTTATTTAATTTATTAATTTATTTAATTTATTTAATTTATTTAATTTATTAATTTATTTAATTTATTTAATTTATTAATTTATTTAATTTATTTAATTTATTTAATTTATTTAATTTATTTAATTTATTTAATTTATTTAATTTATTTAATTTATTTAATTTATTTAATTTATTTAATTTATTTAATTTATTTAATTTATTTAATTTATTTAATTTATTTAATTTATTTAATTTATTTAATTTATTTAATTTATTTAATTTATTTAATTTATTTAATTTATTTAATTTATTTAATTTATTTAATTTATTTAATTTATTTAATTTATTTAATTTATTTAATTTATTTATTTTATTTAATTTATTTAATTTATTTATTTTATTTAATTTATTTAATTTATTTAATTTATTTAATTTATTTAATTTATTTAATTTATTTAATTTATTTAATTTATTTAATTTATTTAATTTATTTAATTTATTTAATTTATTTAATTTATTTAATTTATTTAATTTATTTAATTTATTTAATTTATTTAATTTATTTAATTTATTTAATTTATTTAATTTATTTAATTTATTTAATTTATTTAATTTATTTAATTTATTTAATTTATTTAATTTATTTAATTTATTTAATTTATTTAATTTATTTAATTTATTTAATTTATTTAATTTATTTAATTTATTTAATTTATTTAATTTATTTAATTTATTTAATTTATTTAATTTATTTAATTTATTTAATTTATTTAATTTATTTAATTTATTTAATTTATTTAATTTATTTAATTTATTTAATTTATTTAATTTATTTAATTTATTTAATTTATTTAATTTATTTAATTTATTTAATTTATTTAATTTATTTAATTTATTTAATTTATTTAATTTATTTAATTTATTTAATTTATTTAATTTATTTAATTTATTTAATTTATTTAATTTATTTAATTTATTTAATTTATTTAATTTATTTAATTTATTTAATTTATTTAATTTATTTAATTTATTTAATTTATTTAATTTATTTAATTTATTTAATTTATTTAATTTATTTAATTTATTTAATTTATTTAATTTATTTAATTTATTTAATTTATTTAATTTATTTAATTTATTTAATTTATTTAATTTCTTTAATTTATTTAATTTATTTAATTTCTTTAATTTCTTTAATTTCTTTAATTTCTTTAATTTCTTTAATTTCTTTAATTTCTTTAATTTCTTTAATTTCTTTAATTTCTTTAATTTCTTTAATTTCTTTAATTTCTTTAATTTCTTTAATTTCTTTAATTTCTTTAATTTCTTTAATTTCTTTAATTTCTTTAATTTCTTTAATTTCTTTAATTTCTTTAATTTCTTTAATTTCTTTAATTTCTTTAATTTCTTTAATTTCTTTAATTTCTTTAATTTCTTTAATTTCTTTAATTTCTTTAATTTCTTTAATTTCTTTAATTTCTTTAATTTATTTAATTTATTTAATTTATTTAATTTATTTAAGATGTTGGAAGAATTGCCGTGTTTCTTGGCGCGCCGGTCGGAACCTACCTAGAGGACCCTCCATATCAATTCCTTGAATATTGAAAATTACCCGCCTCATTGGACACGGACATTAAATTAAATAAAGGATTAGACGTTTTTAGAAGGATATCTTTGTTAAAAACTGTACAGAAATATAATTTTTTTAAATGGAAATATTATTCATCCATGGGATGGTAATATAGATAGCGAGTATCTACTGAAAATGAAGAATTTATAAATATCCTATGAAATTAAGAAAATAATCTTAGACATATTCTCGTTCTTCTCCGCATCAATCAGTTTTGTTGAGTAAATTAGCAAAATTAGCCTATTTTCGTCTTTCTGTGTCTAATCTAATTCCAGAATCTAGTACTTTTCTTACAAAATCCAAGCCACCCCACACGCGGAGTTCCCGACCAGTAATTAATTTCATGTACTAGCTTTTTTATATCACCCTGTATAACAACAACTTGTTACACACATAACACATACTTACAGTTCCGCAATAAATCTAACTGACTATTTAGACCTTAATTTGATACACACATTGAATAATAATTACCATTATTTGTAAATTAATATATAGCCTGAGGGTGTTCTAGAAGTCAAATCTTACACTACTTTCGGAGAAAGTCAAAAATGTGCCGAGATTTACAAAACTTCCCAAAAAAGAACATTTCTTGAAGTATATTAATACAAACGGTCCATTTTTGACTTTCTGTCTATAATCTAAGATCAGACACTTGTAATTCTAATATTAAAACCAAGAAGGGCCACATAGTTTAGAAGAAATACGAACAAAAATTTTAAATTCAATGATTATTTCTTTCTTATTGTTGCAATTTCTTTGTTTTCCTAGTAAAGTTACAAGAGGAGTACCAAAAATTCATGACTTTTAAATATTATATGAAATAAAAGTAGATAGATGTTGGAAAAATTGCCGTGTTTCTTGGCGCACCGGTCAGAACCTACGTAGAAGACCCTCCATATCAACCCGTTGGATATTGAATATCACCCGCCTCATTGGACACGGACATTAAACTAAATAAAGGATTGGACGTTTTTAGAAGGATATTTTTGTTAAAAACTGTACAGAAATGCAATTTTTTTAAATGGAAATATTATACATCCATGGGATGGGAATATAGATAGCGAATATCTACTGAAAATGAAGAATTTATAAATATCTTATACAATTAATCCAATAATTTTAGACATATTCTCTAATTCTCTGAATCAATCAGTTTCGGGGAGTAAATTAACAAAATTAGCCTATTTTCGTCTTTCCGTCTCTAATCTAATTCCAGAGTCTTGTACTTCTCTTACAAAACACAAGTAATGCAAATGAACTGAATCAAGATTTGAACAAAATTTTTGAATTCATAGAATATTTTCCATCTTGTACTGTAATTCCCTTGTTTTCCCAGAAAAGTTAGTAAGAAGTATTGATAATGAAGGATTCTAAATTATTTTGCAAAATTAGACCAGGAATTTTAGAGATCTTTCCGTATTTCCCTGAAAAATAAGTTTCCGGGTGTAAATTATTACAAATAGCCCATTTTCGGATCTCCTTCTCCAATCTAAGTTTGGAATCTTGTACTTCTCATATAAAATCCAAGAAATGCTGGTAAGTTGAGTTTAAATTAGAGCCAAACATCTAAATTCAAAGGATATTTCGAATTTCCATATTTTCCTAGAGATATTATAACGAATGAATCGAAAATGGAGGATTTTTAGAATACTACTCTAAATAAAATTAATATGCTTGGAGTAATTTTCGTATTTGCCTTAAAAATGGAATACAAGGAGATTACGGCACAAAATACGAAGGAATCATTGAATTTAGACTTTTCGTTCTAATTTGAGCTCAATTTAGACTAAATGGGTCGTTTTTATTAACTTACGCTTCAAAACTCATTTTTTAGGGAAATATGAATAGATCTCGAAGATTAGTAGTATTATTTTGCATGAACTCTTGCATTTTTGATACTTCTTAATACGTTGTCTTGGAAAACTCAATATACTTACATTTCTTGGTTTTTGTAGTAGAAGTACAAGATTGTGAACTGAGATCAGAGATAGAGAGCTCAAAATGGACCTTTTGGGTTAATTTACATCCCGAAATTTATTTTTCAAGGAAATACAAAAGGAACTATAAGATTATTATTTTTTTCTATAATATTTAATTAATCCTGCATTTTCAAGAAATGCAAGTATATTGAGTTTTCCAATACAACGTATTAAAGAAGTATGAAAAATGTAAGATTTCATGCAAAAAAATTCTATTTATCTTAGTGATCTATTTATATTTCCCTAAAAAATGGCTTTTGGAGCGTAAGATAAAAAGAACGACCCATTTAGTCAATAGTTTAGGGTAAATTAAGCTCAAATTGGAACAAAAAGTCTAAATTCTATGATTTCATCGTATATTGTATCGTAATCTCCTTGTAATCCATTTTTAAGGGAAATACGAAAATATCTCCAAGAATATTTGATTTATTAAGAGTAGTATTCTAAAAAATCCCCATTTTCGATTCTTTCGTTATAACATCACTAGGAAAATATGGAAATACGAAATAATCATTGAATTTAGCCGTTTGGCTCAAATTTAAACTTAACTTACTAGCATTTCTTGGATTTTATATGAGAAGTACAAGATTCCAAACTTAGATTGGAGAATGGAATTCGAAAATTGGCTAATTGTGATAATTTACATCCGGAAACTAATTTTTCCGGAAAATACGGAAAGATCTCTGTAATTACAGGTCTAATTTTGTAAAATAATTTACGAAATAATAATTGAATTTAGATGTTTGGTTCTAATTTAAACTCCACTTACTAGCAATTCTTGGATTTTTATGAGAAGTAAAAGATTGCAAACTTAGATTGGAGAATTAAAGCCGAAAATGGGCCATGTGTGATAATTTACATCCGGAAACTTATTTTTCAGGGAAATACGAAAAGATCTCTAAAACCACTAGAAATATCGATTGTGCAAGATTCTTAAATTTCTTATAAAACTAAACCAATAATCTCCGAGATAATATCGTATTTTCCTGAAAAATAAATTTTGGGAAGTTGATTTACATAAATGGTCCATTTTTGATTTTCTGCCTATAATCTAAGTTCAGAATCTTGCACTTCTACTTCAAAATCCAAGAAATGTATGGAAAATAAGTTCAAATTAGAATCAAATACGTGAATTCAATGATTATTTCCAATTCTGAGCTGTAATTGCCTTTGTTTTCCTAGAAAGATTATTACAGAAGTATCGAAAATGCAGAATTCTCAAATATTTTAGAAAATTAAAATAATTATCTTAAAGATCTTTCCGTATTTCCCTGAAAAATATGTCTCGGAATGGTAGTTACCACAAATGGCACTTTTTGACTTTCTGTCTATAATCTAAGTTCAGGATTTAGTACTTCTACTATGAAAACCAAGAATGGAGCTTAATTCTTTCGAAATAATCATAAATCACCTAAATTCGATGATTTTCTCGTATTTCCTTATTTTAATGGAGAAGTTGTTATAACTTTTGTTACAAAAGAATCGAAAATGCAGGTTTTTTAATATGTTACCCTAAATAAAACTTGTTATCTCTGAAATATATTCGTATTTCCCTTAAAAATGGATAAAAATGAGATTACAGCACAGAATATGAAGAAATCATTGAATATAGACATTTTGTTCTAATTTGGATACAATTTACTTTAGATTAGAGATTGAAAGTCCAAAATAGGTCGTTTTTACTAACTTACGTTCTAAAACCCATTTCTCATTGAAATATGAATAGATCTCTAATATTGAGAGCATGATTTTGTATATTATTCAATAGCCTTGCAGTTTTGATACTTCTTTATAAGTTCTCTTGGAAAATAAGGAAATTACAACTCTAAATACGGAAAAAATCATTGAATTTAAAGTTTTTGTTCTTATTTCGACTAAATTAGGTCGCATTTCTTGGTCTTTGTATTAGAACTTCAAGATTCTGAACTTAGATTGTAGACTGAATGACAAAAATGGGCCATTTGTATTAATTTACTTTCCGAAACCTATTTCGCAGAGGAATACGAGAAGATTTCTAAGATTATCTGTTTTATTTGGTATAATATTAAAAAATCCTGCCTTTTCGATATTTCGATAATAACTTTTTCTTCCTTTTCGATATTTCTATAATAACTTTTCTAAGAGAACAAAAGAATTACAGCACAAAATACGAAATAATCACTAAATTTAGCAGTTTTGTGCTAATTTGGACTAAATTTATTTGCATTTCTTGGTTTTTGTGGAAGAAGAACAGGGTTCTGAACTTTAGACTAAAGTCGGAAAGTCCAAAATGGGCCGTTTGTGTCAATATCAATCCCGAAATTAACTATTCAAGGAAATACGAAACGATCTCTAAGATTATTGGTATTATTTTGTATATTATTTAAATATTCTACATTTTCGATACTCCTATACCAGCTTTTCTAGAAAAACAAGATGATTAAATGACAAAATACGAAATAATCAGTGAAGTCATACATTTTGTTCTAATTTGGAATCAATGTACATGGATTTCTTGGATTTTGTAGGAGAACTACAAGACGTTATACATAGATTAGAGACTGAAAGTCAATAATGGGCCATTTTTATTGTTTTTAAAAAATGTAACATGTTAATATCAGTTAGAATTCTAATTTAACTTTTGTGAATCGTAACATTGCATCCTTCCTTAAACCGGGAGATGTAAAGTATTGTGCGAGATCTAATTTTATATGTTTAGCGACACATTTCGAAAATCTTCAAAGAAATCTGTTAATATGAGAACATCAGGAAGTAAATAAATTTTTGTATAATCCATTAAAATTTGACATATTAAGATTGCTGCGTTTTCGACACTTCTATTCTAACTTTCTTTGAAAGACAAGATATTTATATCACAAAATCCGAATTAATCAATGAAATCACACATTTTGTCGTTATTTGAAATCAAATTACAGGATATCTTGCTTTTTGTAGTAAAAGTACAAGATTTTTAATAGAGATTAGAGATTGAAAGACAAAATTGGGCCGTTTTTGTTAATTTACTTTTCAAAAACCATTTTTCGGGGAAATACGAAAAGATCTCGAATATGATTTGTATTATTTTATGTAATATTTAAAAATTTTGAATTTTTAATACTCCTGTTTTAACTTCACTAGGAAAACAACGACATTACAACAAAAAAATAAGAAATAATCATTGAATTTAAAATTTGTATTCTTATTTCATCTTAAGTAGGCGACATTTCTTGGTGTCTGTATTAGAATAAAAAGATTCTTAACTTTGATTATAGACACAAAGGTAAAAATGGACCGTTTGTAATTATATACTTCAAGAAATGCATTATTTTGGAAGATTTTGGAAATCTCCAAAAATCCTAGTAGTCACTTGGCCACTTTGCGTGGGAAAAAAATTTCGACGTTCGGGATATAATAGAAAATTAAAACTTTCAATGGTTTTCGTCGTCGTGATGAAGAAATTTATTAGAAATTATAAAAATTAAACCCACAAACTAGAAGTACAATAAATTAAATAAATTAAATAAATTAAATAAATTAAATAAATTAAATAAATTAAATAAATTAAATAAATTAAATAAATTAAATAAATTAAATAAATTAAATAAATTAAATAAATTAAATAAATTAAATAAATTAAATAAATTAAATAAATTAAATAAATTAAATAAATTAAATAAATTAAATAAATTAAATAAATTAAATAAATTAAATAAATTAAATAAATTAAATAAATTAAATAAATTAAATAAATTAAATAAATTAAATAAATTAAATAAATTAAATAAATTAAATAAATTAAATAAACTAAATAAATTAAATAAACTAAATAAATTAAATAAAATAAATAATTTAAATAAACTAAATAAATTAAATAAACTAAATAAATTAAATAAACTAAATAAATTAAATAAACTAAATAAATTAAATAAACTAAATAAATTAAATAAACTAAATAAATTAAATAAACTAAATAAATTAAATAAACTAAATAAATTAAATAAACTAAATAAATTAAATAAACTAAATAAATTAAATAAACTAAATAAATTAAATAAACTAAATAAATTAAATAAACTAAATAAATTAAATAAACTAAATAAATTAAATAAACTAAATAAATTAAATAAACTAAATAAATTAAATAAACTAAATAAATTAAATAAACTAAATAAATTAAATAAATTAAATAAATTAAATAAATTAAATAAATTAAATAAATTAAATAAATTAAATAAATTAAATAAATTAAATAAATTAAATAAATTAAATAAATTAAATAAATTAAATAAATTAAATAAATTAAATAAATTAAATAAATTAAATAAATTAAATAAATTAAATAAATTAAATAAATTAAATAAATTAAATAAATTAAATAAATTAAATAAATTAAATAAATTAAATAAATTAAATAAATTAAATAAATTAAATAAATTAAAAAAATTTAATTAATTAAATAAATTAAAAAAATTAAATAAATTAAATAAATTAAAAAAATTAAATAAATTAAATAAATTAAATAAATTAAATAAATTAAAAAAATTAAATAAATTAAATAAATTAAATAAATTAATAAATTAAATAAATTAAATTAAATAAATTTATTTAATTTTTTTAATTTATTTAATTTATATAAAATATTTAATTTATTTAATTCATTTAATTTATTTAATTTATTAAATTTATTAAATTTATTTAATTTATTTAATTTATTTAATTTATTTAATTTATTTAATTTATTTAATTTATTTAATTTATTTAATTTATTTAATTTATTTAATTTATTTAATTTATTTAATTTATTTAATTTATTTAATTTATTTAATTTATTTAATTTATTTAATTTATTTAATTTATTTAATTTATTTAATTTATTTAATTTATTTAATTTATTTAATTTATTTAATTTATTTAATTTATTTAATTTATTTAATTTATTTAATTTATTTAATTTATTTAATTTATTTAATTTATTTAATTTATTTAATTTATTTAATTTATTTAATTTATTTAATTTATTTAATTTATTTAATTTATTTAATTTATTTAATTTATTTATTTATTTAATTTATTTAATTTATTTAATTTATTTAATTTATTTAATTTATTTAATTTATTTAATTTATTTAATTTATTTAATTTATTTAATTTATTTAATTTATTTAATTTATTTAATTTATTTAATTTATTTAATTTATTTAATTTATTTAATTTATTTAATTTATTTAATTTATTTAATTTATTTAATTTATTTAATTTATTTAATTTATTTAATTTATTTAATTTATTTAATTTATTTAATTTATTTAATTTATTTAATTTATTTAATTTATTTAATTTATTTAATTTATTTAATTTATTTAATTTATTTAATTTATTTAATTTATTTAATTTATTTAATTTATTTAATTTATTTAATTTATTTAATTTATTTAATTTATTTAATTTATTTAATTTATTTAATTTATTTAATTTATTTAATTTATTTAATTTATTTAATTTATTTAATTTATTTAATTTATTTAATTTATTTAATTTATTTAATTTATTTAATTTATTTAATTTATTTAATTTATTTAATTTATTTAATTTATTTAATTTATTTAATTTATTTAATTTATTTAATTTATTTAATTTATTTAATTTATTTAATTTATTTAATTTATTTAATTTATTTAATTTATTTAATTTATTTAATTTATTTAATTTATTTAATTTATTTAATTTATTTAATTTATTTAATTTATTTAATTTATTTAATTTATTTAATTTATTTAATTTATTTAATTTATTTAATTTATTTAATTTATTTAATTTATTTAATTTATTTAATTTATTTAATTTATTTAATTTATTTAATTTATTTAATTTATTTAATTTATTTAATTTATTTAATTTATTTAATTTATTTAATTTATTTAATTTATTTAATTTATTTAATTTATTTAATTTATTTAATTTATTTAATTTATTTAATTTATTTAATTTATTTAATTTATTTAATTTATTTAATTTATTTAATTTATTTAATTTATTTAATTTATTTAATTTATTTAATTTATTTAATTTATTTAATTTATTTAATTTCTTTAATTTCTTTAATTTCTTTAATTTCTTTAATTTCTTTAATTTCTTTAATTTCTTTAATTTCTTTAATTTCTTTAATTTCTTTAATTTCTTTAATTTCTTTAATTTCTTTAATTTCTTTAATTTCTTTAATTTCTTTAATTTCTTTAATTTCTTTAATTTCTTTAATTTCTTTAATTTCTTTAATTTTTTTTTTTTCTTTAATTTCTTTAATTTCTTTAATTTCTTTAATTTCTTTAATTTCTTTAATTTCTTTAATTTCTTTAATTTCTTTAATTTCTTTAATTTCTTTAATTTCTTTAATTTCTTTAATTTCTTTAATTTCTTTAATTTCTTTAATTTCTTTAATTTATTTAATTTATTTAATTTATTTAATTTATTTAATTTATTTAATTTATTTAATTTATTTAATTTATTTAATTTATTTAATTTATTTAAGATGTTGGAAGAATTGCCGTGTTTCTTGGCGCGCCGGTCGGAACCTACCTAGAGGACCCTCCATATCAATTCCTTGAATATTGAAAATTACCCGCCTCATTGGACACGGACATTAAATTAAATAAAGGATTAGACGTTTTTAGAAGGATATCTTTGTTAAAAACTGTACAGAAATATAATTTTTTTAAATGGAAATATTATTCATCCATGGGATGGTAATATAGATAGCGAGTATCTACTGAAAATGAAGAATTTATAAATATCCTATGAAATTAAGAAAATAATCTTAGACATATTCTCGTTCTTCTCCGCATCAATCAGTTTTGTTGAGTAAATTAGCAAAATTAGCCTATTTTCGTCTTTCTGTGTCTAATCTAATTCCAGAATCTAGTACTTTTCTTACAAAATCCAAGCCACCCCACACGCGGAGTTCCCGACCAGTAATTAATTTCATGTACTAGCTTTTTTATATCACCCTGTATAACATCAACTTGTTACACACATAACACATACTTACAGTTCCGCAATAAATCTAACTGACTATTTAGACCTTAATTTGATACACACATTGAATAATAATTACCATTATTTGTAAATTAATATATAGCCTGAGGGTGTTCTAGAAGTCAAATCTTACACTACTTTCGGAGAAAGTCAAAAATGTGCCGAGATTTACAAAACTTCCCAAAAAAGAACATTTCTTGAAGTATATTAATACAAACGGTCCATTTTTGACTTTCTGTCTATAATCTAAGATCAGACACTTGTAATTCTAATATTAAAACCAAGAAGGGCCACATAGTTTAGAAGAAATACGAACAAAAATTTTAAATTCAATGATTATTTCTTTCTTATTGTTGCAATTTCTTTGTTTTCCTAGTAAAGTTACAAGAGGAGTACCAAAAATTCATGACTTTTAAATATTATATGAAATAAAAGTAGATAGATGTTGGAAAAATTGCCGTGTTTCTTGGCGCACCGGTCAGAACCTACGTAGAAGACCCTCCATATCAACCCGTTGGATATTGAATATCACCCGCCTCATTGGACACGGACATTAAACTAAATAAAGGATTGGACGTTTTTAGAAGGATATTTTTGTTAAAAACTGTACAGAAATGCAATTTTTTTAAATGGAAATATTATACATCCATGGGATGGGAATATAGATAGCGAATATCTACTGAAAATGAAGAATTTATAAATATCTTATACAATTAATCCAATAATTTTAGACATATTCTCTAATTCTCTGAATCAATCAGTTTCGGGGAGTAAATTAACAAAATTAGCCTATTTTCGTCTTTCCGTCTCTAATCTAATTCCAGAGTCTTGTACTTCTCTTACAAAACACAAGTAATGCAAATGAACTGAATCAAGATTTGAACAAAATTTTTGAATTCATAGAATATTTTCCATCTTGTACTGTAATTCCCTTGTTTTCCCAGAAAAGTTAGTAAGAAGTATTGATAATGAAGGATTCTAAATTATTTTGCAAAATTAGACCAGGAATTTTAGAGATCTTTCCGTATTTCCCTGAAAAATAAGTTTCCGGGTGTAAATTATTACAAATAGCCCATTTTCGGATCTCCTTCTCCAATCTAAGTTTGGAATCTTGTACTTCTCATATAAAATCCAAGAAATGCTGGTAAGTTGAGTTTAAATTAGAGCCAAACATCTAAATTCAAAGGATATTTCGAATTTCCATATTTTCCTAGAGATATTATAACGAATGAATCGAAAATGGAGGATTTTTAGAATACTACTCTAAATAAAATTAATATGCTTGGAGTAATTTTCGTATTTGCCTTAAAAATGGAATACAAGGAGATTACGGCACAAAATACGAAGGAATCATTGAATTTAGACTTTTCGTTCTAATTTGAGCTCAATTTAGACTAAATGGGTCGTTTTTATTAACTTACGCTTCAAAACTCATTTTTTAGGGAAATATGAATAGATCTCGAAGATTTTAGTATTATTTTGCATGAACTCTTGCATTTTTGATACTTCTTAATACGTTGTCTTGGAAAACTCAATATACTTACATTTCTTGGTTTTTGTAGTAGAAGTACAAGATTGTGAACTGAGATCAGAGATAGAGAGCTCAAAATGGACCTTTTGGGTTAATTTACATCCCGAAATTTATTTTTCAAGGAAATACAAAAGGAACTATAAGATTATTATTTTTTTCTATAATATTTAATTAATCCTGCATTTTCAAGAAATGCAAGTATATTGAGTTTTCCAATACAACGTATTAAAGAAGTATGAAAAATGTAAGATTTCATGCAAAAAAATTCTATTTATCTTAGAGATCTATTTATATTTCCCTAAAAAATGGCTTTTGGAGCGTAAGATAAAAAGAACGACCCATTTAGTCAATAGTTTAGGGTAAATTAAGCTCAAATTGGAACAAAAAGTCTAAATTCTATGATTTCATCGTATATTGTATCGTAATCTCCTTGTAATCCATTTTTAAGGGAAATACGAAAATATCTCCAAGAATATTTGATTTATTAAGAGTAGTATTCTAAAAAATCCCCATTTTCGATTCTTTCGTTATAACATCACTAGGAAAATATGGAAATACGAAATAATCATTGAATTTAGCCGTTTGGCTCAAATTTAAACTTAACTTACTAGCATTTCTTGGATTTTATATGAGAAGTACAAGATTCCAAACTTAGATTGGAGAATGGAATTCGAAAATTGGCTAATTGTGATAATTTACATCCGGAAACTAATTTTTCCGGAAAATACGGAAAGATCTCTGTAATTACAGGTCTAATTTTGTAAAATAATTTACGAAATAATAATTGAATTTAGATGTTTGGTTCTAATTTAAACTCCACTTACTAGCAATTCTTGGATTTTTATGAGAAGTAAAAGATTGCAAACTTAGATTGGAGAATTAAAGCCGAAAATGGGCCATGTGTGATAATTTACATCCGGAAACTTATTTTTCAGGGAAATACGAAAAGATCTCTAAAACCACTGGAAATATCGATTGTGCAAGATTCTTAAATTTCTTATAAAACTAAACCAATAATCTCCGAGATAATATCGTATTTTCCTGAAAAATAAATTTTGGGAAGTTGATTTACATAAATGGTCCATTTTTGATTTTCTGCCTATAATCTAAGTTCAGAATCTTGCACTTCTACTTCAAAATCCAAGAAATGTATGGAAAATAAGTTCAAATTAGAATCAAATACGTGAATTCAATGATTATTTCCAATTCTGAGCTGTAATTGCCTTTGTTTTCCTAGAAAGATTATTACAGAAGTATCGAAAATGCAGAATTCTCAAATATTTTAGAAAATTAAAATAATTATCTTAAAGATCTTTCCGTATTTCCCTGAAAAATATGTCTCGGAATGGTAGTTACCACAAATGGCACTTTTTGACTTTCTGTCTATAATCTAAGTTCAGGATTTAGTACTTCTACTATGAAAACCAAGAATGGAGCTTAATTCTTTCGAAATAATCATAAATCACCTAAATTCGATGATTTTCTCGTATTTCCTTATTTTAATGGAGAAGTTGTTATAACTTTTGTTACAAAAGAATCGAAAATGCAGGTTTTTTAATATGTTACCCTAAATAAAACTTGTTATCTCTGAAATATATTCGTATTTCCCTTAAAAATGGATAAAAATGAGATTACAGCACAGAATATGAAGAAATCATTGAATATAGACATTTTGTTCTAATTTGGATACAATTTACTTTAGATTAGAGATTGAAAGTCCAAAATAGGTCGTTTTTACTAACTTACGTTCTAAAACCCATTTCTCATTGAAATATGAATAGATCTCTAATATTGAGAGCATGATTTTGTATATTATTCAATAGCCTTGCAGTTTTGATACTTCTTTATAAGTTCTCTTGGAAAATAAGGAAATTACAACTCTAAATACGGAAAAAATCATTGAATTTAAAGTTTTTGTTCTTATTTCGACTAAATTAGGTCGCATTTCTTGGTCTTTGTATTAGAACTTCAAGATTCTGAACTTAGATTGTAGACTGAATGACAAAAATGGGCCATTTGTATTAATTTACTTTCCGAAACCTATTTCGCAGAGGAATACGAGAAGATTTCTAAGATTATCTGTTTTATTTGGTATAATATTAAAAAATCCTGCCTTTTCGATATTTCGATAATAACTTTTTCTTCCTTTTCGATATTTCTATAATAACTTTTCTAAGAGAACAAAAGAATTACAGCACAAAATACGAAATAATCACTAAATTTAGCAGTTTTGTGCTAATTTGGACTAAATTTATTTGCATTTCTTGGTTTTTGTGGAAGAAGAACAGGGTTCTGAACTTTAGACTAAAGTCGGAAAGTCCAAAATGGGCCGTTTGTGTCAATATCAATCCCGAAATTAACTATTCAAGGAAATACGAAACGATCTCTAAGATTATTGGTATTATTTTGTATATTATTTAAATATTCTACATTTTCGATACTCCTATACCAGCTTTTCTAGAAAAACAAGATGATTAAATGACAAAATACGAAATAATCAGTGAAGTCATACATTTTGTTCTAATTTGGAATCAATGTACATGGATTTCTTGGATTTTGTAGGAGAACTACAAGACGTTATACATAGATTAGAGACTGAAAGTCAATAATGGGCCATTTTTATTGTTTTTAAAAAATGTAACATGTTAATATCAGTTAGAATTCTAATTTAACTTTTGTGAATCGTAACATTGCATCCTTCCTTAAACCGGGAGATGTAAAGTATTGTGCGAGATCTAATTTTATATGTTTAGCGACACATTTCGAAAATCTTCAAAGAAATCTGTTAATATGAGAACATCAGGAAGTAAATAAATTTTTGTATAATCCATTAAAATTTGACATATTAAGATTGCTGCGTTTTCGACACTTCTATTCTAACTTTCTTTGAAAGACAAGATATTTATATCACAAAATCCGAATTAATCAATGAAATCACACATTTTGTCGTTATTTGAAATCAAATTACAGGATATCTTGCTTTTTGTAGTAAAAGTACAAGATTTTTAATAGAGATTAGAGATTGAAAGACAAAATTGGGCCGTTTTTGTTAATTTACTTTTCAAAAACCATTTTTCGGGGAAATACGAAAAGATCTCGAATATGATTTGTATTATTTTATGTAATATTTAAAAATTTTGAATTTTTAATACTCCTGTTTTAACTTCACTAGGAAAACAACGACATTACAACAAAAAAATAAGAAATAATCATTGAATGTAAAATTTGTATTCTTATTTCATCTTAAGTAGGCGACATTTCTTGGTGTCTGTATTAGAATAAAAAGATTCTTAACTTTGATTATAGACACAAAGGTAAAAATGGACCGTTTGTAATTATATACTTCAAGAAATGCATTATTTTGGAAGATTTTGGAAATCTCCAAAAATCCTAGTAGTCACTTGGCCACTTTGCGTGGGAAAAAAATTTCGACGTTCGGGATATAATAGAAAATTAAAACTTTCAATGGTTTTCGTCGTCGTGATGAAGAAATTTATTAGAAATTATAAAAATTAAACCCACAAACTAGAAGTACAATAAATTAAATAAATTAAATAAATTACATAAATTACATAAATTACATAAATTACATAAATTACATAAATTACATAAATTAAATAAATTAAATAAATTAAATAAATTAAATAAATTAAATAAATTAAATAAATTAAATAAATTAAATAAATTAAATAAATTAAATAAATTAAATAAATTAAATAAATTAAATAAATTAAATAAATTAAATAAATTAAATAAATTAAATAAATTAAATAAATTAAATAAATTAAATAAATTAAATAAATTAAATAAATTAAATAAATTAAATAAATTAAATAAATTAAATAAATTAAATAAATTAAATAAATTAAATAAATTAAATAAATTAAATAAATTAAATAAATTAAATAAATTAAATAAATTAAATAAATTAAATAAATTAAATAAATTAAATAAATTAAATAAATTAAATAAATTAAATAAATTAAATAAATTAAATAAATTAAATAAATTAAATAAATTAAATAAATTAAATAAATTAAATAAATTAAATAAATTAAATAAATTAAATAAATTAAATAAATTAAATAAATTAAATAAATTAAATAAATTAAATAAATTAAATAAATTAAATAAATTAAATAAATTAAATAAATTAAATAAATTAAATAAATTAAATAAATTAAATAAATTAAATAAATTAAATAAATTAAATAAATTAAATAAATTAAATAAATTAAATAAATTAAATAAATTAAATAAATTAAATAAATTAAATAAATTAAATAAATTAAATAAATTAAATAAATTAAATAAATTAAATAAATTAAATAAATTAAATAAATTAAATAAATTAAATAAATTAAATAAATTAAATAAATTAAATAAATTAAATAAATTAAATAAATTAAATAAATTAAATAAATTAAATAAATTAAATAAATTAAATAAATTAAATAAATTAAATAAATTAAATAAATTAAATAAATTAAATAAATTAAATAAATTAAATAAATTAAATAAATTAAATAAATTAAATAAATTAAATAAATTAAATAAATTAAATAAATTAAATAAATTAAATAAATTAAATAAATTAAATAAATTAAATAAATTAAATAAATTAAATAAATTAAATAAATTAAATAAATTAAATAAATTAAATAAATTAAATAAATTAAATAAATTAAATAAATTAAATAAATTAAATAAATTAAATAAATTAAATAAATTAAATAAATTAAATAAATTAAATAAATTAAATAAATTAAATAAATTAAATAAATTAAATAAATTAAATAAATTAAATAAATTAAATAAATTAAATAAATTAAATAAATTAAATAAATTAAATAAATTAAATAAATTAAATAAATTAAATAAATTAAATAAATTAAATAAATTAAATAAATTAAATAAATTAAATAAATTAAATAAATTAAATAAATTAAATAAATTAAATAAATTAAATAAATTAAATAAATTAAATAAATTAAATAAATTAAATAAATTAAATAAATTAAATAAATTAAATAAATTAAATAAATTAAATAAATTAAATAAATTAAATAAATTAAATAAATTAAATAAATTAAATAAATTAAATAAATTAAATAAATTAAATAAATTAAATAAATTAAATAAATTAAATATAGATTAAATAGATTAAATAGATTAAATAAGATTAAATAGATTAAATAGATTAAATAGATTAAATAGATTAAATAGATTAAATAGATTAAATAGATTAAATAGATTAAATAGATAAATAGATTAAATAGATTAAATAGATTAATAGATTAAATAGATTAAATAGATTAATAGATTAAATAGATTAAATAGATTAAATAGATTAAATAGATTAAATAGATTAAATAGATTAAATAGATTAAATAGATTAAATAGATTAAATAGATTAAATAGATTAAATAGATTAAATAGATTAAAGATTAAATAGATTAAATAGATTAAATAGATTAAATAGATTAAATAGATTAAATAGATTAAATAATTAAATAGATTAAATAGATTAAATAGATTAAATAGATTAAATAGATTAAATAGATTAAATAGATTAAATAGATTAAATAGATTAATAGATTAAATAGATTAAATAGATTAAATAGATTAAATAGATTAATAGATTAAATAGATTAAATAGATTAAATAGATTAATAATTAAATAGATTAAATAATTAAATAAATTAAATAAATTAAATAAATTAAATAATTAATAAATTAAATAAATTAAATAAATTAAATAAATTAAATAAATTAAATAAATTAAATAAATTAAATAAATTAAATAAATTAAATAAATTAAATAAATTAAATAAATTAAATAAATTAAATAAATTAAATAAATTAAATAAATTAAATAAATTAAATAAATTAAATAAATTAAATAAATTAAATAAATTAAATAAATTAAATAAATTAAATAAATTAAATAAATTAAATAAATTAAATAAATTAAATAAATTAAATAAATTAAATAAATTAAATAATTAAATAAATTAAATAAATTAAATAAATTAAATAAATTAAATAAATTAAATAAATTAAATAAATTAAATAAATTAAATAAATTAAATAAATTAAATAAATTAAATAAATTAAATAAACTAAATAAATTAAATAAACTAAATAAATTAAATAAACTAAATAAATTAAATAAACTAAATAAATTAAATAAACTAAATAAATTAAATAAACTAAATAAATTAAATAAACTAAATAAATTAAATAAACTAAATGAATTAAATAAACTAAATAAATTAAATAAACTAAATAAATTAAATAAACTAAATAAATTAAATAAATTAAATAAATTAAATAAATTAAATAAATTAAATAAATTAAATAAATTAAATAAATTAAATAAATTAAATAAATTAAATAAATTAAATAAATTAAATAAATTAAATAAATTAAATAAATTAAATAATTAAATAAATTAAATAAATTAAATAAATTAAATAAATTAAATAAATTAAATAAATTAAATAAATTAAATAAATTAAATAAATTAAATAAATTAAATAAATTAAATAAATTAAATAAATTAAATAAATTAAATAAATTAAATAAATTAAAAAAATTAAATAAATTAAATAAATTAAAAAAATTAAATAAATTAAATAAATTAAAAAAATTAAATAAATTAAATAAATTAAATAAATTAAATAAATTAAAAAATTAAATAAATTAAATAAATTAAATAAATTAAATAAATTAATAAATTAAATAAATTAAATTAAATAAATTTATTTAATGTTTTTAATTTATTTAATTTATATAAAATATTTAATTTATTTAATTCATTTAATTTATTTAATTTATTTAATTTATTTAATTTATTTAATTTATTTAATTTATTTAATTTATTTAATTTATTTAATTTATTTAATTTATTTAATTTATTTAATTTATTTAATTTATTTAATTTATTTAATTTATTTAATTTATTTAATTTATTTAATTTATTTAATTTATTTAATTTATTTAATTATTTAATTTATTTAATTTATTTAATTTATTTAATTTATTTAATTTATTTAATTTATTTAATTTATTTAATTTATTTAATTTATTTAATTTATTTAATTTATTTAATTTATTTAATTTATTTAATTTATTTAATTTATTTAATTTATTTAATTTATTTAATTTATTTAATTTATTTAATTTATTTAATTTATTTAATTTATTTAATTTATTTAATTTATTTAATTTATTTAATTTATTTAATTTATTTAATTTATTTAATTTATTTAATTATTTAATTTATTTAATTTATTTAATTTATTTAATTTATTTAATTTATTTAATTATTTAATTTATTTAATTTATTTAATTTATTTAATTTATTTAATTTATTTAATTTATTTAATTTATTTAATTTATTTAATTTATTTAATTTATTTAATTTATTTAATTTATTTAATTTATTTAATTTATTTAATTTATTTAATTTATTTAATTTATTTAATTTATTTAATTTATTTAATTTATTTAATTTATTTAATTTATTTAATTTATTTAATTTATTTAATTTATTTAATTTATTTAATTTATTTAATTTATTTAATTTATTTAATTTATTTAATTTATTTAATTTATTTAATTTATTTAATTTATTTAATTTATTTAATTTATTTAATTTATTTAATTTATTTAATTTATTTAATTTATTTAATTTATTTAATTTATTTAATTTATTTAATTTATTTAATTTATTTAATTTATTTAATATTTAATTATTTAATTTATTTAATTTATTTAATTTATTTAATTTATTTAATTTATTTAATTTATTTAATTTATTTAATTTATTTAATTTATTTAATTTATTTAATTTATTTAATTTATTTAATTTATTTAATTTATTTAATTTATTTAATTTATTTAATTTATTTAATTTATTTAATTTATTTAATTTATTTAATTTATTTAATTTATTTAATTTATTTAATTTATTTAATTTATTTAATTTATTTAATTTATTTAATTTATTTAATTTATTTAATTTATTTAATTTATTTAATTTATTTAATTTATTTAATTTATTTAATTTATTTAATTTATTTAATTTATTTAATTTATTTAATTTATTTAATTTATTTAATTTATTTAATTTATTTAATTTATTTAATTTATTTAATTTATTTAATTTATTTAATTTATTTAATTTATTTAATTTATTTAATTTATTTAATTTATTTAATTATTTAATTTATTTAATTTATTTAATTTATTTAATTTATTTAATTTATTTAATTTATTTAATTTATTTAATTTATTTAATTTATTTAATTTATTTAATTTATTTAATTTATTTAATTTATTTAATTTATTTAATTTATTTAATTTATTTAATTTATTTAATTTATTTAATTTATTTAATTTATTTAATTTATTTAATTTATTTAATTTATTTAATTATTTAATTTATTAATTTATTTAATTTATTTAATTTATTTAATTTATTTAATTTATTTAATTTATTTAATTTATTTAATTTATTTAATTTATTTAATTTATTTAATTTATTTAATTTATTTAATTTCTTTAATTTATTTAATTTATTTAATTTATTTAATTTCTTTAATTTCTTTAATTTCTTTAATTTATTTAATTTCTTTAATTTATTTAATTTATTTAATTTATTTAAGATGTTGGAAGAATTGCCGTGTTTCTTGGCGCGCTGGTCGGAACCTACCTAGAGGACCCTCCATATCAATTCCTTGAATATTGAAAATTACCCGCCTCATTGGACACGGACATTAAATTAAATAAAGGATTAGACGTTTTTAGAAGGATATCTTTGTTAAAAACTGTACAGAAATATAATTTTTTTAAATGGAAATATTATTCATCCATGGGATGGTAATATAGATAGCGAGTATCTACTGAAAATGAAGAATTTATAAATATCCTATGAAATTAAGAAAATAATCTTAGACATATTCTCGTTCTTCTCCGCATCAATCAGTTTTGTTGAGTAAATTAGCAAAATTAGCCTATTTTCGTCTTTCTGTGTCTAATCTAATTCCAGAATCTAGTACTTTTCTTACAAAATCCAAGCCACCTCACACGCGGAGTTCCCGACCAGTAATTAATTTCATGTACTAGCTTTTTTATATCACCCTGTATAACAACAACTTGTTACACACATAACACATACTTACAGTTCCGCAATAAATCTAACTGACTATTTAGACCTTAATTTGATACACACATTGAATAATAATTACCATTATTGTAAATTAATATATAGCCTGAGGGTGTTCTAGAAGTCAAATCTTACACTACTTTCGGAGAAAGTCAAAATGTGCCGAGATTTACAAAACTTCCCAAAAAAGAACATTTCTTGAAGTATATTAATACAAACGGTCCATTTTTGACTTTCTGTCTATAATCTAAGATCAGACACTTGTAATTCTAATATTAAAACCAAGAAGGGCCACATAGTTTAGAAGAAATACGAACAAAAATTTTAAATTCAATGATTATTTCTTTCTTATTGTTGCAATTTCTTTGTTTTCCTAGTAAAGTTACAAGAGGAGTACCAAAAATTCATGACTTTTAAATATTATATGAAATAAAAGTAGATAGATGTTGGAAAAATTGCCGTGTTTCTTGGCGCACCGGTCAGAACCTACGTAGAAGACCCTCCATATCAACCGTTGGATATTGAATATCACCCGCCTCATTGGACACGGACATTAAACTAAATAAAGGATTGGACGTTTTTAGAAGGATATTTTTGTTAAAAACTGTACAGAAATGCAATTTTTTTAAATGGAAATATTATACATCCATGGGATGGGAATATAGATAGCGAATATCTACTGAAAATGAAGAATTTATAAATATCTTATACAATTAATCCAATAATTTTAGACATATTCTCTAATTCTCTGAATCAATCAGTTTCGGGAGTAAATTAACAAAATTAGCCTATTTTCGTCTTTCCGTCTCTAATCTAATTCCAGAGTCTTGTACTTCTCTTACAAAACACAAGTAATGCAAATGAACTGAATCAAGATTTGAACAAAATTTTGAATTCATAGAATATTTTCCATCTTGTACTGTAATTCCCTTGTTTTCCCAGAAAAGTTAGTAAGAAGTATTGATAATGAAGGATTCTAAATTATTTTGCAAATTAGACCAGGAATTTTAGAGATCTTTCCGTATTTCCCTGAAAAATAAGTTTCCGGGTGTAAATTATTACAAATAGCCCATTTCGGATCTCCTTCTCCAATCTAAGTTTGGAATCTTGTACTTCTCATATAAAATCCAAGAAATGCTGGTAAGTTGAGTTTAAATTAGAGCCAAACATCTAAATTCAAAGGATAATTTCGAATTTCCATATTTTCCTAGAGATATTATAACGAATGAATCGAAAATGGAGGATTTTTAGAATACTACTCTAAATAAAATTAATATGCTTGGAGTAATTTTCGTATTTGCCTTAAAAATGGAATACAAGGAGATTACGGCACAAAATACGAAGGAATCATTGGAATTTAGACTTTTCGTTCTAATTTGAGCTCAATTTAGACTAAATGGGTCGTTTTTATTAACTTACGCTTCAAAACTCATTTTTTAGGGAAATATGAATAGATCTCGAAGATTAGTAGTATTATTTTGCATGAACTCTTGCATTTTTGATACTTCTTAATACGTTGTCTTGGAAAACTCAATATACTTACATTTCTTGGTTTTTGTAGTAGAAGTACAAGATTGTGAACTGAGATCAGAGATAGAGAGCTCAAAATGGACCTTTTGGGTTAATTTACATCCCGAAATTTATTTTTCAAGGAAATACAAAAGGAACTATAAGATTATTATTTTTTCTATAATATTTAATTAATCCTGCATTTTCAAGAAATGCAAGTATATTGAGTTTTCCAATACAACGTATTAAAGAAGTATGAAAAATGTAAGATTTCATGCAAAAAAATTCTATTTATCTTAGAGATCTATTTATATTTCCCTAAAAAATGGCTTTTGGAGCGTAAGATAAAAAGAACGACCCATTTAGTCAATAGTTTAGGGTAAATTAAGCTCAAATTGGAACAAAAAGTCTAAATTCTATGATTTCATCGTATATTGTATCGTAATCTCCTTGTAATCCATTTTTAAGGGAAATACGAAAATATCTCCAAGAATATTTGATTTATTAAGAGTAGTATTCTAAAAAATCCCCATTTTCGATTCTTTCGTTATAACATCACTAGGAAAATATGGAAATACGAAATAATCATTGAATTTAGCCGTTTGGCTCAAATTTAAACTTAACTTACTAGCATTTCTTGGATTTTATATGAGAAGTACAAGATTCCAAACTTAGATTGGAGAATGGAATTCGAAAATTGGCTAATTGTGATAATTTACATCCGGAAACTAATTTTTCCGGAAAATACGGAAAGATCTCTGTAATTACAGGTCTAATTTTGTAAAATAATTTACGAAATAATAATTGAATTTAGATGTTTGGTTCTAATTTAAACTCCACTTACTAGCAATTCTTGGATTTTTATGAGAAGTAAAAGATTGCAAACTTAGATTGGAGAATTAAAGCCGAAAATGGGCCATGTGTGATAATTTACATCCGGAAACTTATTTTTCAGGGAAATACGAAAAGATCTCTAAAACCACTAGAAATATCGATTGTGCAAGATTCTTAAATTTCTTATAAAACTAAACCAATAATCTCCGAGATAATATCGTATTTTCCTGAAAAATAAATTTTGGGAAGTTGATTTACATAAATGGTCCATTTTTGATTTTCTGCCTATAATCTAAGTTCAGAATCTTGCACTTCTACTTCAAAATCCAAGAAATGTATGGAAAATAAGTTCAAATTAGAATCAAATACGTGAATTCAATGATTATTTCCAATTCTGAGCTGTAATTGCCTTTGTTTTCCTAGAAAGATTATTACAGAAGTATCGAAAATGCAGAATTCTCAAATATTTTAGAAAATTAAAATAATTATCTTAAAGATCTTTCCGTATTTCCCTGAAAAATATGTCTCGGAATGGTAGTTACCACAAATGGCACTTTTTGACTTTCTGTCTATAATCTAAGTTCAGGATTTAGTACTTCTACTATGAAAACCAAGAATGGAGCTTAATTCTTTCGAAATAATCATAAATCACCTAAATTCGATGATTTTCTCGTATTTCCTTATTTTAATGGAGAAGTTGTTATAACTTTTGTTACAAAAGAATCGAAAATGCAGGTTTTTTAATATGTTACCCTAAATAAAACTTGTTATCTCTGAAATATATTCGTATTTCCCTTAAAAATGGATAAAAATGAGATTACAGCACAGAATATGAAGAAATCATTGAATATAGACATTTTGTTCTAATTTGGATACAGTTTACTTTAGATTAGAGATTGAAAGTCCAAAATAGGTCGTTTTTACTAACTTACGTTCTAAAACCCATTTCTCATTGAAATATGAATAGATCTCTAATATTGAGAGCATGATTTTGTATATTATTCAATAGCCTTGCAGTTTTGATACATCTTTATAAGTTCTCTTGGAAAATAAGGAAATTACAACTCTAAATACGGAAAAAATCATTGAATTTAAAGTTTTTGTTCTTATTTCGACTAAATTAGGTCGCATTTCTTGGTCTTTGTATTAGAACTTCAAGATTCTGAACTTAGATTGTACTGAATGACAAAAATGGGCCATTTGTATTAATTTACTTTCCGAAACCTATTTCGCAGAGGAATACGAGAAGATTTCTAAGATTATCTGTTTTATTTGGTATAATATTAAAAAATCCTGCCTTTTCGATATTTCGATAATAACTTTTTCTTCCTTTTCGATATTTCTATAATAACTTTTCTAAGAGAACAAAAGAATTACAGCACAAAATACGAAATAATCACTAAATTTAGCAGTTTTGTGCTAATTTGGACTAAATTTATTTGCATTTCTTGGTTTTTGTGGAAGAAGAACAGGGTTCTGAACTTTAGACTAAAGTCGGAAAGTCCAAAATGGGCCGTTTGTGTCAATATCAATCCCGAAATTAACTATTCAAGGAAATACGAAACGATCTCTAAGATTATTGGTATTATTTTGAATATTATTTAAATATTCTACATTTTCGATACTCCTATACCAGCTTTTCTAGAAAAACAAGATGATTAAATGACAAAATACGAAATAATCAGTGAAGTCATACATTTTGTTCTAATTTGGAATCAATGTACATGGATTTCTTGGATTTTGTAGGAGAACTACAAGACGTTATACATAGATTAGAGACTGAAAGTCAATAATGGGCCATTTTTATTGTTTTTAAAAAATGTAACATGTTAATATCAGTTAGAATTCTAATTTAACTTTTGTGAATCGTAACATTGCATCCTTCCTTAAACCGGGAGATGTAAAGTATTGTGCGAGATCTAATTTTATATGTTTAGCGACACATTTCGAAAATCTTCAAAGAAATCTGTTAATATGAGAACATCAGGAAGTAAATAAATTTTTGTATAATCCATTAAAATTTGACATATTAAGATTGCTGCGTTTTCGACACTTCAATTCTAACTTTCTTTGAAAGACAAGATATTTATATCACAAAATCCGAATTAATCAATGAAATCACACATTTTGTCGTTATTTGAAATCAAATTACAGGATATCTTGCTTTTTGTAGTAAAAGTACAAGATTTTTAATAGAGATTAGAGATTAAAAGACAAAATTGGGCCGTTTTTGTTAATTTACTTTTCAAAAACCATTTTTCGGGGAAATACGAAAAGATCTCGAATATGATTTGTATTATTTTATGTAATATTTAAAAATTTTGAATTTTTAATACTCCTGTTTTAACTTCACTAGGAAAACAACGACATTACAACAAAAAAATAAGAAATAATCATTGAATTTAAAATTTGTATTCTTATTTCATCTTAGTAGGCGACATTTCTTGGTGTCTGTATTAGAATAAAAAGATTCTTAACTTTGATTATAGACACAAAGGTAAAAATGGACCGTTTGTAATTATATACTTCAAGAAATGCATTATTTTGGAAGATTTTGGAAATCTCCAAAAATCCTAGTAGTCACTTGGCCACTTTGCGTGGGAAAAAAATTTCGACGTTCGGGATATAATAGAAAATTAAAACTTTCAATGGTTTTCGTCGTCGTGATGAAGAAATTTATTAGAAATTATAAAAATTAAACCCACAAACTAGAAGTACAATAAATTAAATAAATTAAATAAATTAAATAAATTAAATAAATTAAATAAATTAAATAAATTAAATAAATTAAATAAATTAAATAAATTAAATAAATTAAATAAATTAAATAAATTAAATAAATTAAATAAATTAAATAAATTAAATAAATTAAATAAATTAAATAAATTAAATAAATTAAATAAATTAAATAAATTAAATAAATTAAATAAATTAAATAAATTAAATAAATTAAATAAATTAAATAAATTAAATAAATTAAATAAATTAAATAAACTAAATAAATTAAATAAACTAAATAAATTAAATAAACTAAATAAATTAAATAAACTAAATAAATTAAATAAACTAAATAAATTAAATAAACTAAATAAATTAAATAAACTAAATAAATTAAATAAACTAAATAAATTAAATAAACTAAATAAATTAAATAAACTAAATAAATTAAATAAACTAAATAAATTAAATAAACTAAATAAATTAAATAAATTAAATAAATTAAATAAATTAAATAAATTAAATAAATTAAATAAATTAAATAAATTAAATAAATTAAATAAATTAAATAAATTAAATAAATTAAATAAATTAAATAAATTAAATAAATTAAATAAATTAAATAAATTAAATAAATTAAATAAATTAAATAAATTAAATAAATTAAATAAATTAAATAAATTTAATAAATTAAATAAATTAAATAAATTAAATAAATTAAATAAATTAAATAAATTAAATAAATTAAATAAATTAAATAAATTAAATAAATTAAAAAAATTAAATAAATTAAATAAATTAAAAAAATTAAATAAATTAAATAAATTAAAAAAATTAAATAAATTAAATAAATTAAAAAAATTAAATAAATTAAATAAATTAAATAAATTAATAAATTAAATAAATTAAATTAAATAAATTTAGTTAATGTTTTTAATTTATTTAATTTATATAAAATATTTAATTTATTTAATTCATTTAATTCATTTAATTCATTTAATTTATTTAATTTATTTAATTTATTTAATTTATTTAATTTATTTAATTTATTTAATTTATTTAATTTATTTAATTTATTTAATTTATTTAATTTATTTAATTTATTTAATTTATTTAATTTATTTAATTTATTTAATTTATTTAATTTATTTAATTTATTTAATTTATTTAATTTATTTAATTTATTTAATTTATTTAATTTATTTAATTTATTTAATTTATTTAATTTATTTAATTTATTTAATTTATTTAATTTATTTAATTTATTTAATTTATTTAATTTATTTAATTTATTTAATTTATTTAATTTATTTAATTTATTTAATTTATTTAATTTATTTAATTTATTTAATTTATTTAATTTATTTAATTTATTTAATTTATTTAATTTATTTAATTTATTTAATTTATTTAATTTATTTAATTTATTTAATTTATTTAATTTATTTAATTTATTTAATTTATTTAATTTATTTAATTTATTTAATTTATTTAATTTATTTAATTTATTTAATTTATTTAATTTATTTAATTTACTTAATTTATTTAATTTACTTAATTTACTTAATTTACTTAATTTATTTAATTTATTTAATTTATTTAATTTATTTAATTTATTTAATTTATTTAATTTCTTTAATTTCTTTAATTTCTTTAATTTCTTTAATTTCTTTAATTTCTTTAATTTCTTTAATTTCTTTAATTTCTTTAATTTCTTTAATTTCTTTAATTTCTTTAATTTCTTTAATTTCTTTAATTTCTTTAATTTCTTTAATTTCTTTAATTTCTTTAATTTCTTTAATTTCTTTAATTTCTTTAATTTCTTTAATTTCTTTAATTTCTTTAATTTCTTTAATTTCTTTAATTTCTTTAATTTCTTTAATTTCTTTAATTTCTTTAATTTCTTTAATTTCTTTAATTTCTTTAATTTCTTTAATTTCTTTAATTTCTTTAATTTCTTTAATTTCTTTAATTTCTTTAATTTCTTTAATTTCTTTAATTTCTTTAATTTCTTTAATTTCTTTAATTTCTTTAATTTCTTTAATTTCTTTAATTTCTTTAATTTCTTTAATTTCTTTAATTTCTTTAATTTCTTTAATTTCTTTAATTTCTTTAATTTCTTTAATTTCTTTAATTTCTTTAATTTCTTTAATTTCTTTAATTTCTTTAATTTCTTTAATTTCTTTAATTTCTTTAATTTCTTTAATTTCTTTAATTTCTTTAATTTCTTTAATTTCTTTAATTTCTTTAATTTCTTTAATTTCTTTAATTTCTTTAATTTCTTTAATTTCTTTAATTTCTTTAATTTCTTTAATTTCTTTAATTTCTTTAATTTCTTTAATTTCTTTAATTTCTTTAATTTCTTTAATTTCTTTAATTTCTTTAATTTCTTTAATTTCTTTAATTTCTTTAATTTCTTTAATTTCTTTAATTTCTTTAATTTCTTTAATTTCTTTAATTTCTTTAATTTCTTTAATTTCTTTAATTTCTTTAATTTCTTTAATTTCTTTAATTTCTTTAATTTCTTTAATTTCTTTAATTTCTTTAATTTCTTTAATTTCTTTAATTTCTTTAATTTCTTTAATTTCTTTAATTTCTTTAATTTCTTTAATTTCTTTAATTTCTTTAATTTCTTTAATTTCTTTAATTTCTTTAATTTCTTTAATTTCTTTAATTTCTTTAATTTCTTTAATTTCTTTAATTTCTTTAATTTCTTTAATTTCTTTAATTTCTTTAATTTCTTTAATTTCTTTAATTTCTTTAATTTCTTTAATTTCTTTAATTTCTTTAATTTCTTTAATTTCTTTAATTTCTTTAATTTCTTTAATTTCTTTAATTTCTTTAATTTCTTTAATTTCTTTAATTTCTTTAATTTCTTTAATTTCTTTAATTTCTTTAATTTCTTTAATTTCTTTAATTTCTTTAATTTCTTTAATTTCTTTAATTTCTTTAATTTCTTTAATTTCTTTAATTTCTTTAATTTCTTTAATTTCTTTAATTTCTTTAATTTCTTTAATTTCTTTAATTTCTTTAATTTCTTTAATTTCTTTAATTTCTTTAATTTCTTTAATTTCTTTAATTTCTTTAATTTCTTTAATTTCTTTAATTTCTTTAATTTCTTTAATTTCTTTAATTTCTTTAATTTCTTTAATTTCTTTAATTTCTTTAATTTCTTTAATTTCTTTAATTTCTTTAATTTCTTTAATTTCTTTAATTTCTTTAATTTCTTTAATTTCTTTAATTTCTTTAATTTCTTTAATTTCTTTAATTTCTTTAATTTCTTTAATTTCTTTAATTTCTTTAATTTCTTTAATTTCTTTAATTTCTTTAATTTCTTTAATTTCTTTAATTTCTTTAATTTCTTTAATTTCTTTAATTTCTTTAATTTCTTTAATTTCTTTAATTTCTTTAATTTCTTTAATTTCTTTAATTTCTTTAATTTCTTTAATTTATTTAATTTATTTAATTTATTTAATTTATTTAATTTATTTAATTTATTTAATTTATTTAATTTATTTAATTTATTTAATTTATTTAATTTATTTAATTTATTTAATTTATTTAATTTATTTAATTTATTTAATTTATTTAATTTATTTAATTTATTTAATTTATTTAATTTATTTAATTTATTTAATTTATTTAATTTATTTAATTTATTTAATTTATTTAATTTATTTAATTTATTTAATTTATTTAATTTATTTAAGATGTTGGAAGAATTGCCGTGTTTCTTGGCGCGCCGGTCGGAACCTACCTAGAGGACCCTCCATATCAATTCCTTGAATATTGAAAATTACCCGCCTCATTGGACACGGACATTAAATTAAATAAAGGATTAGACGTTTTTAGAAGGATATCTTTGTTAAAAACTGTACAGAAATATAATTTTTTTAAATGGAAATATTATTCATCCATGGGATGGTAATATAGATAGCGAGTATCTACTGAAAATGAAGAATTTATAAATATCCTATGAAATTAAGAAAATAATCTTAGACATATTCTCGTTCTTCTCCGCATCAATCAGTTTTGTTGAGTAAATTAGCAAAATTAGCCTATTTTCGTCTTTCTGTGTCTAATCTAGTTCCAGAATCTAGTACTTTTCTTACAAAATCCAAGCCACCTCACACGCGGAGTTCCCGACCAGTAATTAATTTCATGTACTAGCTTTTTTATATCACCCTGTATAACAACAACTTGTTACACACATAACACATACTTACAGTTCCGCAATAAATCTAACTGACTATTTAGACCTTAATTTGATACACACATTGAATAATAATTACCATTATTTGTAAATTAATATATAGCCTGAGGGTGTTCTAGAAGTCAAATCTTACACTACTTTCGGAGAAAGTCAAAAATGTGCCGAGATTTACAAAACTTCCCAAAAAAGAACATTTCTTGAAGTATATTAATACAAACGGTCCATTTTTGACTTTCTGTCTATAATCTAAGATCAGACACTTGTAATTCTAATATTAAAACCAAGAAGGGCCACATAGTTTAGAAGAAATACGAACAAAAATTTTAAATTCAATGATTATTTCTTTCTTATTGTTGCAATTTCTTTGTTTTCCTAGTAAAGTTACAAGAGGAGTACCAAAAATTCATGACTTTTAAATATTATATGAAATAAAAGTAGATAGATGTTGGAAAAATTGCCGTGTTTCTTGGCGCACCGGTCAGAACCTACGTAGAAGACCCTCCATATCAACCCGTTGGATATTGAATATCACCCGCCTCATTGGACACGGACATTAAACTAAATAAAGGATTGGACGTTTTTAGAAGGATATTTTTGTTAAAAACTGTACAGAAATGCAATTTTTTTAAATGGAAATATTATACATCCATGGGATGGGAATATAGATAGCGAATATCTACTGAAAATGAAGAATTTATAAATATCTTATACAATTAATCCAATAATTTTAGACATATTCTCTAATTCTCTGAATCAATCAGTTTCGGGGAGTAAATTAACAAAATTAGCCTATTTTCGTCTTTCCGTCTCTAATCTAATTCCAGAGTCTTGTACTTCTCTTACAAAACACAAGTAATGCAAATGAACTGAATCAAGATTTGAACAAAATTTTTGAATTCATAGAATATTTTCCATCTTGTACTGTAATTCCCTTGTTTTCCCAGAAAAGTTAGTAAGAAGTATTGATAATGAAGGATTCTAAATTATTTTGCAAAATTAGACCAGGAATTTTAGAGATCTTTCCGTATTTCCCTGAAAAATAAGTTTCCGGGTGTAAATTATTACAAATAGCCCATTTTCGGATCTCCTTCTCCAATCTAAGTTTGGAATCTTGTACTTCTCATATAAAATCCAAGAAATGCTGGTAAGTTGAGTTTAAATTAGAGCCAAACATCTAAATTCAAAGGATATTTCGAATTTCCATATTTTCCTAGAGATATTATAACGAATGAATCGAAAATGGAGGATTTTTAGAATACTACTCTAAATAAAATTAATATGCTTGGAGTAATTTTCGTATTTGCCTTAAAAATGGAATACAAGGAGATTACGGCACAAAATACGAAGGAATCATTGAATTTAGACTTTTCGTTCTAATTTGAGCTCAATTTAGACTAAATGGGTCGTTTTTATTAACTTACGCTTCAAAACTCATTTTTTAGGGAATATGAATAGATCTCGAAGATTAGTAGTATTATTTTGCATGAACTCTTGCATTTTTGATACTTCTTAATACGTTGTCTTGGAAAACTCAATATACTTACATTTCTTGGTTTTTGTAGTAGAAGTACAAGATTGTGAACTGAGATCAGAGATAGAGAGCTCAAAATGGACCTTTTGGGTTAATTTACATCCCGAAATTTATTTTTCAAGGAAATACAAAAGGAACTATAAGATTATTATTTTTTTCTATAATATTTAATTAATCCTGCATTTTCAAGAAATGCAAGTATATTGAGTTTTCCAATACAACGTATTAAAGAAGTATGAAAAATGTAAGATTTCATGCAAAAAAATTCTATTTATCTTAGAGATCTATTTATATTTCCCTAAAAAATGGCTTTTGGAGCGTAAGATAAAAAGAACGACCCATTTAGTCAATAGTTTAGGGTAAATTAAGCTCAAATTGGAACAAAAAGTCTAAATTCTATGATTTCATCGTATATTGTATCGTAATCTCCTTGTAATCCATTTTTAAGGGAAATACGAAAATATCTCCAAGAATATTTGATTTATTAAGAGTAGTATTCTAAAAAATCCCCATTTTCGATTCTTTCGTTATAACATCACTAGGAAAATATGGAAATACGAAATAATCATTGAATTTAGCCGTTTGGCTCAAATTTAAACTTAACTTACTAGCATTTCTTGGATTTTATATGAGAAGTACAAGATTCCAAACTTAGATTGGAGAATGGAATTCGAAAATTGGCTAATTGTGATAATTTACATCCGGAAACTAATTTTTCCGGAAAATACGGAAAGATCTCTGTAATTACAGGTCTAATTTTGTAAAATAATTTACGAAATAATAATTGAATTTAGATGTTTGGTTCTAATTTAAACTCCACTTACTAGCAATTCTTGGATTTTTATGAGAAGTAAAAGATTGCAAACTTAGATTGGAGAATTAAAGCCGAAAATGGGCCATGTGTGATAATTTACATCCGGAAACTTATTTTTCAGGGAAATACGAAAAGATCTCTAAAACCACTAGAAATATCGATTGTGCAAGATTCTTAAATTTCTTATAAAACTAAACCAATAATCTCCGAGATAATATCGTATTTTCCTGAAAAATAAATTTTGGGAAGTTGATTTACATAAATGGTCCATTTTTGATTTTCTGCCTATAATCTAAGTTCAGAATCTTGCACTTCTACTTCAAAATCCAAGAAATGTATGGAAAATAAGTTCAAATTAGAATCAAATACGTGAATTCAATGATTATTTCCAATTCTGAGCTGTAATTGCCTTTGTTTTCCTAGAAAGATTATTACAGAAGTATCGAAAATGCAGAATTCTCAAATATTTTAGAAAATTAAAATAATTATCTTAAAGATCTTTCCGTATTTCCCTGAAAAATATGTCTCGGAATGGTAGTTACCACAAATGGCACTTTTTGACTTTCTGTCTATAATCTAAGTTCAGGATTTAGTACTTCTACTATGAAAACCAAGAATGGAGCTTAATTCTTTCGAAATAATCATAAATCACCTAAATTCGATGATTTTCTCGTATTTCCTTATTTTAATGGAGAAGTTGTTATAACTTTTGTTACAAAAGAATCGAAAATGCAGGTTTTTTAATATGTTACCCTAAATAAAACTTGTTATCTCTGAAATATATTCGTATTTCCCTTAAAAATGGATAAAAATGAGATTACAGCACAGAATATGAAGAAATCATTGAATATAGACATTTTGTTCTAATTTGGATACAATTTACTTTAGATTAGAGATTGAAAGTCCAAAATAGGTCGTTTTTACTAACTTACGTTCTAAAACCCATTTCTCATTGAAATATGAATAGATCTCTAATATTGAGAGCATGATTTTGTATATTATTCAATAGCCTTGCAGTTTTGATACATCTTTATAAGTTCTCTTGGAAAATAAGGAAATTACAACTCTAAATACGGAAAAAATCATTGAATTTAAAGTTTTTGTTCTTATTTCGACTAAATTAGGTCGCATTTCTTGGTCTTTGTATTAGAACTTCAAGATTCTGAACTTAGATTGTACTGAATGACAAAAATGGGCCATTTGTATTAATTTACTTTCCGAAACCTATTTCGCAGAGGAATACGAGAAGATTTCTAAGATTATCTGTTTTATTTGGTATAATATTAAAAAATCCTGCCTTTTCGATATTTCGATAATAACTTTTTCTTCCTTTTCGATATTTCTATAATAACTTTTCTAAGAGAACAAAAGAATTACAGCACAAAATACGAAATAATCACTAAATTTAGCAGTTTTGTGCTAATTTGGACTAAATTTATTTGCATTTCTTGGTTTTTGTGGAAGAAGAACAGGGTTCTGAACTTTAGACTAAAGTCGGAAAGTCCAAAATGGGCCGTTTGTGTCAATATCAATCCCGAAATTAACTATTCAAGGAAATACGAAACGATCTCTAAGATTATTGGTATTATTTTGAATATTATTTAAATATTCTACATTTTCGATACTCCTATACCAGCTTTTCTAGAAAAACAAGATGATTAAATGACAAAATACGAAATAATCAGTGAAGTCATACATTTTGTTCTAATTTGGAATCAATGTACATGGATTTCTTGGATTTTGTAGGAGAACTACAAGACGTTATACATAGATTAGAGACTGAAAGTCAATAATGGGCCATTTTTATTGTTTTTAAAAAATGTAACATGTTAATATCAGTTAGAATTCTAATTTAACTTTTGTGAATCGTAACATTGCATCCTTCCTTAAACCGGGAGATGTAAAGTATTGTGCGAGATCTAATTTTATATGTTTAGCGACACATTTCGAAAATCTTCAAAGAAATCTGTTAATATGAGAACATCAGGAAGTAAATAAATTTTTGTATAATCCATTAAAATTTGACATATTAAGATTGCTGCGTTTTCGACACTTGAATTCTAACTTTCTTTGAAAGACAAGATATTTATATCACAAAATCCGAATTAATCAATGAAATCACACATTTTGTCGTTATTTGAAATCAAATTACAGGATATCTTGCTTTTTGTAGTAAAAGTACAAGATTTTTAATAGAGATTAGAGATTAAAAGACAAAATTGGGCCGTTTTTGTTAATTTACTTTTCAAAAACCATTTTTCGGGGAAATACGAAAAGATCTCGAATATGATTTGTATTATTTTATGTAATATTTAAAAATTTTGAATTTTTAATACTCCTGTTTTAACTTCACTAGGAAAACAACGACATTACAACAAAAAAATAAGAAATAATCATTGAATTTAAAATTTGTATTCTTATTTCATCTTAGTAGGCGACATTTCTTGGTGTCTGTATTAGAATAAAAAGATTCTTAACTTTGATTATAGACACAAAGGTAAAAATGGACCGTTTGTAATTATATACTTCAAGAAATGCATTATTTTGGAAGATTTTGGAAATCTCCAAAAATCCTAGTAGTCACTTGGCCACTTTGCGTGGGAAAAAAATTTCGACGTTCGGGATATAATAGAAAATTAAAACTTTCAATGGTTTTCGTCGTCGTGATGAAGAAATTTATTAGAAATTATAAAAATTAAACCCACAAACTAGAAGTACAATAAATTAAATAAATTAAATAAATTAAATAAATTAAATAAATTAAATAAATTAAATAAATTAAATAAATTAAATAAATTAAATAAATTAAATAAATTAAATAAATTAAATAAATTAAATAAATTAAATAAATTAAATAAATTAAATAAATTAAATAAATTAAATAAATTAAATAAATTAAATAAATTAAATAAATTAAATAAATTAAATAAATTAAATAAATTAAATAAATTAAATAAACTAAATAAATTAAATAAACTAAATAAATTAAATAAACTAAATAAATTAAATAAACTAAATAAATTAAATAAACTAAATAAATTAAATAAACTAAATAAATTAAATAAACTAAATAAATTAAATAAACTAAATAAATTAAATAAACTAAATAAATTAAATAAACTAAATAAATTAAATAAACTAAATAAATTAAATAAACTAAATAAATTAAATAAACTAAATAAATTAAATAAACTAAATAAATTAAATAAATTAAATAAATTAAATAAATTAAATAAATTAAATAAATTAAATAAATTAAATAAATTAAATAAATTAAATAAATTAAATAAATTAAATAAATTAAATAAATTAAATAAATTAAATAAATTAAATAAATTAAATAAATTAAATAAATTAAATAAATTAAATAAATTAAATAAATTAAATAAATTAAATAAATTAAATAAATTAAATAAATTAAATAAATTAAATAAATTAAATAAATTAAATAAATTAAATAAATTAAATAAATTAAATAAATTAAATAAATTAAATAAATTAAAAAAATTAAATAAATTAAATAAATTAAAAAAATTAAATAAATTAAATAAATTAAAAAAATTAAATAAATTAAATAAATTAAAAAAATTAAATAAATTAAATAAATTAAATAAATTAATAAATTAAATAAATTAAATTAAATAAATTTAGTTAATGTTTTTAATTTATTTAATTTATATAAAATATTTAATTTATTTAATTCATTTAATTCATTTAATTCATTTAATTTATTTAATTTATTTAATTTATTTAATTTATTTAATTTATTTAATTTATTTAATTTATTTAATTTATTTAATTTATTTAATTTATTTAATTTATTTAATTTATTTAATTTATTTAATTTATTTAATTTATTTAATTTATTTAATTTATTTAATTTATTTAATTTATTTAATTTATTTAATTTATTTAATTTATTTAATTTATTTAATTTATTTAATTTATTTAATTTATTTAATTTATTTAATTTATTTAATTTATTTAATTTATTTAATTTATTTAATTTATTTAATTTATTTAATTTATTTAATTTATTTAATTTATTTAATTTATTTAATTTATTTAATTTATTTAATTTATTTAATTTATTTAATTTATTTAATTTATTTAATTTATTTAATTTATTTAATTTATTTAATTTATTTAATTTATTTAATTTATTTAATTTATTTAATTTATTTAATTTATTTAATTTATTTAATTTATTTAATTTATTTAATTTATTTAATTTATTTAATTTATTTAATTTATTTAATTTATTTAATTTATTTAATTTATTTAATTTATTTAATTTATTTAATTTATTTAATTTATTTAATTTATTTAATTTATTTAATTTATTTAATTTATTTAATTTATTTAATTTACTTAATTTATTTAATTTACTTAATTTACTTAATTTACTTAATTTAGTTAATTTATTTAATTTATTTAATTTATTTAATTTATTTAATTTATTTAATTTATTTAATTTCTTTAATTTCTTTAATTTCTTTAATTTCTTTAATTTCTTTAATTTCTTTAATTTCTTTAATTTCCTTAATTTCTTTAATTTCTTTAATTTCTTTAATTTCTTTAATTTCTTTAATTTCTTTAATTTCTTTAATTTCTTTAATTTCTTTAATTTCTTTAATTTCTTTAATTTCTTTAATTTCTTTAATTTCTTTAATTTCTTTAATTTCTTTAATTTCTTTAATTTCTTTAATTTCTTTAATTTCTTTAATTTCTTTAATTTCTTTAATTTCTTTAATTTCTTTAATTTCTTTAATTTCTTTAATTTCTTTAATTTCTTTAATTTCTTTAATTTCTTTAATTTCTTTAATTTCTTTAATTTCTTTAATTTCTTTAATTTCTTTAATTTCTTTAATTTCTTTAATTTCTTTAATTTCTTTAATTTCTTTAATTTCTTTAATTTCTTTAATTTCTTTAATTTCTTTAATTTCTTTAATTTCTTTAATTTCTTTAATTTCTTTAATTTCTTTAATTTCTTTAATTTCTTTAATTTCTTTAATTTCTTTAATTTCTTTAATTTCTTTAATTTCTTTAATTTCTTTAATTTCTTTAATTTCTTTAATTTCTTTAATTTCTTTAATTTCTTTAATTTCTTTAATTTCTTTAATTTCTTTAATTTCTTTAATTTCTTTAATTTCTTTAATTTCTTTAATTTCTTTAATTTCTTTAATTTCTTTAATTTCTTTAATTTCTTTAATTTCTTTAATTTCTTTAATTTCTTTAATTTCTTTAATTTCTTTAATTTCTTTAATTTCTTTAATTTCTTTAATTTCTTTAATTTCTTTAATTTCTTTAATTTCTTTAATTTCTTTAATTTCTTTAATTTCTTTAATTTCTTTAATTTCTTTAATTTCTTTAATTTCTTTAATTTCTTTAATTTCTTTAATTTCTTTAATTTCTTTAATTTCTTTAATTTCTTTAATTTCTTTAATTTCTTTAATTTCTTTAATTTCTTTAATTTCTTTAATTTCTTTAATTTCTTTAATTTCTTTAATTTCTTTAATTTCTTTAATTTCTTTAATTTCTTTAATTTCTTTAATTTCTTTAATTTCTTTAATTTCTTTAATTTCTTTAATTTCTTTAATTTCTTTAATTTCTTTAATTTCTTTAATTTCTTTAATTTCTTTAATTTCTTTAATTTCTTTAATTTCTTTAATTTCTTTAATTTCTTTAATTTATTTAATTTATTTAATTTATTTAATTTATTTAATTTATTTAATTTATTTAATTTATTTAATTTATTTAATTTATTTAATTTATTTAATTTATTTAATTTATTTAATTTATTTAATTTATTTAATTTATTTAATTTATTTAATTTATTTAATTTATTTAATTTATTTAATTTATTTAATTTATTTAATTTATTTAATTTATTTAATTTATTTAATTTATTTAATTTATTTAATTTATTTAATTTATTTAATTTATTTAATTTATTTAATTTATTTAATTTATTTAATTTATTTAATTTATTTAATTTATTTAATTTATTTAATTTATTTAATTTATTTAATTTATTTAATTTATTTAATTTATTTAATTTATTTAATTTATTTAAGATGTTGGAAGAATTGCCGTGTTTCTTGGCGCGCCGGTCGGAACCTACCTAGAGGACCCTCCATATCAATTCCTTGAATATTGAAAATTACCCGCCTCATTGGACACGGACATTAAATTAAATAAAGGATTAGACGTTTTTAGAAGGATATCTTTGTTAAAAACTGTACAGAAATATAATTTTTTTAAATGGAAATATTATTCATCCATGGGATGGTAATATAGATAGCGAGTATCTACTGAAAATGAAGAATTTATAAATATCCTATGAAATTAAGAAAATAATCTTAGACATATTCTCGTTCTTCTCCGCATCAATCAGTTTTGTTGAGTAAATTAGCAAAATTAGCCTATTTTCGTCTTTCTGTGTCTAATCTAGTTCCAGAATCTAGTACTTTTCTTACAAAATCCAAGCCACCTCACACGCGGAGTTCCCGACCAGTAATTAATTTCATGTACTAGCTTTTTTATATCACCCTGTATAACAACAACTTGTTACACACATAACACATACTTACAGTTCCGCAATAAATCTAACTGACTATTTAGACCTTAATTTGATACACACATTGAATAATAATTACCATTATTTGTAAATTAATATATAGCCTGAGGGTGTTCTAGAAGTCAAATCTTACACTACTTTCGGAGAAAGTCAAAAATGTGCCGAGATTTACAAAACTTCCCAAAAAAGAACATTTCTTGAAGTATATTAATACAAACGGTCCATTTTTGACTTTCTGTCTATAATCTAAGATCAGACACTTGTAATTCTAATATTAAAACCAAGAAGGGCCACATAGTTTAGAAGAAATACGAACAAAAATTTTAAATTCAATGATTATTTCTTTCTTATTGTTGCAATTTCTTTGTTTTCCTAGTAAAGTTACAAGAGGAGTACCAAAAATTCATGACTTTTAAATATTATATGAAATAAAAGTAGATAGATGTTGGAAAAATTGCCGTGTTTCTTGGCGCACCGGTCAGAACCTACGTAGAAGACCCTCCATATCAACCCGTTGGATATTGAATATCACCCGCCTCATTGGACACGGACATTAAACTAAATAAAGGATTGGACGTTTTTAGAAGGATATTTTTGTTAAAAACTGTACAGAAATGCAATTTTTTTAAATGGAAATATTATACATCCATGGGATGGGAATATAGATAGCGAATATCTACTGAAAATGAAGAATTTATAAATATCTTATACAATTAATCCAATAATTTTAGACATATTCTCTAATTCTCTGAATCAATCAGTTTCGGGGAGTAAATTAACAAAATTAGCCTATTTTCGTCTTTCCGTCTCTAATCTAATTCCAGAGTCTTGTACTTCTCTTACAAAACACAAGTAATGCAAATGAACTGAATCAAGATTTGAACAAAATTTTTGAATTCATAGAATATTTTCCATTCTGTACTGTAATTCCCTTGTTTTCCCAGAAAAGTTAGTAAGAAGTATTGATAATGAAGGATTCTAAATTATTTTGCAAAATTAGACCAGGAATTTTAGAGATCTTTCCGTATTTCCCTGAAAAATAAGTTTCCGGGTGTAAATTATTACAAATAGCCCATTTTCGGATCTCCTTCTCCAATCTAAGTTTGGAATCTTGTACTTCTCATATAAAATCCAAGAAATGCTGGTAAGTTGAGTTTAAATTAGAGCCAAACATCTAAATTCAAAGGATATTTCGAATTTCCATATTTTCCTAGAGATATTATAACGAATGAATCGAAAATGGAGGATTTTTAGAATACTACTCTAAATAAAATTAATATGCTTGGAGTAATTTTCGTATTTGCCTTAAAAATGGAATACAAGGAGATTACGGCACAAAATACGAAGGAATCATTGAATTTAGACTTTTCGTTCTAATTTGAGCTCAATTTAGACTAAATGGGTCGTTTTTATTAACTTACGCTTCAAAACTCATTTTTTAGGGAAATATGAATAGATCTCGAAGATTAGTAGTATTATTTTGCATGAACTCTTGCATTTTTGATACTTCTTAATACGTTGTCTTGGAAAACTCAATATACTTACATTTCTTGGTTTTTGTAGTAGAAGTACAAGATTGTGAACTGAGATCAGAGATAGAGAGCTCAAAATGGACCTTTTGGGTTAATTTACATCCCGAAATTTATTTTTCAAGGAAATACAAAAGGAACTATAAGATTATTATTTTTTTCTATAATATTTAATTAATCCTGCATTTTCAAGAAATGCAAGTATATTGAGTTTTCCAATACAACGTATTAAAGAAGTATGAAAAATGTAAGATTTCATGCAAAAAAATTCTATTTATCTTAGAGATCTATTTATATTTCCCTAAAAAATGGCTTTTGGAGCGTAAGATAAAAAGAACGACCCATTTAGTCAATAGTTTAGGGTAAATTAAGCTCAAATTGGAACAAAAAGTCTAAATTCTATGATTTCATCGTATATTGTATCGTAATCTCCTTGTAATCCATTTTTAAGGGAAATACGAAAATATCTCCAAGAATATTTGATTTATTAAGAGTAGTATTCTAAAAAATCCCCATTTTCGATTCTTTCGTTATAACATCACTAGGAAAATATGGAAATACGAAATAATCATTGAATTTAGCCGTTTGGCTCAAATTTAAACTTAACTTACTAGCATTTCTTGGATTTTATATGAGAAGTACAAGATTCCAAACTTGGATTGGAGAATGGAATTCGAAAATTGGCTAATTGTGATAATTTACATCCGGAAACTAATTTTTCCGGAAAATACGGAAAGATCTCTGTAATTACAGGTCTAATTTTGTAAAATAATTTACGAAATAATAATTGAATTTAGATGTTTGGTTCTAATTTAAACTCCACTTACTAGCAATTCTTGGATTTTTATGAGAAGTAAAAGATTGCAAACTTAGATTGGAGAATTAAAGCCGAAAATGGGCCATGTGTGATAATTTACATCCGGAAACTTATTTTTCAGGGAAATACGAAAAGATCTCTAAAACCACTAGAAATATCGATTGTGCAAGATTCTTAAATTTCTTATAAAACTAAACCAATAATCTCCGAGATAATATCGTATTTTCCTGAAAAATAAATTTTGGGAAGTTGATTTACATAAATGGTCCATTTTTGATTTTCTGCCTATAATCTAAGTTCAGAATCTTGCACTTCTACTTCAAAATCCAAGAAATGTATGGAAAATAAGTTCAAATTAGAATCAAATACGTGAATTCAATGATTATTTCCAATTCTGAGCTGTAATTGCCTTTGTTTTCCTAGAAAGATTATTACAGAAGTATCGAAAATGCAGAATTCTCAAATATTTTAGAAAATTAAAATAATTATCTTAAAGATCTTTCCGTATTTCCCTGAAAAATATGTCTCGGAATGGTAGTTACCACAAATGGCACTTTTTGACTTTCTGTCTATAATCTAAGTTCAGGATTTAGTACTTCTACTATGAAAACCAAGAATGGAGCTTAATTCTTTCGAAATAATCATAAATCACCTAAATTCGATGATTTTCTCGTATTTCCTTATTTTAATGGAGAAGTTGTTATAACTTTTGTTACAAAAGAATCGAAAATGCAGGTTTTTTAATATGTTACCCTAAATAAAACTTGTTATCTCTGAAATATATTCGTATTTCCCTTAAAAATGGATAAAAATGAGATTACAGCACAGAATATGAAGAAATCATTGAATATAGACATTTTGTTCTAATTTGGATACAGTTTACTTTAGATTAGAGATTGAAAGTCCAAAATAGGTCGTTTTTACTAACTTACGTTCTAAAACCCATTTCTCATTGAAATATGAATAGATCTCTAATATTGAGAGCATGATTTTGTATATTATTCAATAGCCTTGCAGTTTTGATACATCTTTATAAGTTCTCTTGGAAAATAAGGAAATTACAACTCTAAATACGGAAAAAATCATTGAATTTAAAGTTTTTGTTCTTATTTCGACTAAATTAGGTCGCATTTCTTGGTCTTTGTATTAGAACTTCAAGATTCTGAACTTAGATTGTACTGAATGACAAAAATGGGCCATTTGTATTAATTTACTTTCCGAAACCTATTTCGCAGAGGAATACGAGAAGATTTCTAAGATTATCTGTTTTATTTGGTATAATATTAAAAAATCCTGCCTTTTCGATATTTCGATAATAACTTTTTCTTCCTTTTCGATATTTCTATAATAACTTTTCTAAGAGAACAAAAGAATTACAGCACAAAATACGAAATAATCACTAAATTTAGCAGTTTTGTGCTAATTTGGACTAAATTTATTTGCATTTCTTGGTTTTTGTGGAAGAAGAACAGGGTTCTGAACTTTAGACTAAAGTCGGAAAGTCCAAAATGGGCCGTTTGTGTCAATATCAATCCCGAAATTAACTATTCAAGGAAATACGAAACGATCTCTAAGATTATTGGTATTATTTTGAATATTATTTAAATATTCTACATTTTCGATACTCCTATACCAGCTTTTCTAGAAAAACAAGATGATTAAATGACAAAATACGAAATAATCAGTGAAGTCATACATTTTGTTCTAATTTGGAATCAATGTACATGGATTTCTTGGATTTTGTAGGAGAACTACAAGACGTTATACATAGATTAGAGACTGAAAGTCAATAATGGGCCATTTTTATTGTTTTTAAAAAATGTAACATGTTAATATCAGTTAGAATTCTAATTTAACTTTTGTGAATCGTAACATTGCATCCTTCCTTAAACCGGGAGATGTAAAGTATTGTGCGAGATCTAATTTTATATGTTTAGCGACACATTTCGAAAATCTTCAAAGAAATCTGTTAATATGAGAACATCAGGAAGTAAATAAATTTTTGTATAATCCATTAAAATTTGACATATTAAGATTGCTGCGTTTTCGACACTTCAATTCTAACTTTCTTTGAAAGACAAGATATTTATATCACAAAATCCGAATTAATCAATGAAATCACACATTTTGTCGTTATTTGAAATCAAATTACAGGATATCTTGCTTTTTGTAGTAAAAGTACAAGATTTTTAATAGAGATTAGAGATTAAAAGACAAAATTGGGCCGTTTTTGTTAATTTACTTTTCAAAAACCATTTTTCGGGGAAATACGAAAAGATCTCGAATATGATTTGTATTATTTTATGTAATATTTAAAAATTTTGAATTTTTAATACTCCTGTTTTAACTTCACTAGGAAAACAACGACATTACAACAAAAAAATAAGAAATAATCATTGAATTTAAAATTTGTATTCTTATTTCATCTTAGTAGGCGACATTTCTTGGTGTCTGTATTAGAATAAAAAGATTCTTAACTTTGATTATAGACACAAAGGTAAAAATGGACCGTTTGTAATTATATACTTCAAGAAATGCATTATTTTGGAAGATTTTGGAAATCTCCAAAAATCCTAGTAGTCACTTGGCCACTTTGCGTGGGAAAAAAATTTCGACGTTCGGGATATAATAGAAAATTAAAACTTTCAATGGTTTTCGTCGTCGTGATGAAGAAATTTATTAGAAATTATAAAAATTAAACCCACAAACTAGAAGTACAATAAATTAAATAAATTAAATAAATTAAATAAATTAAATAAATTAAATAAATTAAATAAATTAAATAAATTAAATAAATTAAATAAATTAAATAAATTAAATAAATTAAATAAATTAAATAAATTAAATAAATTAAATAAATTAAATAAATTAAATAAATTAAATAAATTAAATAAATTAAATAAATTAAATAAACTAAATAAATTAAATAAACTAAATAAATTAAATAAACTAAATAAATTAAATAAACTAAATAAATTAAATAAACTAAATAAATTAAATAAACTAAATAAATTAAATAAACTAAATAAATTAAATAAACTAAATAAATTAAATAAACTAAATAAATTAAATAAACTAAATAAATTAAATAAACTAAATAAATTAAATAAACTAAATAAATTAAATAAACTAAATAAATTAAATAAATTAAATAAATTAAATAAATTAAATAAATTAAATAAATTAAATAAATTAAATAAATTAAATAAATTAAATAAATTAAATAAATTAAATAAATTAAATAAATTAAATAAATTAAATAAATTAAATAAATTAAATAAATTAAATAAATTAAATAAATTAAATAAATTTAATAAATTAAATAAATTAAATAAATTAAATAAATTAAATAAATTAAATAAATTAAATAAATTAAATAAATTAAATAAATTAAATAAATTAAATAAATTAAAAAAATTAAATAAATTAAATAAATTAAAAAAATTAAATAAATTAAATAAATTAAAAAAATTAAATAAATTAAATAAATTAAAAAAATTAAATAAATTAAATAAATTAAATAAATTAATAAATTAAATAAATTAAATTAAATAAATTTAGTTAATGTTTTTAATTTATTTAATTTATATAAAATATTTAATTTATTTAATTCATTTAATTCATTTAATTCATTTAATTTATTTAATTTATTTAATTTATTTAATTTATTTAATTTATTTAATTTATTTAATTTATTTAATTTATTTAATTTATTTAATTTATTTAATTTATTTAATTTATTTAATTTATTTAATTTATTTAATTTATTTAATTTATTTAATTTATTTAATTTATTTAATTTATTTAATTTATTTAATTTATTTAATTTATTTAATTTATTTAATTTATTTAATTTATTTAATTTATTTAATTTATTTAATTTATTTAATTTATTTAATTTATTTAATTTATTTAATTTATTTAATTTATTTAATTTATTTAATTTATTTAATTTATTTAATTTATTTAATTTATTTAATTTATTTAATTTATTTAATTTATTTAATTTATTTAATTTATTTAATTTATTTAATTTATTTAATTTATTTAATTTATTTAATTTATTTAATTTATTTAATTTATTTAATTTATTTAATTTATTTAATTTATTTAATTTATTTAATTTATTTAATTTACTTAATTTATTTAATTTACTTAATTTACTTAATTTACTTAATTTATTTAATTTATTTAATTTATTTAATTTCTTTAATTTATTTAATTTCTTTAATTTCTTTAATTTCTTTAATTTCTTTAATTTCTTTAATTTCTTTAATTTCTTTAATTTCTTTAATTTCTTTAATTTCTTTAATTTCTTTAATTTCTTTAATTTCTTTAATTTCTTTAATTTCTTTAATTTCTTTAATTTCTTTAATTTCTTTAATTTCTTTAATTTCTTTAATTTCTTTAATTTCTTTAATTTCTTTAATTTCTTTAATTTCTTTAATTTCTTTAATTTCTTTAATTTCTTTAATTTCTTTAATTTCTTTAATTTCTTTAATTTCTTTAATTTCTTTAATTTCTTTAATTTCTTTAATTTCTTTAATTTCTTTAATTTCTTTAATTTCTTTAATTTCTTTAATTTCTTTAATTTCTTTAATTTCTTTAATTCCTTTAATTTCTTTAATTTCTTTAATTTCTTTAATTTCTTTAATTTCTTTAATTTCTTTAATTTCTTTAATTTCTTTAATTTCTTTAATTTCTTTAATTTCTTTAATTTCTTTAATTTCTTTAATTTCTTTAATTTCTTTAATTTCTTTAATTTCTTTAATTTCTTTAATTTCTTTAATTTCTTTAATTTCTTTAATTTCTTTAATTTCTTTAATTTCTTTAATTTCTTTAATTTCTTTAATTTCTTTAATTTCTTTAATTTCTTTAATTTCTTTAATTTCTTTAATTTCTTTAATTTCTTTAATTTCTTTAATTTCTTTAATTTCTTTAATTTCTTTAATTTCTTTAATTTCTTTAATTTCTTTAATTTCTTTAATTTCTTTAATTTCTTTAATTTCTTTAATTTCTTTAATTTCTTTAATTTCTTTAATTTCTTTAATTTCTTTAATTTCTTTAATTTCTTTAATTTCTTTAATTTCTTTAATTTCTTTAATTTCTTTAATTTCTTTAATTTCTTTAATTTCTTTAATTTCTTTAATTTCTTTAATTTCTTTAATTTCTTTAATTTCTTTAATTTCTTTAATTTCTTTAATTTCTTTAATTTCTTTAATTTCTTTAATTTCTTTAATTTCTTTAATTTCTTTAATTTCTTTAATTTCTTTAATTTCTTTAATTTCTTTAATTTCTTTAATTTCTTTAATTTCTTTAATTTCTTTAATTTCTTTAATTTCTTTAATTTCTTTAATTTCTTTAATTTCTTTAATTTCTTTAATTTCTTTAATTTCTTTAATTTCTTTAATTTCTTTAATTTCTTTAATTTCTTTAATTTATTTAATTTATTTAATTTATTTAATTTATTTAATTTATTTAATTTATTTAATTTATTTAATTTATTTAATTTATTTAATTTATTTAATTTATTTAATTTATTTAATTTATTTAATTTATTTAATTTATTTAATTTATTTAATTTATTTAATTTATTTAATTTATTTAATTTATTTAATTTATTTAATTTATTTAATTTATTTAATTTATTTAATTTATTTAATTTATTTAATTTATTTAATTTATTTAATTTATTTAATTTATTTAATTTATTTAATTTATTTAATTTATTTAATTTATTTAATTTATTTAATTTATTTAAGATGTTGGAAGAATTGCCGTGTTTCTTGGCGCGCCGGTCGGAACCTACCTAGAGGACCCTCCATATCAATTCCTTGAATATTGAAAATTACCCGCCTCATTGGACACGGACATTAAATTAAATAAAGGATTAGACGTTTTTAGAAGGATATCTTTGTTAAAAACTGTACAGAAATATAATTTTTTTAAATGGAAATATTATTCATCCATGGGATGGTAATATAGATAGCGAGTATCTACTGAAAATGAAGAATTTATAAATATCCTATGAAATTAAGAAAATAATCTTAGACATATTCTCGTTCTTCTCCGCATCAATCAGTTTTGTTGAGTAAATTAGCAAAATTAGCCTATTTTCGTCTTTCTGTGTCTAATCTAGTTCCAGAATCTAGTACTTTTCTTACAAAATCCAAGCCACCTCACACGCGGAGTTCCCGACCAGTAATTAATTTCATGTACTAGCTTTTTTATATCACCCTGTATAACAACAACTTGTTACACACATAACACATACTTACAGTTCCGCAATAAATCTAACTGACTATTTAGACCTTAATTTGATACACACATTGAATAATAATTACCATTATTTGTAAATTAATATATAGCCTGAGGGTGTTCTAGAAGTCAAATCTTACACTACTTTCGGAGAAAGTCAAAAATGTGCCGAGATTTACAAAACTTCCCAAAAAAGAACATTTCTTGAAGTATATTAATACAAACGGTCCATTTTTGACTTTCTGTCTATAATCTAAGATCAGACACTTGTAATTCTAATATTAAAACCAAGAAGGGCCACATAGTTTAGAAGAAATACGAACAAAAATTTTAAATTCAATGATTATTTCTTTCTTATTGTTGCAATTTCTTTGTTTTCCTAGTAAAGTTACAAGAGGAGTACCAAAAATTCATGACTTTTAAATATTATATGAAATAAAAGTAGATAGATGTTGGAAAAATTGCCGTGTTTCTTGGCGCACCGGTCAGAACCTACGTAGAAGACCCTCCATATCAACCCGTTGGATATTGAATATCACCCGCCTCATTGGACACGGACATTAAACTAAATAAAGGATTGGACGTTTTTAGAAGGATATTTTTGTTAAAAACTGTACAGAAATGCAATTTTTTTAAATGGAAATATTATACATCCATGGGATGGGAATATAGATAGCGAATATCTACTGAAAATGAAGAATTTATAAATATCTTATACAATTAATCCAATAATTTTAGACATATTCTCTAATTCTCTGAATCAATCAGTTTCGGGGAGTAAATTAACAAAATTAGCCTATTTTCGTCTTTCCGTCTCTAATCTAATTCCAGAGTCTTGTACTTCTCTTACAAAACACAAGTAATGCAAATGAACTGAATCAAGATTTGAACAAAATTTTTGAATTCATAGAATATTTTCCATCTTGTACTGTAATTCCCTTGTTTTCCCAGAAAAGTTAGTAAGAAGTATTGATAATGAAGGATTCTAAATTATTTTGCAAAATTAGACCAGGAATTTTAGAGATCTTTCCGTATTTCCCTGAAAAATAAGTTTCCGGGTGTAAATTATTACAAATAGCCCATTTTCGGATCTCCTTCTCCAATCTAAGTTTGGAATCTTGTACTTCTCATATAAAATCCAAGAAATGCTGGTAAGTTGAGTTTAAATTAGAGCCAAACATCTAAATTCAAAGGATATTTCGAATTTCCATATTTTCCTAGAGATATTATAACGAATGAATCGAAAATGGAGGATTTTTAGAATACTACTCTAAATAAAATTAATATGCTTGGAGTAATTTTCGTATTTGCCTTAAAAATGGAATACAAGGAGATTACGGCACAAAATACGAAGGAATCATTGAATTTAGACTTTTCGTTCTAATTTGAGCTCAATTTAGACTAAATGGGTCGTTTTTATTAACTTACGCTTCAAAACTCATTTTTTAGGGAAATATGAATAGATCTCGAAGATTAGTAGTATTATTTTGCATGAACTCTTGCATTTTTGATACTTCTTAATACGTTGTCTTGGAAAACTCAATATACTTACATTTCTTGGTTTTTGTAGTAGAAGTACAAGATTGTGAACTGAGATCAGAGATAGAGAGCTCAAAATGGACCTTTTGGGTTAATTTACATCCCGAAATTTATTTTTCAAGGAAATACAAAAGGAACTATAAGATTATTATTTTTTTCTATAATATTTAATTAATCCTGCATTTTCAAGAAATGCAAGTATATTGAGTTTTCCAATACAACGTATTAAAGAAGTATGAAAAATGTAAGATTTCATGCAAAAAAATTCTATTTATCTTAGAGATCTATTTATATTTCCCTAAAAAATGGCTTTTGGAGCGTAAGATAAAAAGAACGACCCATTTAGTCAATAGTTTAGGGTAAATTAAGCTCAAATTGGAACAAAAAGTCTAAATTCTATGATTTCATCGTATATTGTATCGTAATCTCCTTGTAATCCATTTTTAAGGGAAATACGAAAATATCTCCAAGAATATTTGATTTATTAAGAGTAGTATTCTAAAAAATCCCCATTTTCGATTCTTTCGTTATAACATCACTAGGAAAATATGGAAATACGAAATAATCATTGAATTTAGCCGTTTGGCTCAAATTTAAACTTAACTTACTAGCATTTCTTGGATTTTATATGAGAAGTACAAGATTCCAAACTTAGATTGGAGAATGGAATTCGAAAATTGGCTAATTGTGATAATTTACATCCGGAAACTAATTTTTCCGGAAAATACGGAAAGATCTCTGTAATTACAGGTCTAATTTTGTAAAATAATTTACGAAATAATAATTGAATTTAGATGTTTGGTTCTAATTTAAACTCCACTTACTAGCAATTCTTGGATTTTTATGAGAAGTAAAAGATTGCAAACTTAGATTGGAGAATTAAAGCCGAAAATGGGCCATGTGTGATAATTTACATCCGGAAACTTATTTTTCAGGGAAATACGAAAAGATCTCTAAAACCACTGGAAATATCGATTGTGCAAGATTCTTAAATTTCTTATAAAACTAAACCAATAATCTCCGAGATAATATCGTATTTTCCTGAAAAATAAATTTTGGGAAGTTGATTTACATAAATGGTCCATTTTTGATTTTCTGCCTATAATCTAAGTTCAGAATCTTGCACTTCTACTTCAAAATCCAAGAAATGTATGGAAAATAAGTTCAAATTAGAATCAAATACGTGAATTCAATGATTATTTCCAATTCTGAGCTGTAATTGCCTTTGTTTTCCTAGAAAGATTATTACAGAAGTATCGAAAATGCAGAATTCTCAAATATTTTAGAAAATTAAAATAATTATCTTAAAGATCTTTCCGTATTTCCCTGAAAAATATGTCTCGGAATGGTAGTTACCACAAATGGCACTTTTTGACTTTCTGTCTATAATCTAAGTTCAGGATTTAGTACTTCTACTATGAAAACCAAGAATGGAGCTTAATTCTTTCGAAATAATCATAAATCACCTAAATTCGATGATTTTCTCGTATTTCCTTATTTTAATGGAGAAGTTGTTATAACTTTTGTTACAAAAGAATCGAAAATGCAGGTTTTTTAATATGTTACCCTAAATAAAACTTGTTATCTCTGAAATATATTCGTATTTCCCTTAAAAATGGATAAAAATGAGATTACAGCACAGAATATGAAGAAATCATTGAATATAGACATTTTGTTCTAATTTGGATACAATTTACTTTAGATTAGAGATTGAAAGTCCAAAATAGGTCGTTTTTACTAACTTTCGTTCTAAAACCCATTTCTCATTGAAATATGAATAGATCTCTAATATTGAGAGCATGATTTTGTATATTATTCAATAGCCTTGCAGTTTTGATACTTCTTTATAAGTTCTCTTGGAAAATAAGGAAATTACAACTCTAAATACGGAAAAAATCATTGAATTTAAAGTTTTTGTTCTTATTTCGACTAAATTAGGTCGCATTTCTTGGTCTTTGTATTAGAACTTCAAGATTCTGAACTTAGATTGTAGACTGAATGACAAAAATGGGCCATTTGTATTAATTTACTTTCCGAAACCTATTTCGCAGAGGAATACGAGAAGATTTCTAAGATTATCTGTTTTATTTGGTATAATATTAAAAAATCCTGCCTTTTCGATATTTCGATAATAACTTTTTCTTCCTTTTCGATATTTCTATAATAACTTTTCTAAGAGAACAAAAGAATTACAGCACAAAATACGAAATAATCACTAAATTTAGCAGTTTTGTGCTAATTTGGACTAAATTTATTTGCATTTCTTGGTTTTTGTGGAAGAAGAACAGGGTTCTGAACTTTAGACTAAAGTCGGAAAGTCCAAAATGGGCCGTTTGTGTCAATATCAATCCCGAAATTAACTATTCAAGGAAATACGAAACGATCTCTAAGATTATTGGTATTATTTTGTATATTATTTAAATATTCTACATTTTCGATACTCCTATACCAGCTTTTCTAGAAAAACAAGATGATTAAATGACAAAATACGAAATAATCAGTGAAGTCATACATTTTGTTCTAATTTGGAATCAATGTACATGGATTTCTTGGATTTTGTAGGAGAACTACAAGACGTTATACATAGATTAGAGACTGAAAGTCAATAATGGGCCATTTTTATTGTTTTTAAAAAATGTAACATGTTAATATCAGTTAGAATTCTAATTTAACTTTTGTGAATCGTAACATTGCATCCTTCCTTAAACCGGGAGATGTAAAGTATTGTGCGAGATCTAATTTTATATGTTTAGCGACACATTTCGAAAATCTTCAAAGAAATCTGTTAATATGAGAACATCAGGAAGTAAATAAATTTTTGTATAATCCATTAAAATTTGACATATTAAGATTGCTGCGTTTTCGACACTTCTATTCTAACTTTCTTTGAAAGACAAGATATTTATATCACAAAATCCAAATTAATCAATGAAATCACACATTTTGTCGTTATTTGAAATCAAATTACAGGATATCTTGCTTTTTGTAGTAAAAGTACAAGATTTTTAATAGAGATTAGAGATTGAAAGACAAAATTGGGCCGTTTTTGTTAATTTACTTTTCAAAAACCATTTTTCGGGGAAATACGAAAAGATCTCGAATATGATTTGTATTATTTTATGTAATATTTAAAAATTTTGAATTTTTAATACTCCTGTTTTAACTTCACTAGGAAAACAACGACATTACAACAAAAAAATAAGAAATAATCATTGAATTTAAAATTTGTATTCTTATTTCATCTTAAGTAGGCGACATTTCTTGGTGTCTGTATTAGAATAAAAAGATTCTTAACTTTGATTATAGACACAAAGGTAAAAATGGACCGTTTGTAATTATATACTTCAAGAAATGCATTATTTTGGAAGATTTTGGAAATCTCCAAAAATCCTAGTAGTCACTTGGCCACCTTGCGTGGGAAAAAAATTTCGACGTTCGGGATATAATAGAAAATTAAAACTTTCAATGGTTTTCGTCGTCGTGATGAAGAAATTTATTAGAAATTATAAAAATTAAACCCATAAACTAGAAGTACAATAAATTAAATAAATTAAATAAACTAAATAAATTAAATAAACTAAATAAACTAAATAAATTAAATAAACTAAATAAATTAAATAAACTAAATAAATTAAATAAACTAAATAAATTAAATAAACTAAATAAATTAAATAAACTAAATAAATTAAATAAACTAAATAAATTAAATAAAATAAATAAATTAAATAAAATAAATAAATTAAATAAACTAAATAAATTAAATAAACTAAATAAATTAAATAAACTAAATAAATTAAATAAACTAAATAAATTAAATAAACTAAATAAATTAAATAAACTAAATAAATTAAATAAACTAAATAAATTAAATAAACTAAATAAATTAAATAAACTAAATAAATTAAATAAACTAAATAAATTAAATAAACTAAATAAATTAAATAAACTAAATAAATTAAATAAACTAAATAAATTAAATAAACTAAATAAATTAAATAAACTAAATAAATTAAATAAACTAAATAAATTAAATAAACTAAATAAATTAAATAAACTAAATAAATTAAATAAACTAAATAAATTAAATAAACTAAATAAATTAAATAAACTAAATAAATTAAATAAACTAAATAAATTAAATAAACTAAATAAATTAAATAAACTAAATAAATTAAATAAACTAAATAAATTAAATAAACTAAATAAATTAAATAAACTAAATAAATTAAATAAACTAAATAAATTAAATAAACTAAATAAATTAAATAAACTAAATAAATTAAATAAACTAAATAAATTAAATAAACTAAATAAATTAAATAAACTAAATAAATTAAATAAACTAAATAAATTAAATAAACTAAATAAATTAAATAAACTAAATAAATTAAATAAACTAAATAAATTAAATAAACTAAATAAATTAAATAAACTAAATAAATTAAATAAACTAAATAAATTAAATAAACTAAATAAATTAAATAAACTAAATAAATTAAATAAACTAAATAAATTAAATAAACTAAATAAATTAAATAAACTAAATAAATTAAATAAACTAAATAAATTAAATAAACTAAATAAATTAAATAAACTAAATAAATTAAATAAACTAAATAAATTAAATAAACTAAATAAATTAAATAAACTAAATAAACTAAATAAATTAAATAAACTAAATAAATTAAATAAACTAAATAAATTAAATAAACTAAATAAATTAAATAAACTAAATAAATTAAATAAACTAAATAAATTAAATAAACTAAATAAATTAAATAAACTAAATAAATTAAATAAACTAAATAAATTAAATAAACTAAATAAATTAAATAAACTAAATAAACTAAATAAATTAAATAAACTAAATAAATTAAATAAACTAAATAAACTAAATAAACTAAATAAATTAAATAAACTAAATAAAGTAAATAAACTAAATAAATTAAATAAACTAAATAAATTAAATAAACTAAATAAATTAAATAAACTAAATAAATTAAATAAACTAAATAAATTAAATAAACTAAATAAATTAAATAAACTAAATAAATTAAATAAACTAAATAAATTAAATAAACTAAATAAATTAAATAAACTAAATAAATTAAATAAACTAAATAAATTAAATAAACTAAATAAATTAAATAAACTAAATAAATTAAATAAACTAAATAAATTAAATAAACTAAATAAATTAAATAAACTAAATAAATTAAATAAACTAAATAAATTAAATAAACTAAATAAATTAAATAAACTAAATAAATTAAATAAACTAAATAAATTAAATAAACTAAATAAATTAAATAAACTAAATAAATTAAATAAACTAAATAAATTAAATAAACTAAATAAATTAAATAAACTAAATAAATTAAATAAACTAAATAAATTAAATAAACTAAATAAATTAAATAAACTAAATAAATTAAATAAACTAAATAAATTAAATAAACTAAATAAATTAAATAAACTAAATAAATTAAATAAACTAAATAAATTAAATAAACTAAATAAATAAATAAAGTAAATAAATTAAATAAATTAAATAAATTAAATAAAGTAAATAAATTAAATAAATTAAATAAATTAAATAAATTAAATAAATTAAATAATTAAATAAATTAAATAAATTAAATAAATTAAATAAATTAAATAAATTAAATAAATTAAATAAATTAAATAAATTAAATAAATTAAATAAATTAAATAAATTAAATAAATTAAATAAATTAAATAAATTAAATAAATTAAATAATTAAATAAATTAAATAAATTAAATAAATTAAATAAATTAAATAAATTAAATAAATTAAATAAATTAAATAAATTAAATAAATTAAATAAATTAAATAAATTAAATAATTAAATAAATTAAATAAATTAAATAAATTAAATAAATTAAATAAATTAAATAAATTAAATAAATTAAATAAATTAAATAAATTAAATAAATTAAATAAATTAAATAAATTAAATAAATTAAATAAATTAAATAAATTAAATAAATTAAATAAATTAAATAAATTAAATAAATTAAATAAATTAAATAAATTAAATAAATTAAATAAATTAAATAAATTAAATAAATTAAATAAATTAAATAAATTAAATAAATTAAATAAATTAAATAATTAAATAAATTAAATAAATTAAATAAATTAAATAAATTAAATAAATTAAATAAATTAAATAAATTAAATAAATTAAATAAATTAAATAAATTAAATAAATTAAATAAATTAAATAAATTAAATAAATTAAATAAATTAAATAAATTAAATAAATTAAATAAATTAAATAAATTAAATAAATTAAATAAATTAAATAAATTAAATAAATTAAATAAATTAAATAAATTAAATAAATTAAATAAATTAAATAATTAAATAAATTAAATAAATTAAATAAATTAAATAAATTAAATAAATTAAATAAATTAAATAAATTAAATAAATTAAATAAATTAAATAAATTAAATAAATTAAATAAATTAAATAAATTAAATAAATTAAATAAATTAAATAAATTAAATAAATTAAATAAATTAAATAAATTAAATAAATTAAATAAATTAAATAAATTAAATAAATTAAATAAATTAAATAAATTAAATAAATTAAATAAATTAAATAAATTAAATAAATTAAATAATTAAATAAATTAAATAAATTAAATAAATTAAATAAATTAAATAAATTAAATAAATTAAATAAATTAAATAAATTAAATAAATTAAATAAATTAAATAAATTAAATAAATTAAATAAATTAAATAAATTAAATAAATTAAATAAATTAAATAAATTAAATAAATTAAATAAATTAAATAAATTAAATAAATTAAATAAATTAAATAAATTAAATAAATTAAATAAATTAAATAAATTAAATAAATTAAATAAATTAAATAAATTAAATAAATTAAATAAATTAAATAAATTAAATAAATTAAATAAATTAAATAAATTAAATAAATTAAATAAATTAAATAAATTAAATAAATTAAATAAATAAATAAATTAAATAAATTAAATAAATTAAATAAATTAAATAAATTAAATAAATTAAATAAATTAAATAAATTAAATAAATTAAATAAATTAAATAAATTAAATAAATTAAATAAATTAAATAAATTAAATAAATTAAAAAAATTAAATAAATTAAATAAATTAAAAAATTAAATAAATTAAATAAATTAAATAAATTAAAAAAATTAAATAAATTAAATAAATTAAATAAATTAAATAAATTAAATAAATTAAATAAATTAAATAAATTAAATAAATTAAATAAATTAAATAAATTAAATAAATTAAATAAATTAAATAAATTAAATAAATTAAATAAATTAAATAAATTAAATAAATTAAATAAATTAAATAAATTAAATAAATTAAATAAATTAAATAAATTAAATAAATTAAATAAATTAAATAAATTAAATAAATTAAATAAATTAAATAAATTAAATAAATTAAATAAATTAAATAAATTAAATAAATTAAATAAATTAAATAAATTAAATAAATTAATAATTATAAATTAAATAAATTAAATAAATTAAATAAATTAAATAAATTAAATAAATTAAATAAATTAAATAAATTAAATAAATTAAATAAATTAAATAAATTAAATAAATTAAATAAATTAAATAAATTAAATAAATTAAATAATTAAATAAATTAAATAAATTAAATAAATTAAATAAATTAAATAAATTAATAAATTAAATAAATTAAATAGATTAAATAGATTAAATACATTAAATAAATTAAATAGATTAAATAGATTAAATAAATTAAATAGATTAAATAATTAAATAGATTAAATAAATTAAATAGATTAAATAAATTAAATAAATTAAATAGATTAAATAAATTAAATAGATTAAATACATTAAATAGATTAAATAGATTAAATAGATTAAATAGATTAAATAGATTAAATAGATTAAATAGATTAAATAGATTAAATAGATTAAATAGATTAAATAGATTAAATAGATTAAATAGATTAAATAGATTAAATAGATTAAATAGATTAAATAGATTAAATAGATTAAATAGATTAAATAGATTAAATAGATTAAATAGATTAAATAGATTAAATAGATTAAATAGATTAAATAGATTAAATAGATTAAATAGATTAATAGATTAAATAGATTAAATAGATTAAATAGATTAAATAGATTAAATAGATTAAATAGATTAAATAGATTAAATAGATTAAATAGATTAAATAGATTAAATAGATTAAATAGATTAAATAGATTAAATAGATTAAATAGATTAAATAGATTAAATAGATTAAATAGATTAAATAGATTAAATAGATTAAATAGATTAAATAGATTAATAGATTAAATAGATTAAATAGATTAAATAGATTAAATAGATTAAAGATTAAATAGATTAAATAGATTAAATAGATTAAATAGATTAAATAGATTAAATAGATTAAATAGATTAAATAGATTAAATAGATTAAATAGATTAAATAGATTAAATAGATTAAATAGATTAAATAGATTAAATAGATTAAATAGATTAAATAGATTAAATAGATTAAATAGATTAAATAGATTAAATAGATTAAATAGATTAAATAGATTAAATAGATTAAATAGATTAAATAGATTAAATAGATTAAATAGATTAAATAGATTAAATAGATTAAATAGATTAAATAGATTAAATAGATTAAATAGATTAAATAGATTAAATAGATTAAATAGATTAAATAGATTAAATAGATTAAATAGATTAAATAGATTAAATAGATTAAATAGATTAAATAGATTAAATAGATTAAATAGATTAAATAGATTAAATAGATTAAATAGATTAAATAGATTAAATAGATTAAATAGATTAAATAGATTAAATAGATTAAATAGATTAAATAGATTAAATAGATTAAATAGATTAAATAGATTAAATAGATTAAATAGATTAAATAGATTAAATAGATTAAATAGATTAAATAGATTAAATAGATTAAATAGATTAAATAGATTAAATAGATTAAATAGATTAAATAGATTAAATAGATTAAATAGATTAAATAGATTAAATAGATTAAATAGATTAAATAGATTAAATAGATTAAATAGATTAATAGATTAAATAGATTAAATAGATTAAATAGATTAATAGATTAAATAGATTAAATAGATTAAATAGATTAAATAGATTAAATAGATTAAATAGATAATAGATTAAATAGATTAAATAGATTAAATAGATTAAATAGATTAAATAGATTAAATAGATTAAATAGATTAAATAGATTAAATAGATTAAATAGATTAAATAGATTAAATAGATTAAATAGATTAAATAGATTAAATAGATTAAATAGATTAAATAGATTAAATAGATTAAATAGATTAAATAGATTAAATAGATTAAATAGATTAAATAGATTAAACAGATTAAATAGATTAAACAGATTAAATAGATTAAACAGATTAAATAAATTAAATAGATTAAATAAATTAAATAAATTAAATAAATTAAATAAATTAAATAAATTAAATAAATTAAATAAATTAAATAAATTAAATAAATTAAATAAATTAAATAAATTAAATAAATTAAATAAATTAAATAAATTAAATAAATTAAATAAATTAAATAAATTTAAATAAATTAAATAAATTAAATAAATTAAATAAAATAAATAAAATAAAAAAATTAAATAAAATAAATAAATTAAATAAAATAAATAAATTAAATAAATTAAATAAATTAAATAAATTAAATAAATTAAATAAATTAAATAAATTAAATAAATTAAATAAATTAAATAGATTAAATAAATTAAATAAATTAAATACATTAAATAAATTAAATACATTAAATACATTAAATAAATTAAATAAATTAAATAAATTAAATAAATTAAATAAATTAAATAAATTAAATAAATTAAATAAATTAAATAAATTAAATAAATTAAATAAATTAAATAAATTAAATAAATTAAATAAATTAAATAAATTAAATAAATTAAATAAATTAAATAAATTAAATAAATTAAATAAATTAAATAAATTAAATAAATTAAATAATTAAATAAACTAAATAAATTAAATAAACTAAATAAATTAAATAAACTAAATAAATTAAATAAACTAAATAAATTAAATAAACTAAATAAATTAAATAAACTAAATAAATTAAATAAACTAAATAAATTAAATAAACTAAATAAATTAAATAAACTAAATAAATTAAATAAACTAAATAAATTAAATAAACTAAATAAATTAAATAAACTAAATAAATTAAATAAACTAAATAAATTAAATAAACTAAATAAATTAAATAAACTAAATAAATTAAATAAACTAAATAAATTAAATAAAGTAAATAAATTAAATAAATTAAATAAATTAAATAAATTAAATAAATTAAATAAATTAAATAAATTAAATAAATTAAATAAATTAAATAAATTAAATAAATTAAATAAATTAAATAAATTAAATAAATTAAATAAATTAAATAAATTAAATAAATTAAATAAATTAAATAAATTAAATAATTAAATAAATTAAATAAATTAAAAAAATTAAATAAATTAAATAAATTAAAAAAATTAAATAAATTAAATAAATTAAATAAATTAAATAAATTAAAAAATTAAATAAATTAAATAAATTAAATAAATTAAATAAATTAATAAATTAAATAAATTAAATTAAATAAATTTATTTAATGTTTTTAATTTATTTAATTTATATAAAATATTTAATTTATTTAATTCATTTAATTTATTTAATTTATTTAATTTATTTAATTTATTTAATTTATTTAATTTATTTAATTTATTTAATTTATTTAATTTATTTAATTTATTTAATTTATTTAATTTATTTAATTTATTTAATTTATTTAATTTATTTAATTTATTTAATTTATTTAATTTATTTAATTATTTAATTTATTTAATTTATTTAATTTATTTAATTTATTTAATTTATTTAATTTATTTAATTTATTTAATTTATTTAATTTATTTAATTTATTTAATTTATTTAATTATTAATTATTTAATTTATTTAATTTATTTAATTTATTTAATTTATTTAATTTATTTAATTTATTTAATTTATTTAATTTATTTAATATATTTAATTTATTTAATTTATTTAATTTATTTAATTTATTTAATTTATTTAATTTATTTAATTTATTTAATTTATTTAATTTATTTAATTTATTTAATTTATTTAATTTATTTAATTTATTTAATTTATTTAATTTATTTAATTTATTTAATTTATTTAATTTATTTAATTTATTTAATTTATTTAATTTATTTAATTTATTTAATTTATTTAATTTATTTAATTTATTTAATTTATTTAATTTATTTAATTTATTTAATTTATTTAATTTATTTAATTTATTTAATTTATTTAATTTATTTAATTTATTTAATTTATTTAATTTATTTAATTTATTTAATTTATTTAATTTATTTAATTTATTTAATTTATTTAATTTATTTAATTTATTTAATTTATTTAATTTATTTAATTTATTTAATTTATTTAATTTCTTTAATTTCTTTAATTTCTTTAATTTCTTTAATTTCTTTAATTTCTTTAATTTCTTTAATTTCTTTAATTTCTTTAATTTCTTTAATTTCTTTAATTTCTTTAATTTCTTTAATTTCTTTAATTTCTTTAATTTCTTTAATTTCTTTAATTTCTTTAATTTCTTTAATTTCTTTAATTTCTTTAATTTCTTTAATTTCTTTAATTTCTTTAATTTCTTTAATTTCTTTAATTTCTTTAATTTCTTTAATTTCTTTAATTTCTTTAATTTCTTTAATTTCTTTAATTCTTTAATTTCTTTAATTTCTTTAATTTCTTTAATTTCTTTAATTTCTTTAATTTCTTTAATTTCTTTAATTTATTTAATTTATTTATTTATTTAATTTATTTAATTTCTTTAATTTCTTTAATTTCTTTAATTTCTTTAATTTATTTAATTTCTTTAATTTCTTTAATTTCTTTAATTTCTTTAATTTCTTTAATTTCTTTAATTTCTTTAATTTCTTTAATTTCTTTAATTTCTTTAATTTCTTTAATTTCTTTAATTTATTTAATTTCTTTAATTTCTTTAATTTCTTTAATTTATTTAATTTCTTTAATTTCTTTAATTTCTTTAATTTATTTAATTTATTTAATTTATTTAATTTATTTAATTTATTTAATTTATTTAATTTATTTAATTTATTTAATTTATTTAATTTATTTAATTTATTTAATTTATTTAATTATTTAATTTATTTAATTTATTTAATTTATTTAATTTATTTAATTTATTTAATTTATTTAATTTATTTAATTTATTTAATTTATTTAATTTATTTAATTTATTTAATTTATTTAATTTATTTAATTTATTTAATTTATTTAATTTATTTAATTTATTTAATTTATTTAATTTATTTAATTTATTTAATTTATTTAATTTATTTAATTTATTTAATTTATTTAATTTATTTAATTTATTTAATTTATTTAATTTATTTAATTTATTTAATTTATTTAATTTATTTAATTTATTTAATTTATTTAATTTATTTAATTTATTTAATTTATTTAATTTATTTAATTTATTTAATTTATTTAATTTATTTAATTTATTTAATTTATTTAATTTATTTAATTTATTTAATTTATTTAATTTATTTAATTTATTTAATTTCTTTAATTTATTTAATTTATTTAATTTATTTAATTTATTTAAGATGTTGGAAGAATTGCCGTGTTTCTTGGCGCGCCGGTCGGAACCTACCTAGAGGACCCTCCATATCAATTCCTTGAATATTGAAAATTACCCGCCTCGTTGGACACGGACATTAAATTAAATAAAGGATTAGACGTTTTTAGAAGGATATCTTTGTTAAAAACTGTACAGAAATATAATTTTTTTAAATGGAAATATTATTCATCCATGGGATGGTAATATAGATAGCGAGTATCTACTGAAAATGAAGAATTTATAAATATCCTATGAAATTAAGAAAATAATCTTAGACATATTCTCGTTCTTCTCCGCATCAATCAGTTTGTTGAGTAAATTAGCAAAATTAGCCTATTTTCGTCTTTCTGTGTCTAATCTAGTTCCAGAATCTAGTACTTTTCTTACAAAATCCAAGCCACCTCACACGCGGAGTTCCCGACCAGTAATTAATTTCATGTACTAGCTTTTTTATATCACCCTGTATAACAACAACTTGTTACACACATAACACATACTTACAGTTCCGCAATAAATCTAACTGACTATTTAGACCTTAATTTGATACACACATTGAATAATAATTACCATTATTTGTAAATTAATATATAGCCTGAGGGTGTTCTAGAAGTCAAATCTTACACTACTTTCGGAGAAAGTCAAAATGTGCCGAGATTTACAAAACTTCCCAAAAAAGAACATTTCTTGAAGTATATTAATACAAACGGTCCATTTTTGACTTTCTGTCTATAATCTAAGATCAGACACTTGTAATTCTAATATTAAAACCAAGAAGGGCCACATAGTTTAGAAGAAATACGAACAAAAATTTTAAATTCAATGATTATTTCTTTCTTATTGTTGCAATTTCTTTGTTTTCCTAGTAAAGTTACAAGAGGAGTACCAAAAATTCATGACTTTTAAATATTATATGAAATAAAGTAGATAGATGTTGGAAAAATTGCCGTGTTTCTTGGCGCACCGGTCAGAACCTACGTAGAAGACCCTCCATATCAACCCGTTGGATATTGAATATCACCCGCCTCATTGGACACGGACATTAAACTAAATAAAGGATTGGACGTTTTTAGAAGGATATTTTTGTTAAAAACTGTACAGAAATGCAATTTTTTAAATGGAAATATTATACATCCATGGGATGGGAATATAGATAGCGAATATCTACTGAAAATGAAGAATTTATAAATATCTTATACAATTAATCCAATAATTTTAGACATATTCTCTAATTCTCTGAATCAATCAGTTTCGGGGAGTAAATTAACAAAATTAGCCTATTTTCGTCTTTCCGTCTCTAATCTAATTCCAGAGTCTTGTACTTCTCTTACAAAACACAAGTAATGCAAATGAACTGAATCAAGATTTGAACAAAATTTTGAATTCATAGAATATTTTCCATCTTGTACTGTAATTCCCTTGTTTTCCCAGAAAAGTTAGTAAGAAGTATTGATAATGAAGGATTCTAAATTATTTTGCAAAATTAGACCAGGAATTTTAGAGATCTTTCCGTATTTCCCTGAAAAATAAGTTTCCGGGTGTAAATTATTACAAATAGCCCATTTTCGGATCTCCTTCTCCAATCTAAGTTTGGAATCTTGTACTTCTCATATAAAATCCAAGAAATGCTGGTAAGTTGAGTTTAAATTAGAGCCAAACATCTAAATTCAAAGGATATTTCGAATTTCCATATTTTCCTAGAGATATTATAACGAATGAATCGAAAATGGAGGATTTTTAGAATACTACTCTAAATAAAATTAATATGCTTGGAGTAATTTTCGTATTTGCCTTAAAAATGGAATACAAGGAGATTACGGCACAAAATACGAAGGAATCATTGAATTTAGACTTTTCGTTCTAATTTGAGCTCAATTTAGACTAAATGGGTCGTTTTTATTAACTTACGCTTCAAAACTCATTTTTTAGGGAAATATGAATAGATCTCGAAGATTAGTAGTATTATTTTGCATGAACTCTTGCATTTTTGATACTTCTTAATACGTTGTCTTGGAAAACTCAATATACTTACATTTCTTGGTTTTTGTAGTAGAAGTACAAGATTGTGAACTGAGATCAGAGATAGAGAGCTCAAAATGGACCTTTTGGGTTAATTTACATCCCGAAATTTATTTTTCAAGGAAATACAAAAGGAACTATAAGATTATTATTTTTTTCTATAATATTTAATTAATCCTGCATTTTCAAGAAATGCAAGTATATTGAGTTTTCCAATACAACGTATTAAAGAAGTATGAAAAATGTAAGATTTCATGCAAAAAAATTCTATTTATCTTAGAGATCTATTTATATTTCCCTAAAAAATGGCTTTTGGAGCGTAAGATAAAAAGAACGACCCATTTAGTCAATAGTTTAGGGTAAATTAAGCTCAAATTGGAACAAAAAGTCTAAATTCTATGATTTCATCGTATATTGTATCGTAATCTCCTTGTAATCCATTTTTAGGGAAATACGAAAATATCTCCAAGAATATTTGATTTATTAAGAGTAGTATTCTAAAAAATCCCCATTTTCGATTCTTTCGTTATAACATCACTAGGAAAATATGGAAATACGAAATAATCATTGAATTTAGCCGTTTGGCTCAAATTTAAACTTAACTTACTAGCATTTCTTGGATTTTATATGAGAAGTACAAGATTCCAAACTTAGATTGGAGAATGGAATTCGAAAATTGGCTAATTGTGATAATTTACATCCGGAAACTAATTTTTCCGGAAAATACGGAAAGATCTCTGTAATTACAGGTCTAATTTTGTAAAATAATTTACGAAATAATAATTGAATTTAGATGTTTGGTTCTAATTTAAACTCCACTTACTAGCAATTCTTGGATTTTTATGAGAAGTAAAAGATTGCAAACTTAGATTGGAGAATTAAAGCCGAAAATGGGCCATGTGTGATAATTTACATCCGGAAACTTATTTTTCAGGGAAATACGAAAAGATCTCTAAAACCACTGGAAATATCGATTGTGCAAGATTCTTAAATTTCTTATAAAACTAAACCAATAATCTCCGAGATAATATCGTATTTTCCTGAAAAATAAATTTTGGGAAGTTGATTTACATAAATGGTCCATTTTTGATTTTCTGCCTATAATCTAAGTTCAGAATCTTGCACTTCTACTTCAAAATCCAAGAAATGTATGGAAAATAAGTTCAAATTAGAATCAAATACGTGAATTCAATGATTATTTCCAATTCTGAGCTGTAATTGCCTTTGTTTTCCTAGAAAGATTATTACAGAAGTATCGAAAATGCAGAATTCTCAAATATTTTAGAAAATTAAAATAATTATCTTAAAGATCTTTCCGTATTTCCCTGAAAAATATGTCTCGGAATGGTAGTTACCACAAATGGCACTTTTTGACTTTCTGTCTATAATCTAAGTTCAGGATTTAGTACTTCTACTATGAAAACCAAGAATGGAGCTTAATTCTTTCGAAATAATCATAAATCACCTAAATTCGATGATTTTCTCGTATTTCCTTATTTTAATGGAGAAGTTGTTATAACTTTTGTTACAAAAGAATCGAAAATGCAGGTTTTTTAATATGTTACCCTAAATAAAACTTGTTATCTCTGAAATATATTCGTATTTCCCTTAAAAATGGATAAAAATGAGATTACAGCACAGAATATGAAGAAATCATTGAATATAGACATTTTGTTCTAATTTGGATACAATTTACTTTAGATTAGAGATTGAAAGTCCAAAATAGGTCGTTTTTACTAACTTTCGTTCTAAAACCCATTTCTCATTGAAATATGAATAGATCTCTAATATTGAGAGCATGATTTTGTATATTATTCAATAGCCTTGCAGTTTTGATACTTCTTTATAAGTTCTCTTGGAAAATAAGGAAATTACAACTCTAAATACGGAAAAAATCATTGAATTTAAAGTTTTTGTTCTTATTTCGACTAAATTAGGTCGCATTTCTTGGTCTTTGTATTAGAACTTCAAGATTCTGAACTTAGATTGTAGACTGAATGACAAAAATGGGCCATTTGTATTAATTTACTTTCCGAAACCTATTTCGCAGAGGAATACGAGAAGATTTCTAAGATTATCTGTTTTATTTGGTATAATATTAAAAAATCCTGCCTTTTCGATATTTCGATAATAACTTTTTCTTCCTTTTCGATATTTCTATAATAACTTTTCTAAGAGAACAAAAGAATTACAGCACAAAATACGAAATAATCACTAAATTTAGCAGTTTTGTGCTAATTTGGACTAAATTTATTTGCATTTCTTGGTTTTTGTGGAAGAAGAACAGGGTTCTGAACTTTAGACTAAAGTCGGAAAGTCCAAAATGGGCCGTTTGTGTCAATATCAATCCCGAAATTAACTATTCAAGGAAATACGAAACGATCTCTAAGATTATTGGTATTATTTTGTATATTATTTAAATATTCTACATTTTCGATACTCCTATACCAGCTTTTCTAGAAAAACAAGATGATTAAATGACAAAATACGAAATAATCAGTGAAGTCATACATTTTGTTCTAATTTGGAATCAATGTACATGGATTTCTTGGATTTTGTAGGAGAACTACAAGACGTTATACATAGATTAGAGACTTAATGGGCCATTTTTATTGTTTTTAAAAAATGTAACATGTTAATATCAGTTAGAATTCTAATTTAACTTTTGTGAATCGTAACATTGCATCCTTCCTTAAACCGGGAGATGTAAAGTATTGTGCGAGATCTAATTTTATATGTTTAGCGACACATTTCGAAAATCTTCAAAGAAATCTGTTAATATGAGAACATCAGGAAGTAAATAAATTTTTGTATAATCCATTAAAATTTGACATATTAAGATTGCTGCGTTTTCGACACTTCTATTCTAACTTTCTTTGAAAGACAAGATATTTATATCACAAAATCCAAATTAATCAATGAAATCACACATTTTGTCGTTATTTGAAATCAAATTACAGGATATCTTGCTTTTTGTAGTAAAAGTACAAGATTTTTAATAGAGATTAGAGATTGAAAGACAAAATTGGGCCGTTTTTGTTAATTTACTTTTCAAAAACCATTTTTCGGGGAAATACGAAAAGATCTCGAATATGATTTGTATTATTTTATGTAATATTTAAAAATTTTGAATTTTTAATACTCCTGTTTTAACTTCACTAGGAAAACAACGACATTACAACAAAAAAATAAGAAATAATCATTGAATTTAAAATTTGTATTCTTATTTCATCTTAAGTAGGCGACATTTCTTGGTGTCTGTATTAGAATAAAAAGATTCTTAACTTTGATTATAGACACAAAGGTAAAAATGGACCGTTTGTAATTATATACTTCAAGAAATGCATTATTTTGGAAGATTTTGGAAATCTCCAAAAATCCTAGTAGTCACTTGGCCACCTTGCGTGGGAAAAAAATTTCGACGTTCGGGATATAATAGAAAATTAAAACTTTCAATGGTTTTCGTCGTCGTGATGAAGAAATTTATTAGAAATTATAAAAATTAAACCCATAAACTAGAAGTACAATAAATTAAATAAATTAAATAAACTAAATAAATTAAATAAACTAAATAAATTAAATAAACTAAATAAATTAAATAAACTAAATAAATTAAATAAACTAAATAAATTAAATAAACTAAATAAATTAAATAAACTAAATAAATTAAATAAAATAAATAAATTAAATAAAATAAATAAATTAAATAAACTAAATAAATTAAATAAACTAAATAAATTAAATAAACTAAATAAATTAAATAAACTAAATAAATTAAATAAACTAAATAAATTAAATAAACTAAATAAATTAAATAAACTAAATAAATTAAATAAACTAAATAAATTAAATAAACTAAATAAATTAAATAAACTAAATAAATTAAATAAACTAAATAAATTAAATAAACTAAATAAATTAAATAAACTAAATAAATTAAATAAACTAAATAAATTAAATAAACTAAATAAATTAAATAAACTAAATAAATTAAATAAACTAAATAAATTAAATAAACTAAATAAATTAAATAAACTAAATAAATTAAATAAACTAAATAAATTAAATAAACTAAATAAATTAAATAAACTAAATAAATTAAATAAACTAAATAAATTAAATAAACTAAATAAATTAAATAAACTAAATAAATTAAATAAACTAAATAAATTAAATAAACTAAATAAATTAAATAAACTAAATAAATTAAATAAACTAAATAAATTAAATAAACTAAATAAATTAAATAAACTAAATAAATTAAATAAACTAAATAAATTAAATAAACTAAATAAATTAAATAAACTAAATAAATTAAATAAACTAAATAAATTAAATAAACTAAATAAATTAAATAAACTAAATAAATTAAATAAACTAAATAAATTAAATAAACTAAATAAATTAAATAAACTAAATAAATTAAATAAACTAAATAAATTAAATAAACTAAATAAATTAAATAAACTAAATAAATTAAATAAACTAAATAAATTAAATAAACTAAATAAATTAAATAAACTAAATAAATTAAATAAACTAAATAAATTAAATAAACTAAATAAATTAAATAAACTAAATAAATTAAATAAACTAAATAAATTAAATAAACTAAATAAATTAAATAAACTAAATAAATTAAATAAACTAAATAAATTAAATAAACTAAATAAATTAAATAAACTAAATAAATTAAATAAACTAAATAAATTAAATAAACTAAATAAATTAAATAAACTAAATAAATTAAATAAACTAAATAAATTAAATAAACTAAATAAATTAAATAAACTAAATAAATTAAATAAACTAAATAAATTAAATAAACTAAATAAATTAAATAAACTAAATAAATTAAATAAACTAAATAAATTAAATAAACTAAATAAATTAAATAAACTAAATAAACTAAATAAATTAAATAAACTAAATAAATTAAATAAACTAAATAAACTAAATAAACTAAATAAATTAAATAAACTAAATAAAGTAAATAAACTAAATAAATTAAATAAACTAAATAAATTAAATAAACTAAATAAATTAAATAAACTAAATAAATTAAATAAACTAAATAAATTAAATAAACTAAATAAATTAAATAAACTAAATAAATTAAATAAACTAAATAAATTAAATAAACTAAATAAATTAAATAAACTAAATAAATTAAATAAACTAAATAAATTAAATAAACTAAATAAATTAAATAAACTAAATAAATTAAATAAACTAAATAAATTAAATAAACTAAATAAATTAAATAAACTAAATAAATTAAATAAACTAAATAAATTAAATAAACTAAATAAATTAAATAAACTAAATAAATTAAATAAACTAAATAAATTAAATAAACTAAATAAATTAAATAAACTAAATAAATTAAATAAACTAAATAAATTAAATAAACTAAATAAATTAAATAAACTAAATAAATTAAATAAACTAAATAAATTAAATAAACTAAATAAATTAAATAAACTAAATAAATTAAATAAACTAAATAAATTAAATAAACTAAATAAATTAAATAAACTAAATAAATTAAATAAACTAAATAAATTAAATAAACTAAATAAATTAAATAAACTAAATAAATTAAATAAAGTAAATAAATTAAATAAATTAAATAAATTAAATAAAGTAAATAAATTAAATAAATTAAATAAAGTAAATAAATTAAATAAATTAAATAAATTAAATAAATTAAATAAATTAAATAAAGTAAATAAATTAAATAAATTAAATAAATTAAATAAATTAAATAAATTAAATAAATTAAATAAATTAAATAAATTAAATAAATTAAATAAATTAAATAAATTAAATAAATTAAATAAATTAAATAAATTAAATAAATTAAATAAATTAAATAAATTAAATAAATTAAATAAATTAAATAAATTAAATAAATTAAATAAATTAAATAAATTAAATAAATTAAATAAATTAAATAAATTAAATAAATTAAATAAATTAAATAAATTAAATAAATTAAATAAATTAAATAAATTAAATAAATTAAATAAATTAAATAAATTAAATAAATTAAATAAATTAAATAAATTAAATAAATTAAATAAATTAAATAAATTAAATAAATTAAATAAATTAAATAAATTAAATAAATTAAATAAATTAAATAAATTAAATAAATTAAATAAATTAAATAAATTAAATAAATTAAATAAATTAAATAAATTAAATAAATTAAATAAATTAAATAAATTAAATAAATTAAATAAATTAAATAAATTAAATAAATTAAATAAATTAAATAAATTAAATAAATTAAATAAATTAAATAAATTAAATAAATTAAATAAATTAAATAATTTAAATAAATTAAATAAATTAAATAAATTAAATAAATTAAATAAATTAAATAAATTAAATAAATTAAATAAATTAAATAAATTAAATAAATTAAATAAATTAAATAAATTAAATAAATTAAATAAATTAAATAAATTAAATAAATTAAATAAATTAAATAAATTAAATAAATTAAATAAATTAAATAAATTAAATAAATTAAATAAATTAAATAAATTAAATAAATTAAATAAATTAAATAAATTAAATAAATTAAATAAATTAAATAAATTAAATAAATTAAATAAATTAAATAAATTAAATAAATTAAATAAATTAAATAAATTAAATAAATTAAATAAATTAAATAAATTAAATAAATTAAATAAATTAAATAAATTAAATAAATTAAATAAATTAAATAAATTAAATAAATTAAATAAATTAAATAAATTAAATAAATTAAATAAATTAAATAAATTAAATAAATTAAATAAATTAAATAAATTAAATAAATTAAATAAATTAAATAAATTAAATAAATTAAATAAATTAAATAAATTAAATAAATTAAATAAATTAAATAAATTAAATAAATTAAATAAATTAAATAAATTAAATAAATTAAATAAATTAAATAAATTAAATAAATTAAATAAATTAAATAAATTAAATAAATTAAATAAATTAAATAAATTCAATAAATTAAATAAATTAAATAAATTAAATAAATTAAATAAATTAAATAAATTAAATAAATTAAATAAATTAAATAAATTAAATAAATTAAATAAATTAAATAAATTAAATAAATTAAATAAATTAAATAAATTAAATAAATTAAATAAATTAAATAAATTAAATAAATTAAATAAATTAAATAAATTAAATAAATTAAATAAATTAAATAAATTAAATAAATTAAATAAATTAAATAAATTAAATAAATTAAATAAATAAATAAATTAAATAAATTAAATAAATTAAATAAATTAAATAAATTAAATAAATTAAATAAATTAAATAAATTAAATAAATTAAATAAATTAAATAAATTAAATAAATTAAATAAATTAAATAAATTAAATAAATTAAATAAATTAAATAAATTAAATAAATTAAATAAATTAAATAAATTAAATAAATTAAATAAATTAAATAAATTAAATAAATTAAATAAATTAAATAAATTAAAAAAATTAAATAAATTAAATAAATTAAAAAAATTAAATAAATTAAATAAATTAAATAAATTAAATAAATTAAATAAATTAAATAAATTAAATAAATTAAATAAATTAAATAAATTAAATAAATTAAATAAATTAAATAAATTAAATAAATTAAATAAATTAAATAAATTAAATAAATTAAATAAATTAAATAAATTAAATAAATTAAATAAATTAAATAAATTAAATAAATTAAATAAATTAAATAAATTAAATAAATTAAATAAATTAAATAAATTAAATAAATTAAATAAATTAAATAAATTAAATAAATTAAATAAATTAAATAAATTAAATAAATTAAATAAATTAAATAAATTAAATAAATTAAATAAATTAAATAAATTAAATAAATTAAATAAATTAAATAAATTAAATAAATTAAATAAATTAAATAAATTAAATAAATTAAATAAATTAAATAGATTAAATAGATTAAATACATTAAATAAATTAAATAGATTAAATAGATTAAATAAATTAAATAGATTAAATAAATTAAATAGATTAAATAAATTAAATAGATTAAATAAATTAAATAGATTAATTAAATTAAATAAATTAAATAGATTAAATAAATTAAATAGATTAAATACATTAAATAGATTAAATAGATTAAATAGATTAAATAGATTAAATAGATTAAATAGATTAAATAGATTAAATAGATTAAATAGATTAAATAGATTAAATAGATTAAATAGATTAAATAGATTAAATAGATTAAATAGATTAAATAGATTAAATAGATTAAATAGATTAAATAGATTAAATAGATTAAATAGATTAAATAGATTAAATAGATTAAATAGATTAAATAGATTAAATAGATTAAATAGATTAAATAGATTAAATAGATTAAATAGATTAAATAGATTAAATAGATTAAATAGATTAAATAGATTAAATAGATTAAATAGATTAAATAGATTAAATAGATTAAATAGATTAAATAGATTAAATAGATTAAATAGATTAAATAGATTAAATAGATTAAATAGATTAAATAGATTAAATAGATTAAATAGATTAAATAGATTAAATAGATTAAATAGATTAAATAGATTAAATAGATTAAATAGATTAAATAGATTAAATAGATTAAATAGATTAAATAGATTAAATAGATTAAATAGATTAAATAGATTAAATAGATTAAATAGATTAAATAGATTAAATAGATTAAATAGATTAAATAGATTAAATAGATTAAATAGATTAAATAGATTAAATAGATTAAATAGATTAAATAGATTAAATAGATTAAATAGATTAAATAGATTAAATAGATTAAATAGATTAAATAGATTAAATAGATTAAATAGATTAAATAGATTAAATAGATTAAATAGATTAAATAGATTAAATAGATTAAATAGATTAAATAGATTAAATAGATTAAATAGATTAAATAGATTAAATAGATTAAATAGATTAAATAGATTAAATAGATTAAATAGATTAAATAGATTAAATAGATTAAATAGATTAAATAGATTAAATAGATTAAATAGATTAAATAGATTAAATAGATTAAATAGATTAAATAGATTAAATAGATTAAATAGATTAAATAGATTAAATAGATTAAATAGATTAAATAGATTAAATAGATTAAATAGATTAAATAGATTAAATAGATTAAATAGATTAAATAGATTAAATAGATTAAATAGATTAAATAGATTAAATAGATTAAATAGATTAAATAGATTAAATAGATTAAATAGATTAAATAGATTAAATAGATTAAATAGATTAAATAGATTAAATAGATTAAATAGATTAAATAGATTAAATAGATTAAATAGATTAAATAGATTAAATAGATTAAATAGATTAAATAGATTAAATAGATTAAATAGATTAAATAGATTAAATAGATTAAATAGATTAAATAGATTAAATAGATTAAATAGATTAAATAGATTAAATAGATTAAATAGATTAAATAGATTAAATAGATTAAATAGATTAAATAGATTAAATAGATTAAATAGATTAAATAGATTAAATAGATTAAATAGATTAAATAGATTAAATAGATTAAACAGATTAAATAGATTAAACAGATTAAATAGATTAAACAGATTAAATAAATTAAATAGATTAAATAAATTAAATAAATTAAATAAATTAAATAAATTAAATAAATTAAATAAATTAAATAAATTAAATAAATTAAATAAATTAAATAAATTAAATAAATTAAATAAATTAAATAAATTAAATAAATTAAATAAATTAAATAAATTAAATAATTAATAAAATAAATAAAATAAAAAAATTAAATAAAATAAATAAATTAAATAAAATAAATAAATTAAATAAATTAAATAAATTAAATAAATTAAATAAATTAAATAAATTAAATAAATTAAATAAATTAAATAAATTAAATAGATTAAATAAATTAAATAAATTAAATACATTAAATAAATTAAATACATTAAATACATTAAATAAATTAAATACATTAAATAAATTAAATAAATTAAATAAATTAAATAAATTAAATAAATTAAATAAATTAAATAAATTAAATAAATTAAATAAATTAAATAAATTAAATAAATTAAATAAATTAAATAAATTAAATAAATTAAATAAATTAAATAAATTAAATAAATTAAATAAATTAAATAAATTAAATAAATTAAATAAATTAAATAAATTAAATAAATTAAATAAATTAAATAAATTAAATAAATTAAATAAATTAAATAAATTAAATAAATTAAATAAATTAAATAAATTAAATAAATTAAATAAATTAAATAAATTAAATAAATTAAATAAATTAAATAAATTAAATAAATTAAATAAATTAAATAAATTAAATAAATTAAATAAATTAAATAAATTAAATAAATTAAATAAATTAAATAAACTAAATAAATTAAATAAACTAAATAAATTAAATAAACTAAATAAATTAAATAAACTAAATAAATTAAATAAACTAAATAAATTAAATAAACTAAATAAATTAAATAAACTAAATAAATTAAATAAACTAAATAAATTAAATAAACTAAATAAATTAAATAAACTAAATAAATTAAATAAACTAAATAAATTAAATAAACTAAATAAATTAAATAAACTAAATAAATTAAATAAACTAAATAAATTAAATAAAGTAAATAAATTAAATAAATTAAATAAATTAAATAAATTAAATAAATTAAATAAATTAAATAAATTAAATAAATTAAATAAATTAAATAAATTAAATAAATTAAATAAATTAAATAAATTAAATAAATTAAATAAATTAAATAAATTAAATAAATTAAATAAATTAAATAAATTAAATAAATTAAATAAATTAAATAAATTAAATAAATTAAATAAATTAAATAAATTAAATAAATTAAAAAAATTAAATAAATTAAATAAATTAGAAAAATTAAATAAATTAAATAAATTAAAAAAATTAAATAAATTAAATAAATTAAATAAATTAAATAAATTAAAAAAATTAAATAAATTAAATAAATTAAATAAATTAAATAAATTAATAAATTAAATAAATTAAATTAAATAAATTTATTTAATGTTTTTAATTTATTTAATTTATATAAAATATTTAATTTATTTAATTCATTTAATTTATTTAATTTATTTAATTTATTTAATTTATTTAATTTATTTAATTTATTTAATTTATTTAATTTATTTAATTTATTTAATTTATTTAATTTATTTAATTTATTTAATTTATTTAATTTATTTAATTTATTTAATTTATTTAATTTATTTAATTTATTTAATTTATTTAATTTATTTAATTTATTTAATTTATTTAATTTATTTAATTTATTTAATTTATTTAATTTATTTAATTTATTTAATTTATTTAATTTATTTAATTTATTTAATTTATTTAATTTATTTAATTTATTTAATTTATTTAATTTATTTAATTTATTTAATTTATTTAATATATTTAATTTATTTAATTTATTTAATTTATTTAATTTATTTAATTTATTTAATTTATTTAATTTATTTAATTTATTTAATTTATTTAATTTATTTAATTTATTTAATTTATTTAATTTATTTAATTTATTTAATTTATTTAATTTATTTAATTTATTTAATTTATTTAATTTATTTAATTTATTTAATTTATTTAATTTATTTAATTTATTTAATTTATTTAATTTATTTAATTTATTTAATTTATTTAATTTATTTAATTTATTTAATTTATTTAATTTATTTAATTTATTTAATTTATTTAATTTATTTAATTTATTTAATTTATTTAATTTATTTAATTTATTTAATTTATTTAATTTATTTAATTTATTTAATTTATTTAATTTATTTAATTTATTTAATTTATTTAATTTATTTAATTTATTTAATTTATTTAATTTATTTAATTTATTTAATTTATTTAATTTATTTAATTTATTTAATTTATTTAATTTATTTAATTTATTTAATTTATTTAATTTATTTAATTTATTTAATTTATTTAATTTATTTAATTTATTTAATTTATTTAATTTATTTAATTTATTTAATTTATTTAATTTATTTAATTTATTTAATTTATTTAATTTATTTAATTTATTTAATTTATTTAATTTATTTAATTTATTTAATTTATTTAATTTATTTAATTTATTTAATTTATTTAATTTATTTAATTTATTTAATTTATTTAATTTATTTAATTTATTTAATTTATTTAATTTATTTAATTTATTTAATTTATTTAATTTATTTAATTTATTTAATTTATTTAATTTATTTAATTTATTTAATTTATTTAATTTATTTAATTTATTTAATTTATTTAATTTATTTAATTTATTTAATTTATTTAATTTATTTAATTTATTTAATTTATTTAATTTATTTAATTTATTTAATTTATTTAATTTATTTAATTTATTTAATTTATTTAATTTATTTAATTTATTTAATTTATTTAATTTATTTAATTTATTTAATTTATTTAATTTATTTAATTTATTTAATTTATTTAATTTATTTAATTTATTTAATTTATTTAATTTATTTAATTTATTTAATTTATTTAATTTATTTAATTTATTTAATTTATTTAATTTATTTAATTTATTTAATTTATTTAATTTATTTAATTTATTTAATTTATTTAATTTATTTAATTTATTTAATTTATTTAATTTATTTAATTTATTTAATTTATTTAATTTATTTAATTTATTTAATTTATTTAATTTATTTAATTTATTTAATTTATTTAATTTATTTAATTTATTTAATTTATTTAATTTATTTAATTTATTTAATTTATTTAATTTATTTAATTTATTTAATTTATTTAATTTATTTAATTTATTTAATTTATTTAATTTATTTAATTTATTTAATTTATTTAATTTATTTAATTTATTTAATTTATTTAATTTATTTAATTTATTTAATTTATTTAATTTATTTAATTTCTTTAATTTATTTAATTTATTTAATTTCTTTAATTTCTTTAATTTCTTTAATTTCTTTAATTTATTTAATTTCTTTAATTTATTTAATTTATTTAATTTATTTAAGATGTTGGAAGAATTGCCGTGTTTCTTGGCGCGCTGGTCGGAACCTACCTAGAGGACCCTCCATATCAATTCCTTGAATATTGAAAATTACCCGCCTCATTGGACACGGACATTAAATTAAATAAAGGATTAGACGTTTTTAGAAGGATATCTTTGTTAAAAACTGTACAGAAATATAATTTTTTTAAATGGAAATATTATTCATCCATGGGATGGTAATATAGATAGCGAGTATCTACTGAAAATGAAGAATTTATAAATATCCTATGAAATTAAGAAAATAATCTTAGACATATTCTCGTTCTTCTCCGCATCAATCAGTTTTGTTGAGTAAATTAGCAAAATTAGCCTATTTTCGTCTTTCTGTGTCTAATCTAATTCCAGAATCTAGTACTTTTCTTACAAAATCCAAGCCACCTCACACGCGGAGTTCCCGACCAGTAATTAATTTCATGTACTAGCTTTTTTATATCACCCTGTATAACAACAACTTGTTACACACATAACACATACTTACAGTTCCGCAATAAATCTAACTGACTATTTAGACCTTAATTTGATACACACATTGAATAATAATTACCATTATTTGTAAATTAATATATAGCCTGAGGGTGTTCTAGAAGTCAAATCTTACACTACTTTCGGAGAAAGTCAAAAATGTGCCGAGATTTACAAAACTTCCCAAAAAAGAACATTTCTTGAAGTATATTAATACAAACGGTCCATTTTTGACTTTCTGTCTATAATCTAAGATCAGACACTTGTAATTCTAATATTAAAACCAAGAAGGGCCACATAGTTTAGAAGAAATACGAACAAAAATTTTAAATTCAATGATTATTTCTTTCTTATTGTTGCAATTTCTTTGTTTTCCTAGTAAAGTTACAAGAGGAGTACCAAAAATTCATGACTTTTAAATATTATATGAAATAAAAGTAGATAGATGTTGGAAAAATTGCCGTGTTTCTTGGCGCACCGGTCAGAACCTACGTAGAAGACCCTCCATATCAACCCGTTGGATATTGAATATCACCCGCCTCATTGGACACGGACATTAAACTAAATAAAGGATTGGACGTTTTTAGAAGGATATTTTTGTTAAAAACTGTACAGAAATGCAATTTTTTTAAATGGAAATATTATACATCCATGGGATGGGAATATAGATAGCGAATATCTACTGAAAATGAAGAATTTATAAATATCTTATACAATTAATCCAATAATTTTAGACATATTCTCTAATTCTCTGAATCAATCAGTTTCGGGGAGTAAATTAACAAAATTAGCCTATTTTCGTCTTTCCGTCTCTAATCTAATTCCAGAGTCTTGTACTTCTCTTACAAAACACAAGTAATGCAAATGAACTGAATCAAGATTTGAACAAAATTTTTGAATTCATAGAATATTTTCCATCTTGTACTGTAATTCCCTTGTTTTCCCAGAAAAGTTAGTAAGAAGTATTGATAATGAAGGATTCTAAATTATTTTGCAAAATTAGACCAGGAATTTTAGAGATCTTTCCGTATTTCCCTGAAAAATAAGTTTCCGGGTGTAAATTATTACAAATAGCCCATTTTCGGATCTCCTTCTCCAATCTAAGTTTGGAATCTTGTACTTCTCATATAAAATCCAAGAAATGCTGGTAAGTTGAGTTTAAATTAGAGCCAAACATCTAAATTCAAAGGATATTTCGAATTTCCATATTTTCCTAGAGATATTATAACGAATGAATCGAAAATGGAGGATTTTTAGAATACTACTCTAAATAAAATTAATATGCTTGGAGTAATTTTCGTATTTGCCTTAAAAATGGAATACAAGGAGATTACGGCACAAAATACGAAGGAATCATTGAATTTAGACTTTTCGTTCTAATTTGAGCTCAATTTAGACTAAATGGGTCGTTTTTATTAACTTACGCTTCAAAACTCATTTTTTAGGGAAATATGAATAGATCTCGAAGATTAGTAGTATTATTTTGCATGAACTCTTGCATTTTTGATACTTCTTAATACGTTGTCTTGGAAAACTCAATATACTTACATTTCTTGGTTTTTGTAGTAGAAGTACAAGATTGTGAACTGAGATCAGAGATAGAGAGCTCAAAATGGACCTTTTGGGTTAATTTACATCCCGAAATTTATTTTTCAAGGAAATACAAAAGGAACTATAAGATTATTATTTTTTTCTATAATATTTAATTAATCCTGCATTTTCAAGAAATGCAAGTATATTGAGTTTTCCAATACAACGTATTAAAGAAGTATGAAAAATGTAAGATTTCATGCAAAAAAATTCTATTTATCTTAGAGATCTATTTATATTTCCCTAAAAAATGGCTTTTGGAGCGTAAGATAAAAAGAACGACCCATTTAGTCAATAGTTTAGGGTAAATTAAGCTCAAATTGGAACAAAAAGTCTAAATTCTATGATTTCATCGTATATTGTATCGTAATCTCCTTGTAATCCATTTTTAAGGGAAATACGAAAATATCTCCAAGAATATTTGATTTATTAAGAGTAGTATTCTAAAAAATCCCCATTTTCGATTCTTTCGTTATAACATCACTAGGAAAATATGGAAATACGAAATAATCATTGAATTTAGCCGTTTGGCTCAAATTTAAACTTAACTTACTAGCATTTCTTGGATTTTATATGAGAAGTACAAGATTCCAAACTTAGATTGGAGAATGGAATTCGAAAATTGGCTAATTGTGATAATTTACATCCGGAAACTAATTTTTCCGGAAAATACGGAAAGATCTCTGTAATTACAGGTCTAATTTTGTAAAATAATTTACGAAATAATAATTGAATTTAGATGTTTGGTTCTAATTTAAACTCCACTTACTAGCAATTCTTGGATTTTTATGAGAAGTAAAAGATTGCAAACTTAGATTGGAGAATTAAAGCCGAAAATGGGCCATGTGTGATAATTTACATCCGGAAACTTATTTTTCAGGGAAATACGAAAAGATCTCTAAAACCACTAGAAATATCGATTGTGCAAGATTCTTAAATTTCTTATAAAACTAAACCAATAATCTCCGAGATAATATCGTATTTTCCTGAAAAATAAATTTTGGGAAGTTGATTTACATAAATGGTCCATTTTTGATTTTCTGCCTATAATCTAAGTTCAGAATCTTGCACTTCTACTTCAAAATCCAAGAAATGTATGGAAAATAAGTTCAAATTAGAATCAAATACGTGAATTCAATGATTATTTCCAATTCTGAGCTGTAATTGCCTTTGTTTTCCTAGAAAGATTATTACAGAAGTATCGAAAATGCAGAATTCTCAAATATTTTAGAAAATTAAAATAATTATCTTAAAGATCTTTCCGTATTTCCCTGAAAAATATGTCTCGGAATGGTAGTTACCACAAATGGCACTTTTTGACTTTCTGTCTATAATCTAAGTTCAGGATTTAGTACTTCTACTATGAAAACCAAGAATGGAGCTTAATTCTTTCGAAATAATCATAAATCACCTAAATTCGATGATTTTCTCGTATTTCCTTATTTTAATGGAGAAGTTGTTATAACTTTTGTTACAAAAGAATCGAAAATGCAGGTTTTTTAATATGTTACCCTAAATAAAACTTGTTATCTCTGAAATATATTCGTATTTCCCTTAAAAATGGATAAAAATGAGATTACAGCACAGAATATGAAGAAATCATTGAATATAGACATTTTGTTCTAATTTGGATACAATTTACTTTAGATTAGAGATTGAAAGTCCAAAATAGGTCGTTTTTACTAACTTACGTTCTAAAACCCATTTCTCATTGAAATATGAATAGATCTCTAATATTGAGAGCATGATTTTGTATATTATTCAATAGCCTTGCAGTTTTGATACATCTTTATAAGTTCTCTTGGAAAATAAGGAAATTACAACTCTAAATACGGAAAAAATCATTGAATTTAAAGTTTTTGTTCTTATTTCGACTAAATTAGGTCGCATTTCTTGGTCTTTGTATTAGAACTTCAAGATTCTGAACTTAGATTGTACTGAATGACAAAAATGGGCCATTTGTATTAATTTACTTTCCGAAACCTATTTCGCAGAGGAATACGAGAAGATTTCTAAGATTATCTGTTTTATTTGGTATAATATTAAAAAATCCTGCCTTTTCGATATTTCGATAATAACTTTTTCTTCCTTTTCGATATTTCTATAATAACTTTTCTAAGAGAACAAAAGAATTACAGCACAAAATACGAAATAATCACTAAATTTAGCAGTTTTGTGCTAATTTGGACTAAATTTATTTGCATTTCTTGGTTTTTGTGGAAGAAGAACAGGTTTCTGAACTTTAGACTAAAGTCGGAAAGTCCAAAATGGGCCGTTTGTGTCAATATCAATCCCGAAATTAACTATTCAAGGAAATACGAAACGATCTCTAAGATTATTGGTATTATTTTGAATATTATTTAAATATTCTACATTTTCGATACTCCTATACCAGCTTTTCTAGAAAAACAAGATGATTAAATGACAAAATAAGAAATAATCAGTGAAGTCATACATTTTGTTCTAATTTGGAATCAATGTACATGGATTTCTTGGATTTTGTAGGAGAACTACAAGACGTTATACATAGATTAGAGACTGAAAGTCAATAATGGGCCATTTTTATTGTTTTTAAAAAATGTAACATGTTAATATCAGTTAGAATTCTAATTTAACTTTTGTGAATCGTAACATTGCATCCTTCCTTAAACCGGGAGATGTAAAGTATTGTGCGAGATCTAATTTTATATGTTTAGCGACACATTTCGAAAATCTTCAAAGAAATCTGTTAATATGAGAACATCAGGAAGTAAATAAATTTTTGTATAATCCATTAAAATTTGACATATTAAGATTGCTGCGTTTTCGACACTTCAATTCTAACTTTCTTTGAAAGACAAGATATTTATATCACAAAATCCGAATTAATCAATGAAATCACACATTTTGTCGTTATTTGAAATCAAATTACAGGATATCTTGCTTTTTGTAGTAAAAGTACAAGATTTTTAATAGAGATTAGAGATTAAAAGACAAAATTGGGCCGTTTTTGTTAATTTACTTTTCAAAAACCATTTTTCGGGGAAATACGAAAAGATCTCGAATATGATTTGTATTATTTTATGTAATATTTAAAAATTTTGAATTTTTAATACTCCTGTTTTAACTTCACTAGGAAAACAACGACATTACAACAAAAAAATAAGAAATAATCATTGAATTTAAAATTTGTATTCTTATTTCATCTTAGTAGGCGACATTTCTTGGTGTCTGTATTAGAATAAAAAGATTCTTAACTTTGATTATAGAGACAAAGGTAAAAATGGACCGTTTGTAATTATATACTTCAAGAAATGCATTATTTTGGAAGATTTTGGAAATCTCCAAAAATCCTAGTAGTCACTTGGCCACTTTGCGTGGGAAAAAAATTTCGACGTTCGGGATATAATAGAAAATTAAAACTTTCAATGGTTTTCGTCGTCGTGATGAAGAAATTTATTAGAAATTATAAAAATTAAACCCACAAACTAGAAGTACAATAAATTAAATAAATTAAATAAATTAAATAAATTAAATAAATTAAATAAATTAAATAAATTAAATAAATTAAATAAATTAAATAAATTAAATAAATTAAATAAATTAAATAAATTAAATAAATTAAATAAATTAAATAAATTAAATAAATTAAATAAATTAAATAAATTAAATAAATTAAATAAATTAAATAAATTAAATAAATTAAATAAATTAAATAAATTAAATAAATTAAATAAATTAAATAAATTAAATAAATTAAATAAATTAAATAAATTAAATAAACTAAATAAATTAAATAAACTAAATAAATTAAATAACTAAATAAATTAAATAAACTAAATAAATTAAATAAACTAAATAAATTAAATAAACTAAATAAATTAAATAAACTAAATAAATTAAATAAACTAAATAAATTAAATAAACTAAATAAATTAAATAAACTAAATAAATTAAATAAACTAAATAAATTAAATAAACTAAATAAATTAAATAAACTAAATAAATTAAATAAATTAAATAAATTAAATAAATTAAATAAATTAAATAAATTAAATAAATTAAATAATTAAATAAATTAAATAAATTAAATAAATTAAATAAATTAAATAAATTAAATAAATTAAATAAATTAAATAAATTAAATAAATTAAATAAATTAAATAAATTAAATAAATTAAATAAATTAAATAAATTAAATAAATTAAATAAATTAAATAAATTAAATAAATTAAATAAATTAAATAAATTAAAAAAATTAAATAAATTAAATAAATTAAAAAAATTAAATAAATTAAAAAAATTAAATAAATTAAATAAATTAAAAAAATTAAATAAATTAAATAAATTAAATAAATTAATAAATTAAATAAATTAAATTAAATAAATTTAGTTAATGTTTTTAATTTATTTAATTTATATAAAATATTTAATTTATTTAATTCATTTAATTCATTTAATTCATTTAATTTATTTAATTTATTTAATTTATTTAATTTATTTAATTTATTTAATTTATTTAATTTATTTAATTATTTAATTTATTTAATTTATTTAATTTATTTAATTTATTTAATTTATTTAATTTATTTAATTTATTTAATTATTTAATTTATTTAATTTATTTAATTTATTTAATTTATTTAATTTATTTAATTTATTTAATTTATTTAATTTATTTAATTTATTTAATTTATTTAATTTATTTAATTTATTTAATTTATTTAATTTATTTAATTTATTTAATTTATTTAATTTATTTAATTTATTTAATTTATTTAATTTATTTAATTTATTTAATTTATTTAATTTATTTAATTTATTTAATTTATTTAATTTATTTAATTTATTTAATTTATTTAATTTATTTAATTTATTTAATTTATTTAATTTATTTAATTTATTTAATTTATTTAATTTATTTAATTTATTTAATTTATTTAATTTATTTAATTTATTTAATTTATTTAATTTATTTAATTTATTTAATTTATTTAATTTATTTAATTTATTTAATTTATTTAATTTATTTAATTTATTTAATTTATTTAATTTATTTAATTTATTTAATTTATTTAATTTATTTAATTTATTTAATTTATTTAATTTATTTAATTTACTTAATTTATTTAATTTACTTAATTTACTTAATTTACTTAATTTACTTAATTTAGTTAATTTATTTAATTTATTTAATTTATTTAATTTATTTAATTTATTTAATTTCTTTAATTTCTTTAATTTCTTTAATTTCTTTAATTTCTTTAATTTCTTTAATTTCTTTAATTTCTTTAATTTCTTTAATTTCTTTAATTTCTTTAATTTCTTTAATTTCTTTAATTTCTTTAATTTCTTTAATTTCTTAATTTCTTTAATTTCTTTAATTTCTTTAATTTCTTTAATTTCTTTAATTTCTTTAATTTCTTTAATTTCTTTAATTTCTTTAATTTCTTTAATTTCTTTAATTTCTTTAATTTCTTTAATTTCTTTAATTTCTTTAATTTCTTTAATTTCTTTAATTTCTTTAATTTCTTTAATTTCTTTAATTTCTTTAATTTCTTTAATTTCTTTAATTTCTTTAATTTCTTTAATTTCTTTAATTTCTTTAATTTCTTTAATTTCTTTAATTTCTTTAATTTCTTTAATTTCTTTAATTTCTTTAATTTCTTTAATTTCTTTAATTTCTTTAATTTCTTTAATTTCTTTAATTTCTTTAATTTCTTTAATTCTTTAATTTCTTTAATTTCTTTAATTTCTTTAATTTCTTTAATTTCTTTAATTTCTTTAATTTCTTTAATTTCTTTAATTTCTTTAATTTCTTTAATTTCTTTAATTTCTTTAATTTCTTTAATTTCTTTAATTTCTTTAATTTCTTTAATTTCTTTAATTTCTTTAATTTCTTTAATTTCTTTAATTTCTTTAATTTCTTTAATTTCTTTAATTTCTTTAATTTCTTTAATTTCTTTAATTTCTTTAATTTCTTTAATTTCTTTAATTTCTTTAATTTCTTTAATTTCTTTAATTTCTTTAATTTCTTTAATTTCTTTAATTTCTTTAATTTCTTTAATTTCTTTAATTTCTTTAATTTCTTTAATTTCTTTAATTTCTTTAATTTCTTTAATTTCTTTAATTTCTTTAATTTCTTTAATTTCTTTAATTTCTTTAATTTCTTTAATTTCTTTAATTTCTTTAATTTCTTTAATTTCTTTAATTTCTTTAATTTCTTTAATTTCTTTAATTTCTTTAATTTCTTTAATTTCTTTAATTTCTTTAATTTCTTTAATTTCTTTAATTTCTTTAATTTATTTAATTTATTTAATTTATTTAATTTATTTAATTTATTTAATTTATTTAATTTATTTAATTTATTTAATTTATTTAATTTATTTAATTTATTTAATTTATTTAATTTATTTAATTTATTTAATTTATTTAATTTATTTAATTTATTTAATTTATTTAATTTATTTAATTTATTTAATTTATTTAATTTATTTAATTTATTTAATTTATTTAATTTATTTAATTTATTTAATTTATTTAATTTATTTAATTTATTTAATTTATTTAATTTATTTAATTTATTTAATTTATTTAATTTATTTAATTTATTTAATTTATTTAATTTATTTAATTTATTTAATTTATTTAATTTATTTAATTTATTTAATTTATTTAATTTATTTAATTTATTTAATTTATTTAATTTATTTAATTTATTTAAGATGTTGGAAGAATTGCCGTGTTTCTTGGCGCGCCGGTCGGAACCTACCTAGAGGACCCTCCATATCAATTCCTTGAATATTGAAAATTACCCGCCTCATTGGACACGGACATTAAATTAAATTAAGGATTAGACGTTTTTAGAAGGATATCTTTGTTAAAAACTGTACAGAAATATAATTTTTTTAAATGGAAATATTATTCATCCATGGGATGGTAATATAGATAGCGAGTATCTACTGAAAATGAAGAATTTATAAATATCCTATGAAATTAAGAAAATAATCTTAGACATATTCTCGTTCTTCTCCGCATCAATCAGTTTTGTTGAGTAAATTAGCAAAATTAGCCTATTTTCGTCTTTCTGTGTCTAATCTAGTTCCAGAATCTAGTACTTTTCTTACAAAATCCAAGCCACCTCACACGCGGAGTTCCCGACCAGTAATTAATTTCATGTACTAGCTTTTTTATATCACCCTGTATAACAACAACTTGTTACACACATAACACATACTTACAGTTCCGCAATAAATCTAACTGACTATTTAGACCTTAATTTGATACACACATTGAATAATAATTACCATTATTTGTAAATTAATATATAGCCTGAGGGTGTTCTAGAAGTCAAATCTTACACTACTTTCGGAGAAAGTCAAAAATGTGCCGAGATTTACAAAACTTCCCAAAAAAGAACATTTCTTGAAGTATATTAATACAAACGGTCCATTTTTGACTTTCTGTCTATAATCTAAGATCAGACACTTGTAATTCTAATATTAAAACCAAGAAGGGCCACATAGTTTAGAAGAAATACGAACAAAAATTTTAAATTCAATGATTATTTCTTTCTTATTGTTGCAATTTCTTTGTTTTCCTAGTAAAGTTACAAGAGGAGTACCAAAAATTCATGACTTTTAAATATTATATGAAATAAAAGTAGATAGATGTTGGAAAAATTGCCGTGTTTCTTGGCGCACCGGTCAGAACCTACGTAGAAGACCCTCCATATCAACCCGTTGGATATTGAATATCACCCGCCTCATTGGACACGGACATTAAACTAAATAAAGGATTGGACGTTTTTAGAAGGATATTTTTGTTAAAAACTGTACAGAAATGCAATTTTTTTAAATGGAAATATTATACATCCATGGGATGGGAATATAGATAGCGAATATCTACTGAAAATGAAGAATTTATAAATATCTTATACAATTAATCCAATAATTTTAGACATATTCTCTAATTCTCTGAATCAATCAGTTTCGGGGAGTAAATTAACAAAATTAGCCTATTTTCGTCTTTCCGTCTCTAATCTAATTCCAGAGTCTTGTACTTCTCTTACAAAACACAAGTAATGCAAATGAACTGAATCAAGATT